>CALYLW010000005.1:3350320-3950320 GCA_944989445.1 Ampullaceana balthica | reverse complement strand
TCTCTTTCTTTTAAACAACTGATGAATGGTTTACTGATCTCATCTGGTGTGTGTGGGGGGGGGGTGGATGTTGGAGTACCAGACATACGGTACAGTCAGTACTGAGTACATACTTGTGCTACAGTCAGTACTGAGTACCAGACTTGTGCTACGGTCAGTACTGAGTGCCAGACATACGCTACAGTTAGTGATGAGTACCAGACATACGGTACAGTCAGTACTGAGTACTAGACAACTAATGTTGTCACAAAAAGGATAGACGAAGTGATTGTAATAAGGAGATATACGTATGTAGGACACACAAATTAAGTCGATACCTCATTTTTGGTTACACGGGCGAGAGATATACGAGCTTGCTACGGTTTAAGGTCAAGGGAACCTACCACAATCGAACTCGTCAGAGTTGTCCGTGCAGTCGTCCTGCCCGTCACAGACGAACTCTCTGGTTATACAGCGGTTGTTGTTACATCGGAACTGATGGGCCCCTGAACAGTCTGTGGCTGGAGAGGACAAATATTGGACGGAAATTTTACATTTATAATAGCAGTTTAATAATTCACATTGGATACTATAGAGCAGTGCTTCTCAAACTTTTTAGTATGGTGGACCGGCAGAAATGTTTCCATAGCACCAGGTACCGGTGCACTAATTTCACTTTACCGACATCGTAGCGAAATGTAATTTAAATATTTTATTTGTTTGATTTTAGGTGCTTATTAACGAAAATTGACATATTCTATAGGGTTAGTATTGCTTAGTATTAATGGTTGAAAATAATGGATTATAATTATATTTCTTTTCCCTTTCTTCATAACTTCTGCGGACCGGCAACGGTCCGCGGACCACCACTTTGAGGAGCACTGCTATAGAGTGTAACGTGAATAAACCGTTGCACATACAGTCGTTATCGTATTCACATTTGAAAGTAGTCTCAATTTTGGCATCCGTATGAAATAAGTGAACCTTAAAGTGTAGCAAATCTGCACAGCAGATGGAGCAGGTTGCCCACGTGTTAGCCAAAGCTTTAAGATAGTAACCTCAGGCTTACTGAATATGTGTCAGTTTAGTGTTAGCGAATCCTTCACAGTTCAAAGGTTATTGATAATGATACAAAACAGAAGTTAACAAATTTCTGTGGCACAACTGAATGGCTTTTAATTTATTCTGTGCATCGAATGTTCCACATGAGGATCGAATTAAAATTTCTCGCGTGTTCCTGAAAGTTAAAGTATTAACGCTCGTATTTCAACAAAGAGTGGCAAGGGTGTTGTGGTAGCGTTGACTGTAACAGAGAATTGACTACTTAAAAGTAATGCAATGATTTAGTGCAAAATTCAAATATTTAATATACGTCTATATTATTGATATTATAACGTGTACAAAGCACGTGTTCGGTATTATTCCATGAGTATAGTTCACACATACACTTTGGTCGTTCAAATGTGTATTTTTGACATATGTTGAGTTTTAATAATTCCGATGAGCTTTATTTCTTACCGAGGACGTGATAAACTTTCAAACAGGTCTAATGTGTAATAGAAATCATTGTAACTTACGACAGTTGAGCTCATCAGTGCCATCGTTGCAATCTCTGTCAGTATCACAGTACCACTCTATAGACACACATTCGCCATCGTTGCAGTGGAACTGATCAGGACCACAGGTACCTGAGGAGTTGACGGAAGATACAACATGGCTGACATTCTTCACCATTCCTTCCTCTCTCATTCGACGAGCTGACTCCAACATTGACACAGAACAAACCGCCGCAAATCTAATTACATTTCACTATCTAAACCCCCTTTCTATCCAATTCCAATTCCCCATTTTAGCATATCATTCCAGCTCCTCTCTCTATCGTCCCACTCTATCCGAGCTCCCAAAGCTTTTTCATATTCTTCATAAAATAAACTACATCTTATCCTTACGAGAAATTCTGTCATCAGCACAACGAGAAATAAATACTTTAACAAAACAAACAATGTTGAGATTAACACACCAACAATTTGCTAATTCCAAAACACTCTGCACAGTTTGACAGAGAGTGTGCCTCTTTGTAGTGTATTTATTCTCAAAATCCTTTTTATACTCGATGAACATACTGTGTCAGACAGTGTCATACTGTGTCAGACTCTGTCAGACTGTGTCATACTGTGTCATACTGTTTCATACTGTGTCAGACTGTGTCATACTGTGTCATACTGTGTCAGACTGTGTCATACTGTGTCAGACTGTGTCACACTGTGTCATACTGTGTCAGACTGTGTCATACGGTGTCAGACTGTGTCATACTGTGTCAGACTGTGTCATACTGTGTCATACTGTGTCATACTGTGTCATACTGTGTCAGACTGTGTCAGACTGTGTCATACTGTGTCATACTGTGTCATACTGTGTCAGACTGTGTCATACTGTGTCATACTGTGTCAGACTGTGTGCGCCAAAAAGAAATAATCACTCTCATAAATGATATTCATAGTAACATATATTTCTTAAACATCGTTGGATCTAAGCATTTGAACCCGAAGAAAACTTATGATTGTCAGATCATTAAAAGAAACCGTATGATTGTCAGATCATTAAAAGAAACCGCATGATTGTCAGATCATTAAAAGAAACCGTATGATTGTCAGATCATTAAAAGAAACCGTATGATTGTCAGATCATTAAAAGAAACCGTATGATTGTCAGATCATTAAAAGAAACCGTATGATTGTCAGATCATTAAAAGAAACCGCATGATTGTCAGATAACAATGAAAATAAAACGTAAGATTGGGAAATAATGATCCTAAGAAATCTTATAATAATAATAATAATGTATGTATGTCAACCGTCCGTCCTCATGGGACGATGGCGTGTACTCTTGCTCCTCTGCCCCCCTGCCCTTTCTCCTGGCCCTTCTCTCTTCACTCAAAGCTATGAGGGATGCTTCCGCGACATGAATGCCCTCACGCACTTTTTCCCGCCAGGAGGTGCGCTCCCCGGCAATGGTCTCCCCACGTTTTATAGTCTATATGTGCCAATGACATGTCTTTCTTGCAGACGTCCTTAAAGCGCAAGCAGGGGCGACCTCTTTTTCTCTTACCGGTTGCCAGCTCACCGTAAAGCAAGGCTCTAGGAATGCGCTCCGAGCTCATCCTGCGGACATGACCTAACCACCGCAGGCGCCTCTCACTCAGAATTGAGTGCATACTCAGCATATGGCTTCTTCTGAGTACCTCGACATTGGGGATCTTGTCCTGCCACTTGATGCGTAGAATCCTACGCAAGCATCGTAAGTGCAAGCTGTTGAGCTGCTTTGTTTGCTTGGCGTAGGTCGTCCAGCACTCACTGCCATAGAGGAGTGTGCTGAGCACGCAGGCCTGGTACACACTGATTTTCGTCCTATCTGTGAGCTGCGCATTGTTCCACACTCTTTGATTCAGCCTAGCCATTAATGATGCGGCCTTGCCGATTCTGATTCCTATTTCTTTATCCAGGGAGAGTGTGCTTGTGATGTTACTGCCAAGGTAGGTGAAATCAACTACGACGTCCAAGGTGTTTCCCTCAATGGAGATTGCTGGAAGGCGGCCAGTGCCTTGTCTCATAATGTTGGTCTTTTTTAGGCTAATCGTTAAACCAAAATCATTGCATGCCTCTGAGAACTTATTGACCAACTGTTGGAGTCCTGCCTCTGTATGTGAGGTATGGGCTGCGTCATCCGCGAAGAGCAACTCTCTGATTTTTCCAATTTGCTCTTCACACGGAGCCGGCTGATATTATATAGGTTTCCATCCGTCCTGGTATGAATGTTCACACTCTCAGAGCAGACCTCGAAAGCATGACGCAATAACATCGAGAAAAAGATACCAAAGAGTGTTGGAGCCAGTACACAGCCCTGTTTGACTCCGCTACAAACTGGGAAGGGTTCTGAGGTGGCACCATCGAAGAGCACTGTGCTGTGCATATTGGTGTGGAAGGACTCGATGATGGAGAGAAGCCGCGGCGGACATCCTATTTTTTCCAGTATACGTAGCAGACCCTTGCGGCTGACCAGGTCAAATGCCTTCGTTAAATCTATGAAGGCAATGAAGAGGGGTTTCTGTTGCTCCCGACATTTCTCTTGTAGCTGACGGAGTGAGAAAATCATGTCCATGGTTGATCGGCCAGCCCGAAAACCACATTGTGATTCTGGGTAGACATTTTGTGCCAGAATTTGCAGGCGTGCAAGGACCACTCTGGCAAAGGCCTTTCCCACAATACTCAGTAAGGAGATACCACGATAGTTATTGCAATCGCTCCGATCACCTTTGTTTTTGTAAAGCGTGACAATTTTGGCGTCGCGAATTTCCTGTGGGAGGTGTCCGCGTTCCCAGCAATCGCATATGAGTTCGTGCAGAGGCTTCAGTAGTGCTGGTTTGTCGTACTTAACTACTTCTGCAGGAATACCATCGTTACCTGGAGCCTTACCATTGCTCAGATGACAGATTGCCTTACTAAGCTCCTCCAATGACGGTTGGGCATCAAGCTGATCTTGAACTGGTAGTTCTGGGATTCTATCTATGGCAGAGTCAGTTACTACATTCTGTGTCGCATATAGTTCTAGATAATGCTCAGTCCAGCGCCGCAACTGCTGGTCTCGTTCTGTAATCATCACACCTGACTTTGACGTAATTGGAGCAGATTTTGATATTGTGGGTCCAGTGGCCTTTTTTATGCCTTCGTACATTTTTTTGATATCTCCTGGATCGGCGGAAGATTGAATGCTTTTACATAGGTCCACCCAATAAGTGCTGGCGCAAAAACGTTCAGTCTTCGGGGCTGTGTTTCTGGCATTTCTGAGACACTGTAGTGTGTCAGTGTCAGGTCCTGGGGCAGCTTTATAGGCCAATAGGGCTTTTCTCTTTTTCTCCGTCACGGGCAACCATTGTAACCCAATGGGCCTCGAACCAATCCGCATTTTGTCTTTCTTTCCTCCCGAGGACGGCAAGAGAGGTGTTGTATCTAGTGGCTCGAAGATGGAGCCATGTCGCATCAATTTTTCTGTCGCAGCCAAGATAACATCATGAGGATTGGGTATGGCTATCTGCGTAGTATTTTCCTTAAGAGCTGCCTCAAGCCTGGTGTTAAGCTGTTCACTGAACTCAGAACAGTTGATATGGTATGTGTTAATGCGAGTTTTACCCTTTATCTTAGAGTGACACAATTTCTTCGGTATTAATTTGACTCTACTTACTTATTAATAATAATAATAATAATTGATAATTTATATAGCGCTGTATCCCTGTAAGGAACCGGGCTCACAGCGCTTTACATGGAGATCATAACATACATATAAAAATTAAATAACCATTCATACCATAAAAACCACATAAATGACAGTACATTACACAGAAGCTACGCTAATCATTAAAAACAAATATTGTTTCATTAATTTTGTAAATACATTTATAAAAGATGCGTCTTAAGTGCAGTCTTGAAGGACTTGGTAGTTGGAATACTACGGATGTGTAATTGTAGAGAATTCCATTGTTTGGCTGCACAAAAAGAGAATGACCTTTCGCCAAAAGTTTTAGTTCGTGTCTTAGGAACACAGAGAATATTACTGATAGATAACAATGAAAAGAAACTGTAGGAATCAAGGTAGCGATCCAAAGAAACCATGTTATTGTCTATAATAATCCATAGGAAACGTACCATTGTTATGTAAACTCTAGGGGTTTTAGGGCGCCTAGGGCGCCCACTCTTTTTTGTCAAAAGCCCAAATAACTTATCCTTGTTTGATAAATACGAAATATTAAACTTCCTGAAATGTACACAAAGTATTTTATAATTATAAATCCTCAAATCCTATTTTTACATCGTTCCTTTTTCCAAAATTAAAGTATAAGCTAAAACAATAACGCCATATAATATTATTTTACAGCGAGTCTTTAATTTATAATTATTTTGCACACCTTTTGATGCACACCATGTATTAAAATATAAGCTTAAAAACTGACGTCATAGCGTTAAGGATACAATGATACATACAATGTGCCAGGTACTTGGGCTATTATATTATTTATAAATTTTTGTTGTTACTTTAAAGTATTAAAGTAGTATAAAAAAAGTAATGTCCATTGAGATCATTACCTTGTCTCTTTTGGTAGTTTAAGTCCTGTAGACTTCGGGAATATCTTTGAGCAGTTTTACTGAACTTCCTCTTGCTAAAGCTGCACTCACCGAGTGCAAACAACAAAGTCAATACCACAATGCACCAGTGTATAGCAGCCATTATCGTCTGACGACCCACAAATAAACTGTGCTGAACTTAATAGTGAATCCTGTTATATAACCTCGGCACACAAAAGGCTATCATTAGACACTTTTTTTAAAATCAGTTTTTATTTCTACTTGAACATAATTCTCTAATCAGTCACCAGCGCTGATTTGACGGACCTACTAACATGACTTTGAGTTTTGAGTATTTTTGTAATAAAGTTGTTGCCCTGAAAATAACAAAAAATACAAACTCCCTCAACTCAAGAGGATAACAGCTTGTTTGAATTGAGTTTAAACGTATACACTTTTTAAAAAAACTAAATATTTTTAAAATCTATTTTTTAAAAAAAATAAGGTAGCAGGGGAGTGATTTCAAATATTTAGATTCGGAAAAATTTTAAACCAAAAATACTCCCAAAACTAAAATGTATCATTTTATATAAGCAATTATTAAATAGATTTTATATTAATGAAGTGAAAACTATAGCTGTAATAAAATAATTTTTCTGTTTTGGCTGAGATGCAAACCACCTATTTTTAGATTATAAGTCAATCCTTTTATTTTTCAATTGGCAAGACGTTTCACGGAGCAAAAAAAAAGAAGAAAAATGAGATTACTTTAACTAAGAATATGGCTGTTAGACTTACATACGTGATTGCCTGGTGAATTTAACTAAATTCAAAGAAATCTAGTTCAAAGAAATCTAGTTCAAAGAAATCTAGTTCAAAGAAATCTAGTTCAAAGAAATCTAGTTCAAAGAAATCTAGTTCAAAGAAATCTAGTTCAGTGAAGTTAATGAGAGGAAAGAAGGGTAGATGACATCTTAATAGTGACTTTTAACAGTAATTTTGTATGTATAGCGAACTCGAAATGTAAGTGGTTCGAATCAAAACGCTGTCAGCCATTAAAAAAATGAATTATTAATGAACATTTCATAAATAGCCATAGTCGCCAAAATATTACGTGAGCCATATGATCATAGAGGAAGTGTGTACAAAATTAGTTACAATATTGGGATTTAAAAAAAAAGACTATATAATAAAAATCAAAACATATCTCGATTTACTACTTCAAACATTGGTATACACAGAGGTGTCACTTAGGCTGGGGTCACCCAGTGTGATAGCCCATGGTGTCATCCTGTGCGGTCTGCACTCAACGCACCTCTCTTGTGAGGCCCCTAGAAATACAGATCGCATGAAGCGACTTCGAGGCTCAGCTCTAACACTGTCAACACCTTCTACCCTGAATGAGTGAGATAAGTCATTCAGAATACAAGGAACTTGTAGCGTAGAACGTTTAAAGACTGTGAGAAAATCAGGATCAACTCTTAATAGACTCTTAAACAATATTTTAAATTCTTCTCGTTATTTCTAGTTCCCTGAAGTAGACGATGTACCGACACTTTCGTTATTTTGTTTGGTATTTAATCATTACTTTCATATACCCCACCAATTCTTAAATTACTTTCATATACCCCACCAATTCTTAAATTACTTTCATATACCCCACCAATTCTTAAATTACTTTCATATACCTATTTATTCTTTACTTACTTTATTAATTTTTTCATTACTTTTATGTATTCTATTAATTTTTTTACTTACTTTTATATGCTCCAATTCTTTAATTACTTTCATATACCGTATTTATTCTTTACTTACGTTCATATACTCCATTAATTCTTTCATTACTTTTATATATCCTATTAATTTGTTACTTACTTTCATAGAATACAACAATTCTTTAATTACTTAATAAATCCCATCAAATAGTCCATTAATTATTATATACCTCATTAGTTCTTTCATTAAGAATTGTGTGTTTAATATTCCAAAAGTCTAAGGATATAGATAACCACCTGGCTTGGTGCCTATCTATATAAGGTCACGTGTCTACACAGACTGACCGCAGACTTGTAACTATTTGAAAATAAAACCTGGACCAGAACATTACCCCATTATCATCAAAATTAATTTTAGTAAGTCAGGTTAACGCTAAGGCTGTTACTGTTACCATGTTGTGGCATGAAGTGCTTGCTCTTGGTAAGTAATCTACAAGATTTTTAAAAAAAATAAGATGATAGTATTTATATTTTAATTTTATTCCCAAACTTAACACTAAACTGTATATTTTTGCCTAAGCATAGTTTTTAATTTTGTATCTGTAAAATTAGGTCCTATTACAAAACAAAAGTTCTTTGGAAACTTGGGTTTTTATGAAACTCATACATTGATTACATTCGATGTACTTTATCAGGGCGTGAGAACCTTGGTTATGTTATATATGTGGACCTTATGATGTCTGCCTCTTATCTTACAGGTCTTCTACTTAACATACTGATGGTCAACACAGCAATTGTTTTTCCCGGGTGTGAACCAGACAAAGTCCAGGCAGTGGTCATGAAATGCTACACCGACAACGGTCTCCCTTACGACCAGTTCCTTCATAATGTCTCCAACAACCTCGCCATCACCACAGATGCCGACTACTACAGAACCATGTGCAACAACAGACAGAACATCAACAAGTCCGTCTCCTGCATCAGGACCGAGTACGACCGATGCTCCATGTTGGAGGACGCCCCCACCCTGGAGAACGTGAACCAGTTGTGGGCTGTCTGTAGCGACCCCAAGTTCAACCTTTCTTGTGTCGCCGCAGCTGACCACCACTACCCGGAGCTCACGTACTGCATCACCAGCAGAATGGACCAGTTAGGGAACGCAACCAGGGACTGGCACGTCGAGATGTGCCAGAGTTTCAGCATAGCTATAGACTGCCAAGTGGAGATGATCGGGAGATGTGACAACTACACGGCCAGTGTCTTGGCCGCTCACAGGAATCAGGCGCTTCCGCCATTCTGTCTGCCGACTGGTGACCCTATTATTGGATGATAGGGCTTAATGGGTGGTAGGACTTACTGGGTGGTAAGACGTACTAGTTGGTAGGACTTATTACTAGGTGGTAGGACTTAATGGTTGGTAGGACTTAATGGGTGGTATGACTTACTGTGTGGTAGGACGTACTGGTTGGTAGGACTTATTACTATGTGGTAGGACTTACTGGGTGGTAGGACTTACTGTATGGTAGGACGTATGTGTATGTATTTCCCTCGTGAATTTATTATAATCATATGTTTTTCTTTGATCTCTGCGTAATGTCAAAATACACACTTTCTTTTAATTGTTTAGGCTTTCATTTTATTTATTTTCACATAAATACAGTTGATATCATATGACAATAACATTATATGCCTTTAAAACATAACGTTAACATACATTTGAATCTCAAATATCAACTTTTACGATTTAACTTACGCCAGTTAAAGGCTACCTTCGTCATATGAAATAAACATACACTTATATCTTGTCATATAAGCAATTACAATCGTCATAATGGTATATATACAAACTTAATAATAATAATTAGGGCTGTTAAAGATTAATTTAAATTTAATCGTTAACTTTTGAAAAATTAACCATTAATTAATCGTTGATTTCGATTAAAGCTAAAAATGAAATTTATGGTGTCATAAATGAAATTTATTAAACGTACTTGTCGAAAATCGAAATAACACTGAAATGTATTCTTTATATGACATCTTTTAACTAACAACGCAAACAGACAAGTGTATTGACATTATTTGGTTCAAGTGATGAGCGGGTCTCATTGACAATATAACCAGAAGAGCTGAACAATCGTTCACATAATTTTTGATTGTCTCAGCTGAAGTTTCTGATACAGAGGTGGATGTTTGGTTTGCTGGTGATATGTCAGCGAAAGGTTAGAACCATAGTATCAATGTTTCCTCTAAGCAGCGTGGCTGCGCAGATATTTGACCGACGCCACACATTAGTTTAGAATCCCCTCGCAGCAAATTTGGTAAAATATTGTAGATATATGTGCGTTGTGCAGCTTTGCACACGAGTTTAAAAAAAAATCTTTATATTAACTAGTGGTGTCTGAGCCCTTGTCGAAAAAAAACTTTGGATTGATTTTTATCCCACTTCCTCGTAAGCTAGCGAGCTGATATTTTGCAGGCAGACTCTTGCCGATGATAAAAATGATGTATCAAAATTTCAGATCGATCGCATGTACCGTGATTAAATTATTGAATTTTTAGATTATTTTATTAATCTCTATGTATCATGTTGAATTTTTTTGTTGTTATAGTGTCGTGGTGCGTATTATATTGAACGACCTTTCCTTTCGCGCAATAAGGTGCGTATTTTTTGACAATACTTTTTATAAACATATTCCTGATCGCTGCGCATTATATTAAACATGTTTTACGACACATAACTACAATTTTATATTTTTGGATTGTCTTGCGCTGCGTATTATAATGAACGTTCTTTTAGTTATGTCTCCTACATAAAGGATTTATAGTAAAAAAAAACTTTTTTTACGTTTTTTTAAATTAACTTTGCACACGGACCAACGAAGCTCAGACTTAGAGGGAACATTGCATGGTAGGCAAACGATTTCTCTCAATGGACTCAATAACCTTTATCAAATTTTGAACATTCACGTCAGCAAATACTTAAAAACCAAAATGTTCGTGCAATCGTCCCGAAATTAGTTTATACTTATCGGCCGAAATAGTTTACTTTTTGACTTCCAGTACATTTATAAGTGGTGGGTCGATTAATTGCCAAAAAAATTTTAATCGTTAAAAATGTTAACGATTACTTTAGAAATTAATCGTTAATTTCCACAGCCCTAATAATAATATATAAATATAATTGATATCAGAATATAATTGATATACACAGTGCTTTTTTCTTTTAAAAAAGGGTATCGGAACGCATGAGAAAAAGTACTGGAACGCAACCTGAAAAAGCAGTGACAGTGTAAGACCAAACATTTCAGGCAGTAAATTCAGTAATAAAATAGAAAAAAAGTATGTGGGGAAGGTGCCGGAACGCCGTTCCGATGCGTTCAGCCAGAGAAAAAAAGCACTGGATATACACATATAATGAGCTTATAGGTAGAATTCTTACAAATTACATAACAAGAAACCATTTACATCAAACGAATTGTTATAAATATAATAAATACAAATCAAGGTTCTTTGCAGTTGGTTAATGTATAAAAATAGGTTAAAAAGAAACAATGGCTTGTTATATCACTTTGTAAGTCATGCATCACATTATTAATTTTAC
The DNA here is from genome assembly GCA_944989445.1 of Ampullaceana balthica. Classification (NCBI taxonomy): domain Eukaryota; kingdom Metazoa; phylum Mollusca; class Gastropoda; family Lymnaeidae; genus Ampullaceana; species Ampullaceana balthica. The sequence continues at coordinate 3,938,909 of CALYLW010000005.1, read as the reverse complement.
CTACGTCATTATGTCACCTACGGCGTCAGTACTTATAATATCCCTGCATTAGTGTGTAGCTACGAGAGTTTGTGTGTAGCTACGAGAGTTTGTGTGTAGCTACTACGAGAGTTGGTGTGTAGCTACTACGAGAGTTGGTGTGTAGCTACGAGAGTTTGTGTGTAGCTACTACGAGAGTTGGTGTGTAGCTACTACGAGAGTTGGTGTGTAGCTACTACGAGAGTTTGTGTGTAGCTACTACGAGAGTTGGTGTGTAGCTACTACGAGAGTTTGTGTGTAGCTACGAGAATGTGTGTGTAGCTACTACGAGGGTTTGTGCGTCGCTACGAGAGTTTGTGTGTAGCTACTACGAGAGTTTGTGTGTAGCTACTACGAGAGTTTGTGTGTAGCTACTACGCGAGTTTGTGTGTAGCTACTACGAGAATGTGTGTGTAGCTACGAGAGCTTGTGTACAGCTACGAGAGTGAGTGTATAGAACAGAACTGGAGTATTATATCCCGTGGTGTGAGTGTTCCAACAGCAGACAACTTTGCCTCTTTAACTCTCTCACCAATAACCCGTATCAATATAGAGTAGTTTCTTCAAGGTCAAGTTGAAGGTCCTGGAGTGACCTGTAGGTCTCGAAACAGCTGATAAGATGATTGGATGATTGGGTAAATGGTGAGATCATTTATTCTATGATTGGATCGATGGTGAAGTCATTGATATGTGTGATTGTGCCTATGGTGAAGTCATTGATATGTGTGATTGTGCCGATGGTGAAGTCATTGATATGTGTGATTGTGCCGATGGTGAAGTCATTGATATGTGTGATTGTGCCGATGGTGAAGTCATTGATATGTGTGATTGTGCCGATGGTGAAGTCATTGATATGTGTGATTGTGCCGATGGTGAAGTCATTGATATGTGTGATTGTGCCGATGGTGAAGTCATTGATATGTGTGATTGTGCCGATGGTGAAGTCATTGATATGTGTGATTGTGCCTATGGTGACGTCATTGATATGGGTGATTGTGCCTATGGTGACATCATTGATATGGGTGATTGTGCCTATGGTGACGTCATTGATATGGGTGATTGTGCCTATGGTGACGTCATTGATATGGGTGATTGTGCCTATGGTGACGTCATTGATATTGGTGATTGTGCCTATGGTGACGTCATTGATATGGGTGATTGTGCCTATGGTGACGTCATTGATATGGGTGATTGTGCCTATGGTGACGTCATTGATTGGGGTGTTGACTCTACACCCCGGTCAAACCCTCGTTGTGGCGTCATTTCCGTTTGATATCCCAGGATGCTCTGCGTGTCGTTAGCTTGCGTGGAGTATGTCGCTGAGTTGAACTTAGTAAACAGAAATATCCTGAACGTGTATAGAGAGAACAAAACAATGTGAACTATAGGGACTGCCAACAGCACCCCCAGGGTGACGTAGACCGCCGTGGGATACGCCTTGCTCCAATCCACGGTGCTGTAGATGTAAGGCCGGCCCTTGAAGTCGGTACCTCCAGCGGCGTAGTAGATGTAGGTGAAGAGAAAGTACAGGGCGGCGTACAGGACGGGGTAGATGAAGTGGAGGACTTGCCACGGCATGGCCGTCAGTAGGAGGTTGCTGATGATGAATACGGTGTTGATGGTGTGGACCACCACCCCGACAACGTCAGTGCTTCCTGTGGACAACACAAAAACAGTTTGTTGTTGTTGTTGTTGTTGGGTTTTCTGTCCTGCTGTGAATGCCTGGGTCAACATGTAAACATGTAGCTTGTACGTAGAATATTTTGTCTTAAAGATAACATTTTTCCATTTACCAAAAATCGGGAAAAAATATATTTTCGCAGTAATGCAACACAACAAATAACTTAAACCTATATGGCGGATTGGGTGCTGAACGGGCTAAAGCCACGGGCCCCCCCCCAAACTTAGTATATTTTATTATAAAGGTGGACAAATGTTTACATGAATCCCTGAAAATATCATGAATAAAATGAATAAAATCTTATCTATTAATCTGATCACTACTCGCAACCGATAGTCTTAGTATTCGAAAAACCTGATTGTATAGGCTTAATAAGGGACAGTTTTAAAGAAAATTGTTTAAAATTTGTCGTTAAGATTCTGGTCGTGTCGAAGTGTGTAGGCTTGTGGTGCAAGCGATCCATGATCTATTCCTAGTGGTGGATATTTATTTATTTTCTTTCTTTCATTTGTATTTTTACACTCAATTTTAGGATACCGTCAAACAGTTATTTCTTCGTGTTCGGTTTTTTCATAAATAATTTTTTTGGCTTGGAAGGCCGATCCCCTAGTACAGACAAAGCATCAGCAAGGAACCAATATACTATTTAGTTACATTCTAAATGCTAGCAATTATTTTATTTAAAGGGACGCTGGCTGGATAGGGCCCCACTTCGAATTGCAGCCAGGGTAGGGTTGCCAGATGTCCGGTTTTGTACCGGACTGTCCGGTTTTATCGTTATTTGTCCAGTGGAAAAATGGAACCAATACCGGGCATTTTACATTGAAATATTGTGCCATCGACAAAATTCGACACCAGTGTCCGGTATTTTTGAGACAGCCACCTGGCAACCCTAAGCCAGGGGCCCCGTGCAGTCTTAATCCGACCCTTACTTAAACTTTCTTAAACTAATTGCGCCAGGAAAAATGCTGTGTGAGAAGAGATGTAAAAAATATTATTGTAATCCAAAGAGGAAGTAAATTATAGGTTTTTTAAAAATAATTTTTGAATTTAAAAAAATTATTTCAGTAATGGGTTTTAAGTTGTTGTTTTTTAAACGATTTTTTTTCTTTTCACCAACTTTTATTTTGTCTATGATAAAATGATAAATTTAAAAAAAATGTTTTAAACTGTGTTCCCTCCCGCACATTTTAATGTTGAAATTTTAAAACTGTTTATTGTCCATGTGAAAGGTATCACTTATAAAACAATTTAATGGTAGAGTTATCACAACAGAATTATCACTGTTAAAAAGTTGTCCGACTAATGTTGGTCGTCACTGACAAACATATCTACTCTCGACAAACTGACTACGTGTTCCATTTTAGAGCAACATTTACCCCCCTCCCCCGCCCAACCTAGGCCCTCCCTAGATCCCTTCACCTCCCACTTTTTCATGAGTGAGGACACCGTGTGTGTGGCGTGTGGCCTGACTAAACGCCTTAGGAGAAAAGTCACGTGACGTCAACAAATATTAGACGCCCGAAAACTAGCACGAGCAGTAGGTAAATTAAATTATTATTTAAATAAGTAAAATGTAAAAAAAAATCTTTTTTTAAAAAAAGGACACTTTTTTATTTACAAACATTTACAGACTGAAACGCTCTGATCTCCCCTGCCCTTGATGTAAACACGGGAATTTGGTAAACGATGGCTGGAGTGAAACCAGTGAGCCGTGGAGGTCACCACTATCAGACGACTATACATTCTAAATAGTGATAAATAGAGATAAACTAAAAATTGATTAATTTAATTACGGTACATTCGATCGATCTGAAATTTTGATACAATGCATTGTCATCCAAGATCTATATGTGGTAAAATTTTGAGATCTCTAGGACCATCAGAAGTGGTTTATTTTTACGTTTCAAGATTTGAAGGAAGGATGGATGGATACAACATACAAACAGTGTGACTTAAATAAAAGCGTGTAAAAATTAAGTAAACCAATGACGTAAGTTTCCCAAGCTAAACCCGTGCTCTGTTTAAAATATTAAAGCATTTAATGCCGTGAATTTTACTTCATTCCTTTAATAGATAATTTCAGTAATATTTTAGGGGACCCAGTACTAGACTTGAATCTTGTGGAAGCCCAGAGGTAGGGACTTCTATCCGTCCGTCCAAAACCCACAAGTTAGTTAGGGGCGAATCATGCTACGCCTTTGATCAACTCCACCGCCTCCAACCTTCCACCCCCCCCCAAACCCTAACACCGCTTTGGACAGACAAAACACTTTTAAAACCATCCCTTGAATCTAATCCTTGATATACTTCCCCTACCGTTAAACTCCACTGACCAGTACATGATGGTCACCAGGATGTTGGAGCTGCCGATGACGTTGTAGAGGAACCACGACAACTTCAAGTACCACGGTGTTGTGTCTGCAAGAAATCAGTTGGTTGGTTTGTCATCTACAGCATTTGAAATAAGTAGGGCTGGTAACTATTAATTTACATTTAATGGTTAACTTTTGAAAAATTAACGATTAATTTCATGAATTAATCGTTAATTTCGATTAAAGCCAAACATCTCAAGAGAAGTAACAAAAACAGAAAATAGACATTTTTGCTTTGTTTTACTGAGTTATTTCCCCTGTCTCATAGACGTAGAAAAATAATATTTTGAACTTTTTTAGAACTGCTATGTTCCTCAGCTATACAGATTCTGTGATCTGGGCTTTTGTATTGTTTATTTATTATTTTTAAAATAAAATTGAAAAAAAATATGATAAATATTTTCTTAAATTTTAATCGAAATTTTATCGATTAAAATTATTTTAATCGATATTTAATTGATAAAATTTTTAACGATTAATCAAGAAATTAATCCTTAATTTCCGCAGGCCTAGAAATAAGACATCAAGTTTTATCCATTTAATATATTAAGTTATCGGCTAATTAGTACAGTTAGAAACAAAATACCTTTACCTAATTTGTATCGTGTATATATTTTCTACATTAATAACATTGATTAATGTACTACTTTTATTTACATTTGACAGTCGTTCACAACTAGGGCTGAACTGCCCAGCACTCAGCTACACAAATAGATGGTGGAGTGTAACGTACATCTTTTGGGCGTGAATAATTTCCAGTGATATGTGATATATTCAAATCCAAGTAGCAAGTCGAGCTCGGCAGGTAAAGCGGTGGTAGTCGAGGTCTGATAGAGACATCACCGCCGCATGTGCTTCACAATTATATACAAAGCCGCTATTGCAGTCAAGGCCACTATTACTTACAAGGCCACTATTACATACAAGGCCACTATTACTTACAAGGCAACTATTACATACAAGGCCACTATTACATACAAGGCCACTATATCATACAAGGCCACTATTACATACCAGACCACTATTACATACTAGGCCACTATTACATAAAAGGCCACTATTACATAAAGGGCCACTATTATATAAAAGGCAAATATTACATAGAAGGCCACTATTTCATACAAGGCCACCATTACATACAAGGCCACATATATACAAGGATACTATTACATCAAAGGCACTATTAAAAACAAGGCCACTCTTACATAGAGTTTACATATAGACCACGATTAAAAAGAGATTTATTTGGTCCAAGACCATTACAGCTGTACAGCCTAGACTACAAGGTCAAGGTCTCACTTACACTCTTTAAGTCCTTCAACCAACACCATCTCCGTCCTGAAGAGGACGTCTTCTTGTTTCACTGTTGTGTGTGGGAGATTGGAGGTCGGCCTGTCTGAAATAACAGTCAGGAAATTTGTGAATATTTGTACAACAGATAGAATGATCTGTACATCCTTGGTGTCTACCCACATTGAAACAAAGAGCTAAAGCAGCAACCATATAGAAGCAAGCTAAAACAGCAAACGTAACGAAGCAAGCTAAAACAGTAACCATATAGAAACAACTAAAACAGCAACCATAAAGAAACAAGCTAAAACAGCAACTATAAAGAAAAAGCTAAAACAGCAACTATAAAGAAAAAGCTAAAACAGCAACCATAAAGAAACAAGCTAAAACAGCAGCCATAAATAAACAGCTATTACAGAAACATAAAGAAACATCTAAAACAGCAACCATAAAGAAACAGCTAAAACAACCATCATAAAGAAACAGCTAAAACCCCATGCCTTACCTATGACAGAAGCTGTCCGTCTAATGGTCAAGCACAGGATGATCAAGAAATCTACTGTACACGTCAGAGTGGTCAGCACCAGTGTGGTGTTGGTCAGATAAATGAACCACTTGGGCCCCTCGTCTGGGTCGCGGGCCTTGTTTATCCTAGAGTTAATGCCACTGCCAATGATCCAAGCCAGGTGCCAGACAAACCAAAACAGGCGCCATAAGAAATAGACCCATCTCGGCAGGCGAATCTAATAGACAAGGCATTCGTTTACTTCAATATACTTTTAACTGGCACAAAGTATGCAAAAAGTTCAACGTTGCAATATTCAGTAAATAACTACAAGAACAAAACCATGAATTGTTAAAACTAGAAAACTACTCTAGTGTCTTCAATATAAACAGAGACCCATGCTAGAGTTGATAGTTGGTGACTTCGGGTAAGGAACGAAAAATGTGCTGGTCCCTCGTAGGAAGGAAGTTAGGAAGTCGGCCAAAGATGCTCCCCGAGGGGACCGCCCTCACCAAGTCACTGTTAGAACGAGTGGTCTGTGGGGGCTGAAATATAGTTACTGATCTTTAAAGAATAACCTTCCCGTGATATTCTATAGGTGTGCAGCAAGGTACATCTCCCAAAGCAATTTGTAGCTTCCAGAGCAATGTGTAGCTCCCAAAGCAATGTGTATCTCCCAGAGTAATGTGTATCTCCCAGAGTAATGTGTAGCTCCCAGAGTAATGTGTATCTCCCAGAGTAATGTGTAGCTCCCAGAGTAATGTGTATCTCCCAGAGTAATGTGTAGCTCCCAGAGTAATGTGTATCTCCCAGAGTAATGTGTATCTCCCAGAGTAATGTGTATCTCCAAGAGCACCGTGTAGCACCCACAGCAATGTGAATCTCCCAGAGCTATGAGGGGCTCCCGTAGCAATGTCTAGCACCAGAGCATGTCTAGCACCCATAGCAATGACTAACAACCATAGCCATGTCTAGCTCCCATAGCAATGTCTAGCAACCATAGCCATGTCTAGCTCCCATAGCAATGTCTAGCAACCATAGCAATGTCTATCAACCATAGCAATGTCTAGCACCCACAGCAATGTCTAGCAACCATAGCAATGTCTAGCAACCATAACAATGGTTAGCAACCATAGAAATGTCTAGCACCCATAGCAATGTCTAGCAACCATAGCAATGTATATCAACCATAGCAATGTCCAGCACCCATAGCAATGTCTAGCAACCATAGCAATGTCTAGCAACCATAGCCATGTCTAGCTCCCATAGCAATGTCTAGCAACCATAGCAATGTCTATCAACCATAGCAATGTCTAGCACCCACAGCAATGTCTAGCAACCATAGCAATGTCTAGCAACCATAACAATGGTTAGCAACCATAGAAATGTCTAGCACCCATAGCAATGTCTAGCAACCATAGCAATGTATATCAACCATAGCAATGTCCAGCACCCATAGCAATGTCTAGCACCCACAGCCAGCTGATGTAGCTCCCAAGCTTCCAACAAATAACGTGAAAAACTTACTTGGGTTTTGATGAACGCATCAGGATCGCAATAGCCCAGGCCGAATTTCCTGAACCTGAATTCCTCTCTGATGGACGTACTCATCGTTAAGTGTAGTCGAGTACAGCCGAAACGTTGTTAGTAGGGACAACGTTTTCTCCGGGCTGCATTTGGGATCGATCTGAAAAAAAGGAATGACACAACTGTGACAAACACATCACACGGCCATCGGTCTACTCAACACACAGTAATGTTTGGTGCCAGCATTGAGTGGCGTCTGTGCTGTGCCGTGAGCTCAAGGAGTTAATGGTGCTAGTAGGTTGGTGAATCGATACCTGCATTACAGTAGTTGTGTGAAAGTTCTAAATACCTGAATGTGGGTCTTGGGGAGGGTTCTGCCACTCTCGCTGGCCTTAGTTTTACAGCGGTGCTGTTTTATAAGACGCTGTCCAAGTCAACAGAAGACAATGTTGGCTGTGGGTGAGACAGAAGAATACAACGCTATAGCCTCAGTTTTCCAGCGGTGCTGTTTTATAAGACATTCGCTGAGTCAACAGTTTTGGCTGTGGGTGAGACAGAAGAGTATAGAACACATTCGGAGTGTTTACATAGATTGTGTGCAAGGAGTCGAGCACGGTTATCTTTAATCAACACCGATGAAGTAATTTGCACTGTTATCATAAACTAAGACTCGTAATTGGTTAAGTAAGAGAATACATTTTTTAATTAACCAACAGTTAATTACGGCGAAAACAGTATATAAACAAACCAATCTTGCTCAGAGAGGTGCTAACAATGTAAAGAATGTCTCAAATAAAACAACAAATCTTGCTCAGAGAGGTGCTACCAATGTAAAGAATGTCTCAAATAAAACAACAAATCTTGCTCAGAGAGGTGCTACCAATGTAAAGAATGTCTCAAATAAACCAACAAATCTTGCTCAGATAGGTGCTACCAATGTAAAGAATGTCTCAAATAAACCAACAAATCTTGCTCAGATAGGTGCTACCAATGTAAAGAATGTCTCAAATAAACCAACAAATCTTGCTCAGAGAGGTGCTACCAATGTAAAGAATGTCTCAAATAAACCAACAAATCTTGCTCAGAGAGGTGCTACCAATGTAAAGAATGTCTCAAATAAACCAACAAATCTTGCTCAGAGAGGTGCTACCAATGTAAAGAATGTCTCAAATAAACCAACACATCTTGCTCAGAGAGGTGCTACCAATGTAAAGAATGTCTCAAATAAACCAACAAATCTTGCTCAGAGAGATGCCACTAATATTAAAATACAAAATACACAAACAAATTGTGCAATGAAAACAATAAATTTGAGCTTTTATTTTAAAACTAACACGACGTAAACGTTTCGTCTAATGCCTTATCAGTACAATAACATAATGGGCCTTCACAAAGTTTGAGGACCGCGTGAGTTTTCCCAAGAAAGTTACGCTCTAAACTTGTCAGCGGTTCAGTTAATTACCGCGGTGGATGTCGGGAAACTTGTCAACATTCCTGCAGCGCAATGTGGCCACTGATTTGATATCATTGGCTTGATGACGTCATTGCGGAATGTCGCCACTGACACCATCAGCTGTTGTGCGCATGTCATGGAGCAGGTTTTCTTGTCTGGGGTAGTTTGTTTTTTGTTTTTTTGTGTTTATTTTTTTTTGTTTGGTTTTTTTGTTTTTTTTGGTCAGACCGTCTCCGATCGAGGTGAATTGTTGTAGGCGCCAGCTTAACTCAGAGAAAATTAACTTGGACCAGGGCTGGGACTTGTGTTTTTAAAGAAATATTTTCGCGTTTAAAACAAGTTCATATTATTATCAAAACAACAGAGACGAAAAATGTGTAAGTGACATTTCATCTTGGAAGTTGTCGAGAGCAAAGCAATTAAAGAGATATGGAATATTGTTGGCAGGGATCTAGGAAACATAGCTGGCAGGGAGTTAGGGAACATTGTTGGCAGGGATTTAGGGAACATAGCTGGCAGGGAGTTAGGGAAAATAGCTTGCTCAGAGGCAAGGAACATAGGTGGTAGAGAGATAAGGGAACCTAGCTGGCGGAGAAGCAGGGAATATAGCTGGTAGAGAGATAGGGGAGCATGACTGGCAGAGAGATAAGGGAACATAGCTGGCATTTGTTTAATTGTATTTAAATCGCGGAATTCTTTTCAACGTTAATTTTTTTTTCCTGAAAAAAAAACAAGGCCCAGAACTGTGTACATCTTACAATAATACATTGGTAGTGGGACTTCGTAAGATGTCAACAAAGATAAGGTACAAGTGTTACCCGGTAGGTAGTGTGTGTCCTGGAGAGATATTCACGGCGGTTGGAAATCGTGGGCGGGACAATAGCCTTATCTTAGTATCATGGCCGAGAGTGTTGTAGTTATTCAGGCCTCGCCATCATCTGCACGCGCTGACAGATAGCGATACAAACACTGAGAAGGGAGATTAGAAACTAAATAAGTAGAGGAGATTAGGAGATTTGTAACGCAGAATGTTCAAAATATTGACATGGTAATCTTACAAACACTTACATTGTTATCAATGGCTTGAGGTAATACGCATTCCTCTTGTCATTGCAATGGTCGAATGACAGGAACAAGGTATATACAAAATTATAGTTCTTGATTTACGATCTTATAAAGTTATGTTTGTAAATGAACGAAACGATAGGTTAGGATTTAGACTCTTGGGTTGGAGGTTGCAATGTTGTATTTTTACCCAATGTTTACATGAGGGAAATGTTTTACAGAGATATGCATTTGAGAGTAAAGTAGACAGAATTGCCAAAGAATTTTTATTTTTTTTAAATGACGAAATTTTTTACATAGGAAAGTTACAACATCTGAGCTTACGGTAGATCTTAAATAAAAACAAAGGCCAATTACTGAGGGTGAAATCATAAAGCACCACGTAAACACTTCACCACAGAAGAGCAGGCAGCTAGCAAGCTTGTACGAGATTACAAAACTTTATTGCTATGTTATGTCAGGGTCAGATATTTCCAGATGTTACGTAATAGGAATACACACGGGAAGTGAAACTTTTGACCAGAAACAAATAGCGCTAAATAATTATATCAAGGTGTAACATAAACAAGTCGTCACCGTGCAGCCATTTACAGTAGTTTGTGTACGTCTGTAAAAGAGTCAAACTGTAAGGCACCTGGGTATACGACATGCTATCATGAGGTCAGATAAAAAGGGCGACATGCTATTGTGGGTTAGACATACACAATAGACAACCCGTTGTTAAGGAAAGACATAGACAATAGGCTACCTGTTATCAAAAGTAGTAATGTGCAGACACCTGGCAGTAAGCTAACTGGGGTCGGTAAGAGTAGTGGTTCAATTCTGCTAAACATGGAGGTCCTTAGTAAGTGTGGTCGAGGTCCCATTCTGCTATATGTGAAGTTCATTAGGCCTTATGTTCCTAGAACAAATTCTGCTGTTAATATATGTAGGTCCTGAGGCAGCGTGGTCAGAGGTCCCATTGCGTGTAGCGCTATGTCATCACCAGATATGTTCAGATATTCATGGCTGTTTGTCGAAAGGTCCTTACACAGATGTTGAGAGGTCGTCCTGTGGGCTACTGTGACAGTGATATCAGGGCCAATAAATCCAGAGGCTATGTTGTATATTTTGTTGGTTTACTCCCCTAGCCTCACCAGCGGACTTGAGTCTATTTGCTTGTAGTTTGTACTCCGTTCTATAGCCTGATTGCGTTTAATCTAAGGAGAATGTTTAAGACTTTGGATTAAAAGCTAATTTAATTTTTTTTACAGTGAATCTCACAATATTTTGTGGATGGCGTCATCCTTATAAGCATATATCAGAATAAATACAAGTGTCCTAATGAAGATGTTTGCGTCTTCTGTTCCACTGTAAATAGAAAATTTTGAATAATTCAGTGTTTAATATGTATACTCCATTTCTACTGAAATAATGGAATTAGATGGAAATAGCTGAGTGAATTGAAGTTATTGAAACAAAATCCCTTCTGCCCCGAGGGGCGGCACTTCCGTAGTGGCGCGGGCTTTGTTGTGGGAGGGGTCATTAACAATTGTGACCCATCCCTCCTCACTAAATATTTACTAAATTACCCCCCCCCCACGTTTTTGAGTCAGTAACATTTTTTTACACTAATTTTATTTAACAATTTATTTATAGAAATTTCGTAGCTTACAGGTCCGTAGCTCTTCTGATATTAGCAGACGTCATGTACTCTTCTGATATTAGCAGACATCATGTACTCTTCTGATATTAGCAGACGTCATGTACTCTTCTTAATTCACTTGAAATGCCACATCCCCCCCCCCAACACACCGCATGTAAGGACGAGTGATACACGATAGTAGTCTAAGAGATACGGCCAGCGTGACAGTACAAACATTGATCACGCTGCCAACGTGACAGTACAAACATTGATCACGCTGCCAACGTGACAGTACAAACATTTATCACGCTGCCAACGTGACAGTACAAACATTTATCATGCTGTCAACGTGACAGTACAAACATTGATCACGCTACCAACGTGACAGTACACACATTAATCATGCTGTCAACGTGACAGTACAAACATTGATCACGCTGCCAACGTGACAGTACAAACATTGATCATGCTGCCAACGTGACAGTACAAACATTTATCATGCTGTCAACGTGACCGTACAAACATTGATCACGCTGCCAACGTGACAGGGCAAACATTGATCACGCTGCCAAAGTGACAGTACAAACATTTATCACGCTGCCAACGTGACAGTACAAACATTTATCGTGCTGCCAACGTGACAGTACAAACATTTATCACGCTGTGAACGTGACAGTACAAACATTTATCGTGCTGTCAACGTGACAGTACAAACATTGATCACGCTGCCAACGTGAGAGTAAAACATTTATCATGCTGTCAACGTGACAGTACAAACATTTATCACGCTGCCAACTTGACATTACAAACATTGCCCACAATGCCAACGTGACACTACAAACACTGATCACGCTTCCAACGTGACATTACAAACATTGATAACGCTTCCGACGTGACAGTACAACCATTGATCACGCTTCCAACTTTACAGTACAACCATTATCACACTGCCGGGGTTGTGTCCTAACAGACTGAGAACCCCTGCTGGGGGATTACCCGAGTATTTGCTCGGATAATTAAGTGCAGTAGTTTGGTCAATAAAAGTCAGGGGGGTAGCCCCCTAGACAGATCAACTGCTTGTACTGGAGGCGTGCACTGTCGTCACTCCTCTATACGGGGTGCAAGGAATCTTGAATTTTTTTTAAATTTAAAGTTAGATAGACATTCATGTTTATAACAGTCTTTTAAGAAACAAAAGAAGAAACCAAACAAACCAAATGAAATCACCCGTTTTCTAGATGGAAAAATCACAACAGGTTTTCTGTTTCAAAACCGAAAACTAGAAAATTGTTTTCTGTTGGACATCGAAAAATCAGAATAGAGGAACATTCTGTGTCAGAATAGAGGAACATTCTGTGTCAGAATAGAGGAACATTCTGTGTAAGGTTGAACTTTTTTAGCATCAGTCTGTGTTCCAAGACATCTACGTCACAAAGACTATTATGGGGTTGACATTTCCATAGGACTAAATGCGGTTAAATCAAATGATTCTCACATTACAGTATTAATAATAGAGTAACTATAATATGGAGGGTGAATAGTTATTTTACCACGTTTTTATTAACTTGCTTTCGTGTCTGTCTGTCTGTCCGCAATTTTTCAAAATTGCCAATGTAAAAGTAAACCACTTCATGGTCCTAGAGACCACAGATAGATCCTGGATCACAATACATTGTATCAAAATTTCAAATCGATCAAATGTACCGTAATTAAATTAATTAATGCATTTCTTTAGTTTATCTCTATATAAGCATCTGTATCCGACTGCCGTTGTTAGCTTTCACGTTCCGAGTTCACCCCGTGACCTCATCGAGGTGGTCTTAAAATGTTAGGCGGATGCTGATGAAAATGTTCGGTAAAATAAATAGAGGTGAAAAAAAATTATTTTTTTTAAAACCACGTCTTTATTAATGGACTAAAAAGAAGAAAATAATGTAAAACTTATATTTTCAAGTCCTTTGATTTAATATGACTAAAAACGTGGGGCGGGCGCTTATGAGGTTTTACATATGAAGTTCACTCATTCTCTCACTTATAGATCTCCATTTAACCTTTGTACCAAACACCCGCCCCACGTTTTTAGTCATATTAAATCAGAGTACTTGAACGTATAAGTTTTAAATCGATAAATTTTCGGACTGATGGCTTTGCCTGCGTTGTTTGCATTTAACCTCTATCTGACCTTCGATCACATCAGATTCTGGGGACCTATTGGAGATGTCATCGGAATGGTTTGTCTCACGAATAAGCGACATCTTGCGGTTGACTTCCGACTTGTACCTGGCGCCTTGTCACTCCAGGAGTTGCAGCTACGGATGTAACATTGAAACCGAAGTATACAATGACGCCATCAACGCCAACACGTACGTGTTGTTGAGGGTGTGACAGTAAACTGGAGTATACAATGGGGTCGTCATAGGTTACCTGTATGTATTTATGGTGTAACAGTAAAACTGATTTTTTCAGGTGCGCCATCAACAGGTGTATCTCGTGCATATTGAAAAACCTGAAAAACGGACACTGCGAACGTATCGGCAGGAAATGTTCTTTAGCGGACTTAACAACAGATATGTTTACACGGTGCTTTTTGCCCCTTTAAATTAAGGTACCAGAACCCATACTTTATACAACCTGAAATAGCAGTAAGACCAAACAATCCAGGCAGAAATATAAAAATGTCTGTGGATAAAGGTGCCGGAACGCCGTTCCATGCGTTCTGCTGGAAAAAAACCCACTAAGTTTATATAAAACTAGCAGACCCGTCGTGCGTTGCAACGATCTCTTTAAAGATGAATAAATTGAAAGAAACCAAAGATTGGTATGTTTTAAAAGAATTATGCCATAAACCTTCGGGGAAGTGAGAAAAAAAAAGTCCAAGTTTAATAGCAAACTGTTACATAAATTAATATTTAAAAACTTACAAAAGGAAAAACGATATTAAGAGGCCCAGCCAAAAAATGAGTGATAATTTTATTTTTTTATTGCCATTGTACTCAAGCTAAATTTCTCAATATCGTGTAAAATTGAATGGGGAATTAAATTGTTACCGTGCAGTAAAAATGACATTTGGGGCCCCCAGCTCCGAGGGAATGGACATTAGGAGTTCAGTGACATATGATACTTTAATATAGGCTATCAAGTTGTTATGTACCAAATTTGGTCAAGATCCATTCATTTTCCAAGCAGCTAAGCCCTAAACTAATTTTTATATAGCTCATATAAGAAAATATTCTCATTATGGGCCCCCGGCGCCCCATGAGTATTACATTTTGAAAAAAAAATAGCCTATTTCCATCCCTGGAGCGTACTCATAGTCTGCAAAAGTTTCATGGCGATCGGATGAATGGTTTAGTCAGCTATAACAGACATGCATACATACATACTTTGATTTTTATATATATAGATATATATAGATTAGCAAAAACAACATTAAGGGCCCCCGGGCCAAATGGGTGCAAGAAATTAACTTTAAAATACCTGTTCAATTCAATTTGGATCATGATAGATATATAAGTAAATGCTTTTCAAGATCGTGTAAAATCATAACGGGAATAAAGTATTTAACGCTTACAAAATAAAAGATGTTGGGCCCCCGGCCCCGAAGGAACGGACATTAGGAGTTCAATGCCCTATGGTACTTTAATATAGGCTATCCATTTGTTATGTACCAAGTTTGGTCAAGATTCGTTTCATTTTCCAAGCAGCTAAGCCTTAAACTAATTTTTAAATAGCTCATATAAGAAAAAATTGTCATTATGGGCCCCCGGCGCCCCCTGAGTGTTACATTTTGAAAAAAAAAGTAGCCTATTTCCATCCTCGGAGTGTACTCAAAAGTCTCCAAAAGTTTCATGGCGACCGAATGAATGGCATAGTCAGCTAACGGGAATAAAGTATTTAACGCTTACAAAAATAAAGATTTTGGGCCCCCGGCCCCGAAGGAACGGACATTATGAGTTCAATGCCATATGATACTTTAATATAGGCTATCAAGTTGTTATGTACCAAGTTTGGTCAAGATCCATTCATTTTCCAAGCAGCTAAGCCCTAAACTAATTTGTATATAGCTCATATAAGAAAATATTCTCATTATGGGCCCCCGGCGCCCCATGAGTATTACATTTTGAAAAAAAATAGCCTATTTCCATCCCTGGAGCGTACTCAAAAGTCTCCAAAAGTTTCATGGCGATCGGATGAATGGTTTAGTCAGCTATAACAGACATGCATACATAATACTTTGATTTTTATATATATAGATATATAGATTAGCAAAAACAACATGAAGGGCCCCCGGGCCAAATGGGTGCAAGAAATTAACTTTAAAATACCTGTTCAATTCAATTTGGATCATGATAGATATATAAGTCAATGCTTTTCAAGATCGTGTAAAATCATAACGGGAATAAAGTATTTAACGCTTACAAAATAAAGATGTTGGGCCCCCGGCCCCGAAGGAACGGACATTAGGAGTTCAATGCCCTATGGTACTTTAATATAGGCTATCAATTTGTTATGTACCAAGTTTGGTCAAGATTCGTTTCATTTTCCAAGCAGCTAAGCCTTAAACTAATTTTTATATAGCTCATATAAGAAAAAATTGTCATTATGGGCCCCCGGCGCCCCCTGAGTGTTACATTTTGAAAAAAAAAGTAGCCTATTTCCATCCTCGGAGTGTACTCAAAAGTCTCCAAAAGTTTCAGGGCGACCGAATGAATGGCATAGTCAGCTAACGGGAATAAAGTATTTAACGCTTACAAAAATAAAGATTTTGGGCCCCCGGCCCCGAAGGAACGGACATTAGGAGTTCAATGCATATGATACTTTAATATAGGCTATCAAGTTGTTATGTACCAAATTTGGTCAAGATCCATTCATTTTCCAAGCAGCTAAGCCCTAAACTAATTTTTATATAGCTCATATAAGAAAATATTCTCATTATGGGCCCCCGGCGCCCCATGAGTATTACATTTTGAAAAAAAAATAGCCTATTTCCATCCCTGGAGCCTACTCATAGTCTGCAAAAGTTTCATGGCGATCGGATGAATGGTTTAGTCAGCTATAACAGACATGCATACATACATACTTTGATTTTTATATATATAGATATATATAGATTAGCAAAAACAACATTAAGGGCCCCCGGGCCAAATGGGTGCAAGAAATTAACTTTAAAATACCTGTTCAATTCAATTTGGATCATGATAGATATATAAGTAAATGCTTTTCAAGATCGTGTAAAATCAAAACGGGAATAAAGTATTTAACGCTTACAAAATAAAAGATGTTGGGCCCCCGGCCCCGAAGGAACGGACATTAGGAGTTCAATGCCCTATGGTACTTTAATATAGGCTATCCATTTGTTATGTACCAAGTTTGGTCAAGATTCGTTTCATTTTCCAAGCAGCTAAGCCTTAAACTAATTTTTAAATAGCTCATATAAGAAAAAATTGTCATTATGGGCCCCCGGCGCCCCCTGAGTGTTACATTTTGAAAAAAAAAGTAGCCTATTTCCATCCTCGGAGTGTACTCAAAAGTCTCCAAAAGTTTCATGGCGACCGAATGAATGGCATAGTCAGCTAACGGGAATAAAGTATTTAACGCTTACAAAAATAAAGATTTTGGGCCCCCGGCCCCGAAGGAACGGACATTATGAGTTCAATGCCATATGATACTTTAATATAGGCTATCAAGTTGTTATGTACCAAGTTTGGTCAAGATCCATTCATTTTCCAAGCAGCTAAGCCCTAAACTAATTTGTATATAGCTCATATAAGAAAATATTCTCATTATGGGCCCCCGGCGCCCCATGAGTATTACATTTTGAAAAAAAATAGCCTATTTCCATCCCTGGAGCGTACTCAAAAGTCTCCAAAAGTTTCATGGCGATCGGATGAATGGTTTAGTCAGCTATAACAGACATGCATACATAATACTTTGATTTTTATATATATAGATATATAGATTAGCAAAAACAACATTAAGGGCCCCCGGGCCAAATGGGTGCAAGAAATTAACTTTAAAATACCTGTTCAATTCAATTTGGATCATGATAGATATATAAGTCAATGCTTTTCAAGATCGTGTAAAATCATAACGGGAATAAAGTATTTAACGCTTACAAAATAAAGATGTTGGGCCCCCGGCCCCGAAGGAACGGACATTAGGAGTTCAATGCCCTATGGTACTTTAATATAGGCTATCAATTTGTTATGTACCAAGTTTGGTCAAGATTCGTTTCATTTTCCAAGCAGCTAAGCCTTAAACTAATTTTTATATAGCTCATATAAGAAAAAATTGTCATTATGGGCCCCCGGCGCCCCCTGAGTGTTACATTTTGAAAAAAAAGTAGCCTATTTCCATCCTCGGAGTGTACTCAAAAGTCTCCAAAAGTTTCAGGGCGACCGAATGAATGGCATAGTCAGCTAACGGGAATAAAGTATTTAACGCTTACAAAAATAAAGATTTTGGGCCCCCGGCCCCGAACGAACGGACATTAGGAGTTCAATGCATATGATACTTTAATATAGGCTATCAAGTTGTTATGTACCAAATTTGGTCAAGATCCATTCATTTTCCAAGCAGCTAAGCCCTAAACTAATTTTTATATAGCTCATATAAGAAAATATTCTCATTATGGGCCCCCGGCGCCCCATGAGTATTACATTTTGAAAAAAAAATAGCCTATTTCCATCCCTGGAGCCTACTCATAGTCTGCAAAAGTTTCATGGCGATCGGATGAATGGTTTAGTCAGCTATAACAGACATGCATACATACATACTTTGATTTTTATATATATAGATATATATAGATTAGCAAAAACAACATTAAGGGCCCCCGGGCCAAATGGGTGCAAGAAATTAACTTTAAAATACCTGTTCAATTCAATTTGGATCATGATAGATATATAAGTAAATGCTTTTCAAGATCGTGTAAAATCATAACGGGAATAAAGTATTTAACGCTTACAAAATAAAAGATGTTGGGCCCCCGGCCCCGAAGGAACGGACATTAGGAGTTCAATGCCCTATGGTACTTTAATATAGGCTATCCATTTGTTATGTACCAAGTTTGGTCAAGATTCGTTTCATTTTCCAAGCAGCTAAGCCTTAAACTAATTTTTAAATAGCTCATATAAGAAAAAATTGTCATTATGGGCCCCCGGCGCCCCCTGAGTGTTACATTTTGAAAAAAAAGTAGCCTATTTCCATCCTCGGAGTGTACTCAAAAGTCTCCAAAAGTTTCATGGCGACCGAATGAATGGCATAGTCAGCTAACGGGAATAAAGTATTTAACGCTTACAAAAATAAAGATTTTGGGCCCCCGGCCCCGAAGGAACGGACATTATGAGTTCAATGCCATATGATACTTTAATATAGGCTATCAAGTTGTTATGTACCAAGTTTGGTCAAGATCCATTCATTTTCCAAGCAGCTAAGCCCTAAACTAATTTGTATATAGCTCATATAAGAAAATATTCTCATTATGGGCCCCCGGCGCCCCATGAGTATTACATTTTGAAAAAAAAATAGCCTATTTCCATCCCTGGAGCGTACTCAAAAGTCTCCAAAAGTTTCATGGCGATCGGATGAATGGTTTAGTCAGCTATAACAGACATGCATACATACATACTTTGATTTTTATATATATAGATAAGTTGTAAAACAAAAGAATTTTCAGGGGAGAAAATTACATTATAGAGTATTGAGGATGGACTAGAAATGAGCTATTATATTTTTAAACTAAAAGTCTTAATTATAAAATTATTTTTAAAAATTGTAGCCATCTGGTGCCCTCCCACCCCACCAAAAAAAACATATATATGTAGTTGAAAGTTACTAAACATATAAAAATTCGTTTAAAAGAGCAATTAGCTTGAAAGTACTATCAGAGAGGGCAGCAGGAGAAATGTTGTTTGTTACTTAGATCGACCATGTCAATCTATCATATGGAAAAAAAATAATTGACTGATAATACTTTTAATATAATAATTTGAATCAAGTTCCTCAGATTTTAAAATCCAATTTTAACAGTTCAATTATAATTGGTGGTCAGACATGTTAGCTATGACAAGCGTCGTGTCCGTATATCAAAATCGTTAAACTTGATGTGTATATTGAGTTTCTGTCTTGGCTACACTGAACTGACGTCACTGACGTGCATTAATCCGATATGTGCCTTGTACTGACTTTCTTGTACACATCTGACGTGCACTAATCCGATATGTGCCTTGTACTGACTTTCTTGTACACATCTGACGTGCACTAATCCGATATGTGCCTTCTACTGACTTTCTTGTACACATCTGACGTGCACTAATCCGATATGTGCCTTGTACTGACTTTCTTGTACACATCTGACGTGCACTAATCCGATATGTGCCTTGTACTGACTTTCTTGTACACATCTGACGTGCACTAATCCGATATGTGCCTTGTACTAACTTTCTTGTACACATCTGGCGTGTACTGAATACATTTCCCGTGTGGGGGTTACTTGCTGTTAAATGGAAATATTTTACCGACCATTAATGTCAGAAACCAACAAGTCACACACAAAGATCTCTCAACTACCGCATGGTACAGATGACCGCAAGGTAAGGATACACGGGGGACTCAGGAAACGATGTTAAATGTTTTCTTGTTCTTGGGAACATTAGAAAATGGACACACACACATTTACAAAAAAAAATGTAGAAACAGTAGCACATACAAACTAAGTCATATTCTATACGAAACAAGCTTTTATAGACGACGTTTTAAGTTTTGCTATATAAAAGACTTGTCACTCGAATACATCTTGGGTCTATTTAAGTTTTGCTATATAAAAGACTTGTCACTCGAATACATCTAGGGCCTATTTAAGTTTTGCTATATAAAAGACATGTCACTCGAATACATCTAGGGCCTATTTAAGTTTTGCTATATAAAAGACTTGTCACTCGAATACATCTAGGGCCTATTTAAGTTTTGCTATATAAAAGACTTGTCACTCGAATACATCTAGGGCCTATTTAAGTGTTGCTATATAAAAGACGTGTCACTCGAATACATCTAGGGCCTATTTAAGTTTTGCTATATAAAAGACTTGTCACTCGAATACATCTAGGGCCTATTTAAGTTTTGCTATATAAAAGACTTGTCACTCGAATACATCTAGGGCCTATTTAAGTTTTGCTATATAAAAGACTTGTCACTCGAATACATCTAGGGCCTATTTAAGTTTTGCTATATAAAAGACGTGTCACTCGAATACATCTAGGGCCTATTTAAGTTTTGCTATATAAAAGACTTGTCACTTGAATACATCTAGGGCCTATTTAAGTTTTGCTATATAAAAGACTTGTCACTCGAATACATCTAGGGCCTATTTAAGTTTTGCTATATAAAAGACTTGTCACTCGAATACATCTAGGGCCTATTTAAGTTTTGCTATATAAAAGACTTGTCACTCGAATACATCTAGGGCCTATTTAAGTTTTGCTATATAAAAGACTTGTCACTCGAATACATCTAGGGCCTATTTAAGTTTTGCTATATAAAAGACTTGTCACTCGAATACATCTAGGGCCTATTTAAGTTTTGCTATATAAAAGACTTGTCACTCGAATACATCTAGGGCCTATTTAAGTTTTGCTATATAAAAGACTTGTCACTCGAAGACATCTAGGGCCTATTTAAGTTTTGCTATATAAAAGACTTGTCACTCGAATACATCTAGGGCCTATTTAAGTTTTGCTATATAAAAGACTTGTCACTCGAATACATCTAGGGCCTATTTAAGTTTTGCTATATAAAAGACTTGTCACTCGAAGACATCTAGGGCCTATTTAAGTTTTGCTATATAAAAGACTTGTCACTCGAAGACATCTAGGGCCTATTTAAGTTTTGCTATATAAAAGACTTGTCACTCGAATACATCTAGGGCCTATTTAAGTTTTGCTATATAAAAGACTTGTCACTCGAATACATCTAGGGCCTATTTAAGTTTTGCTATATAAAAGACTTGTCACATTGTCACTCGAATACATCTAGGGCCTATTTAAGTTTTGCTATATAAAAGACTTGTCACTCGAATACATCTAGGGCCTATTTAAGTTTTGCTATATAAAAGACTTGTCACTCGAATACATCTAGGGCCTATTTAAGTTTTGCTACATAAAAGACTTGTCACTCGAATACATCTAGGGCCTATTTAAGTTTTGCTATATAAAAGACTTGTCACTCGAATACATCTAGGGCCTATTTAAGTTTTGCTATATAAAAGACTTGTCACTCGAAGACATCTAGGGCCTATTTAAGTTTTGCTATATAAAAGACTTGTCACTCGAATACATCTAGGGCCTATTTAAGTTTTGCTATATAAAAGACTTGTCACTCGAATACATCTAGGGCCTATTTAAGTTTTGCTATATAAAAGACTTGTCACTCGAATACATCTAGGGCCTATTTAAGTTTTGCTATATAAAAGACTTGTCACTCGAATACATCTAGGGCCTATTTAAGTTTTGCTATATAAAAGACTTGTCACTCGAATACATCTAGGGCCTATTTAAGTTTTGCTATATAAAAGACTTGTCACTCGAATACATCTAGGGCCTATTTAAGTTTTGCTATATAAAAGACTTGTCACTCGAATACATCTAGGGCCTATTTAAGTTTTGCTATATAAAAGACTTGTCACTCGAATACATCTAGGGCCTATTTAAGTTTTGCTATATAAAAGACTTGTCACTCGAAGACATCTAGGGCCTATTTAAGTTTTGCTATATAAAAGACTTGTCACTCGAATACATCTAGGGCCTATTTAAGTTTTGCTATATAAAAGACTTGTCACTCGAATACATCTAGGGCCTATTTAAGTTTTGCTATATAAAAGACTTGTCACTCGAAGACATCTAGGGCCTATTTAAGTTTTGCTATATAAAAGACTTGTCACTCGAAGACATCTAGGGCCTATTTAAGTTTTGCTATATAAAAGACTTGTCACTCGAATACATCTATGGCCTATTTAAGTTTTGCTATATAAAAGACTTGTCACTCGAATACATCTAGGGCCTATTTAAGTTTTGCTATATAAAAGACTTGTCACTCGAATACATCTAGGGCCTATTTAAGTTTTGCTATATAAAAGACTTGTCACTCGAATACATCTAGGGCCTATTTAAGTTTTGCTACATAAAAGACTTGTCACTCGAATACATCTAGGGCCTATTTAAGTTTTGCTATATAAAAGACTTGTCACTCGAATACATCTAGGGCCTATTTAAGTTTTGCTATATAAAAGACTTGTCACTCGAAGACATCTAGGGCCTATTTAAGTTTTGCTATATAAAAGACTTGTCACTCGAATACATCTAGGGCCTATTTAAGTTTTGCTACATAAAAGACTTGTCACTCGAATACATCTAGGGCCTATTTAAGTTTTGCTATATAAAAGACTTGTCACTCGAATACATCTAGGGCCTATTTAAGTTTTGCTATATAAAAGACTTGTCACTCGAAGACATCTAGGGCCTATTTAAGTTTTGCTATATAAAAGACTTGTCACTCGAATACATCTAGGGCCTATTTAAGTTTTGCTATATAAAAGACTTGTCACTCGAATACATCTAGGGCCTATTTAAGTTTTGCTATATAAAAGACTTGTCACTCGAATACATCTAGGGCCTATTTAAGTTTTGCTATATAAAAGACTTGTCACTCGAATACATCTAGGGCCTATTTAAGTTTTGCTATATAAAAGACTTGTCACTCGAATACATCTAGGGCCTATTTAAGTTTTGCTATATAAAAGACTTGTCACTCGAATACATCTAGGGCCTATTTAAGTTTTGCTATATAAAAGACTTGTCACTCGAATACATCTAGGGCCTATTTAAGTTTTGCTATATAAAAGACTTGTCACTCGAATACATCTAGGGCCTATTTAAGTTTTGCTATATAAAAGACTTGTCACTCGAATACATCTAGGGCCTATTTAAGTTTTGCTATATAAAAGACTTGTCACTCGAATACATCTAGGGCCTATTTAAGTTTTGCTATATAAAAGACTTGTCACTCGAATACATCTTGGGTTTATATTATTATTTTAAAAATTAATCTAAACTCTGAACCATGAAAAAATGTTATTCGGCAATTAGAGTAAGTGTAGCTATGACCAATTGTGTAAACTGATTATAATAATAATAATAATAATAATAATAATAATAATTTTAATAACAATAATAAAAATAATAATAATAATAATAATAATCATCATTAAATTTAAAAATATTAATTTTAAAAAAACTTTTAACAAAATGCCTAAACAAAAATTTGGTATTAAAAAGATATTCCTTTTATTTGAAATAGATCTATAATAAATTAAATTATACTGGAGTTGGGATTCGATTGAGCATTTTAATGCAAAATAAAATCATTTCTATTCTAGTGGTAAGAGAACACATTTCAACATTTTAACTTTAACACTAAAAACTATTTCACGCCTAGGCTTATTACTCATAGGTCCTAGAAATTTAAAGAAATTTTTTTAAAATTTTTTTTTAAAGTCGAAAGGAAATAGTTATACAATTTACCTTATGCCATGAAGAGCGTATTGTCTATTGGATTATTTGAATCTAGCAGCTTATACTGAAACATAGTACTGTCACGTTTTACTGCCGAATGATGCCATCATTTACTGTCACTGCCATAACGTACTGTCATGTATTTTGTTAAAGTTTACAAGTTTTCCAAAATTTTATGGATGTACATACATAGTTAACTGTTAGCATATAATATATACTGTCATAGTCCACCGTTACATTTAATGTCATAGTTAGCTGTCAACATTTACTGTTTACATTTAATGTCATAGCTAGCTGTCAACATTTAATGTCATAGCTAGCTGTCAACATTTAATGTCATAGATAACAGTCAACATTTACTGACAACATTACTTACACCCTCTCCTGTCATCCTAACAGATTTTCTGATGTGAGAAAACAATTTTCAATCATCATCAACAATGAAATTATCCAAAGTCCAGCACTTATTAGCACATCTAACCAGCACATCTAACCAGCACATCTAACCAGCACATCTAACGAGCACATCTAACCAGCACATCTAACCAGCACATCTAACGAGCACATCTAACCAGCACATCTAACCCGCACATCTAACCAGCACATCTAACCAGCACATCTAACCAGCACATCTAACGAGCACATCTAACCAGCACATCTAACCAGCACATCTAACCAGCACATCTAACCAGCACATCTAACCAGCACTTCTAACCAGCACATCTAACCAGCACATCTAACCAGCACATCTAACCAGCACTTCTAACCAGCACGTCTAACCAGCACATCTAACCAGCACATCTAACGAGCACTTCTAATCAGCATATCTAACCAGCACTTCTAATCAGCACATCTAACCAACACATCTAACCAGCACTTCTAATCAGCACTTCTAATCAGCACATCTAACCAGCACATCTAACCAGCACATCTAACCAGCACATCTAACCATGGGCGTAGGGAAGGGGGGCATTTGCCCCCCCCCCTACATTTGAGAAAAAAAATATTAATTTATTAAATGCATTAATAAATGTTGTATTTTAACTATTAAAGCACTAATTTGTAAGTCTTATTAAT
Organism: Ampullaceana balthica; assembly: GCA_944989445.1. Lineage (NCBI taxonomy): Eukaryota > Metazoa > Mollusca > Gastropoda > Lymnaeidae > Ampullaceana > Ampullaceana balthica. The sequence goes on along the minus strand of CALYLW010000005.1, from coordinate 3,913,731 downwards.
TTCTAAGGCTTTTTTCAACCCTTATTTTATACTGAACTTGAATTTAATTGAAAATTGTACCTGTATGGCATTGCCAGTTAAAATAAAAAAAAGTGGGATTTTTTTGCCCCCCCCCTGGAAAAAATTCCTAGCGACGCCCATGCATCTAACCAGCACATCTAACCAGCACATCTAACCAACACATCTAACCAGCACATCTAACCAGCACATCTAACCAGCACATCTAACCAGCACATCTAACCAGCAAATCTAACCAGCACATGTAAACTGAACTTACACCAAGGAAATATACCCAAGCACATATTTCCAGCAACATATAATCTCTATCACACATCTTATTATCTATCACACAAACTAATTATAACTCATGGCTGAGAACATACAAGATGTGAGTCAGTCACTTGTATTAGGCGTTACGTTATTTTTCCTTTCATATCCCCTTTTCACCTCTTTAAAAAAACACACCATAAGTCACAGTACAGGCACAATTGTTTCTTGTAATTGGCAGCTGACAATAAAACAAACGATTTTATTTTTATTCTCCAAAAAGAAGCTGGGATTTACCTCGTGTTGCAAGGTGCACAATCTCACGCTATAAATTACCTGGAAACAACAAATGCGTTAACAACACTTTGACGGGAACACACGGTCGGCGCATTGACTCCGATGACAGAATCCACCGACAGTTAGGGGACGACGTGCCAGGGATTCTGGATCACATTCAACACCATAGCCGGCTAATTCCCTGGTCCAATAGAGTCAACATCACAGTCTTACCTCCCTTTTCTCTGACACTTGTTAAGTCCCCAGGTGGGATCAAGGGGATAATCAATCTGGGTAGAATAGATCCCCCTTCCCCCGCTGTGGGTCGCACGGAATGACCCTAATCCGAAAGCTAAAAGAGGAATCGTAGAAAACGGGGTGGAGGGGGTATGGGCCTGAATATTTTGGTGAGGGTGCACTGTCAGTGCAAGTGGTGGAAGAGGAGGGGTGAGGGTGCGCTGTCAGTGCAAGTGGTGGAAGAAAAGTGGTAGTAGCGGGGTGGACTGTTGGTGTATAAGATTAGAGACCGATGCAGCTGGGGGAGGGGAGTGGGGAGGTACGCGGAGGGAGAATTGGAGGGGAGGATTTGGTTGGTGATGATGGTGTTGGGGTGGGGTGGGCAAATTTGGCTCTGATGGGTAATGTGGCCTGATGGTAGAGATGGCACAGTGGGGTTTGCGGTGTGATGGTAGAGATGAGGCAGAGAGGTATGTGGTGTGATGGTAGAGATGCGATTGATTAGGGGAACAGACGTTGTAGCTTTTTTTTCTGTCAATAGTTAGGAATGTGATATCTTCACGGCTCAGTTCCTACTACATGTACTTCAGTGCCTACTACTTCAGTCTGCCATTGACTTGATATGCTTGGGTTAAAGGGGAGGGCGGAGGGGGGGGCTGGGGTCAAGGATGTAAAAGGGTGCGAACAGTTTTCACCCGTCATCATACTCTACTCGTTGCGTAAAGATGTTATATAGTCAGAAACAATCTCATATGATCTACATCAGGGCTTCTCAAACTGTTTAGTATGGCGGACCGGCAGGAATTTTTTCCATTGCACCTGGGACCGGTGCACTATTTTCCCTGCACTGACAATTTTTTCTGTCCTTTTTTTGAGAACTACTGCGGACCGGCGGCGGATGGCCCACGGACCGACACCGGTCCGCGGACCATGACTTTGAGAAGCACTGTTCTACAAACGTATCTGGAAAATGTGATGTCTTAATTAAAATATTTGCTTAAATTCATTCGGTTAACATTTCGCGAATATATTAAGAACACAAAATTGAACCCACAAACAACTTGTATCTGTCAATATTAAGAACACACAATTGAACCCACAAACAACTTGTATCTGTCAATATTAAGAACACACAATTGAACCCACAAACAACTTGTATCTGTCAATATTAAGAACACAAAATTGAACCCACAAACAACTTGTATCATTCAATATTAAGAACACAAAATTGAACCCACAAACAACTTGTATCTGTAAGTTGTGTATCGCTCTCTCTCCTGACCCTCCCAGTTTTACTATTCAAAGTGGTAAAGATTTTGATAAACTTTATTCAGCTTTTGTTTCTGGTGAATAACCTCAAGAAATGTTCATTTTCAGGTCTACAAAGAACACCTACCTCTTTCATCCCCGCCCCAACTTACGGTTTGATTCAAGGTGGAGGTAGCCAAGCATTCAGCCGTCACGCATGGAGTGACACGGGGAAATCTCTGAGATCAAATCTCCTTGAACCGTGTGTCAAATTTTGTACTCTGGCGATTCACTTTACCAATTGAACTTGGGACTACGTTATATAAAAAAATATCTTAGCAAAGGTTTCAGTCAAACGATAGGAATGAAATCTTTTAAACACCAGCATACAACATGAACTTAATAAAACACCACCATCCAACATGAGCTTAATGAAACACCATCATCCAACATGAGCTTAATAAAACACCACCATCCAACATGAGCTTAATAAAACACCACCATCCAACATGAGCTTAATAAAACACCACCATCCAACATGAGCTTAATAAAACACCACCATCCAACATGAGCTTAATAAAACACCACCATCCAACATGAGCTTAATAAAACACCACCATCCAACATGAGCTTAATAAAACACCACCATCCAACATGAGCTTAATAAAACACCACCATCCAACATGAGCTTAATAAAACACCACCATCCAACAAGAACTTAATAAAACACCACCATCCAACATGAGCTTAATAAAACACCACCACCCAACATGAGCTTAATAAAACACCACCATCCAACATGAGCTTAATAAAACACCACCATCCAACATGAGCTTAATAAAACACCACCATCCAACATGAGCTTAATAAAACACCACCATCCAACAACAACTCAATAAAAATGGCAACTGAACTAAATAACCTTCTCCCCCCCCCACCCCGCCCCCCAAAAACCCGAATCTATTAAAGTCCCAAAGCGCAGTCACGTGACTGTCCTGAAAGGTGGCTTTGTCCCCGGGGCACGGCCTCCCGCCGACTGAGAGCTTTGTGCCCCTGGAAGGGAAGTTGACTCTGGAAGTTCATTGAATTCAACTTGAATTCCTCGGTCGTGTGTTGGACTCAGAATGTGGGAACGCCTTCAAGACGACCGCAGCTTTCAAAGTCCGCGAAATGGACATGGGGTGCCGCTGATATTTCGGACACCTGGGGAGCGTGTTGAGTTTCGATACACCATAAAATAACTGCTTGAACAGTTTAGCAATACCGGTAACTATCGTAGCTGTTTCCACCCGCTGTGTTGCCATCACCTCTAGTGTGGTCCATCGCTTACACTCAGTAGGGTAAATGAAAAGTCGGTGTAAACAAAGGATTTGGCAATGAATGTAGATAACAGTTTTAGTTTTATTTCCCGCACGTGTCAATCAAAGATTGAATGATTGTGTAATCAATCAAACGTTGGATTAATGTCACCAGAAAGTCGAGTCCAACGTCACTCTTGTCTTATCTGTACAGACGCTCTTTTTATACAGCAGATTATTGCGTCCATGAACCATGCCGGTCTGTTGGCAAGTGACGCAGCGTTCATAAACCATGCCGGTCTGTTGGCAAGTGACGCAGCGTTCATAAACCATGCCGGTCTGTTGGCAAGTGACGCAGCGTTCATAAACCATGCCGGTCTGTTGGCAAGTGACGCAGCGTTCATAAACCATGCCGGTCTGTTGGCAAGTGACGCAGCGTTCATAAACCATGCCGGTCTGTTGGCAAGTGACGCAGCGTTCATAAAACATGCCGGTCTGTTGGCAAGTGACGCAGCGTTCATAAACCATGCCGGTCTGTTGGCAAGTGACGCAGCGTTCATAAACCATGCCGGTCTGTTACCAAGTGACGCAGCGTCCACAGACCATGCCGGCCTGTTGGCAAGTGACGCAGCGTTCACAGGACACGGCTATGAGGGTTCCACGCTATTCCCAGCCGCCTTTGTTTCCCCAACTAGTGTCAGGTACCGATTCGGAGCTGGACGGACTCAGGGACACCCTTGGTTGGCCCCGGGAACAAAACCCCTGCCTTCACGGAGATTCGAACCCGTGAACATCGGTACGCCAGCCGAGCGCGCATGCCACTCGACCAAAACAATTCAGCCAGTGTTTATCATTATTGTACACATCTTTACCATAATATCACACTGTTGAGTTATCTCTGCGTGACTGATGAGTCAACCGATCAACTATGGAATAATGTGACACTCTGGGCTGTTTGTGGTGGACCATTAATAAACCACCAACTTCTATTAATGCATGATATTATTCAGCTATTATGATAATGTTTGTATGTATAGCTGTCATCTTTAACAAAAGTGGAAAACGAAATTTAAACATGCACATATCAAGACCTTGGTCCATAATAAAACAACTCCGTAAAAACAAAGTTTTTGACTAAAAATCCCTTATATATGAGACATAACTAAAAGTATTGATTGTGTTCAAATGCGACAAAGATTTACAGATTGACACCGAGTGATGTTCCCTGGCTTTAAAAAAGGGGGAAGGGACAGGAGGGGGTTTGGACATCGACGGGTGGCGTCAATCGTTCTGAAATCTTGATACGATACATTGTTAGGTAACACGGGTCTATGTGCCAAATTTCAGCTCGATGCTATCACGGGAAGTGGGTCATTTTTACACGCTTTTATTTAAGTCACACTGTTTGTATGTTGTATCCATCCTTCCTTCAAATCTTGTAACGTCAGTGGCGTAGCGAGAGGTGGGCAAGGGGGGCAATGCCCCGGGCGGCACTTTGTTAGGGGCAGCAAATTTCTCGTTAATTAGCTTCTAAGAAGGAAAAAAAATGAAGTGGGAATTTTTATAAAAATAAATTGAATACCAATTAATAAATTTATAAAAGAAATAAAGTAAATATCTAAAAATATCTGATTCTACTGCCACAATGTCAAACCCCATATTGGATATAAATTATTCTGATACTTCTGAACTGAAAAACCAAGAGGCTTGATAAGTAGTATGACAATGTGGCAATGTTCTGCTGGTAACTTAATCGATTATTCAAATTTGATAGCCGCCCATGTTGTAGAAGCGAAAATTACTGTACCCGATTATTTTCAAATTTTGATCCAATCGAATGCTTTTATGTGCAGTAGATAGGTTCACCGATTTCACCTGTTTTCATAGAAAAATTTTATTTTCTTCTTTTTAGTGCACTTTCTATATGTAAATAAAAGCGTGTCCTTTTAAAAAAAAAGATTTTTTCCCATTATTTTATTGACTTTTGTTTTTCTGCCCGCGAACGAGATGACGACAGACAAGATTTCGAAGTTAATATAAGGGATTTAAAAAAATGTTTGCACTCGTTTCAAATATCATTCATGACCTTGCTACGGTTCAGTTAACGCGTGGCATGTCAAGTCGTCGATTCAACGAACCAGAAACATCGGTTTATTCAAGGCCATGTTAAGGTCATTAAATATAAAGCCATAAACGCTGTAATACACCAATCTACATAATACAGCACAAATATCATCTTATTCATAATGTTTGCTGAAAAATATATAGACTATAGATAGTATCGATAGAACTAGAACTAACTATGATCATCCTAGAAAGATAATATATTTTGAACGAAACATCTACAATCTATACAGAACTCCTTCAAATATATATATAGAAAATTAATACCCCTGTTTAACAAAACGAATTCTAAAGGAGTTAGGGGGCGGTGGGGAAATGGCACTGAGTGTGAAAGGGAGAGGCACCTACAGCTTGCTTGCTGCTTGCGACCTCTCATGCTATATATATTTTGCGGCCCACCATCCTAAATATATATATATATTGCGGCCCACCATGCTATATATATATATTGCGGCCCACCATGATTTATTTATATATATATATATTGTGGCCCACCATGCTAAATATATATTGCGCCCCACCATGATATATATATATTTCGCCCCACCATGCTATATATATATTGCGGCCCACCATGCTATATATTTTTTTTTGGCCCACCATGCTAAATATATATTGCCGCCCACCATGCTATATATATATATACTAGCGTATCACCCGTCAAAAATGACGGCAGTTTTCAGCTGAAATATATTTATTTTATTAAAAATGGACTTTTTTAGGGCGCCTACGGCGCCGACCTTTTTCAAAAGCCCAACTAACTTGTTTGATAAATACGAAATATTAAACTTTCTGAAATGTACACAAAGTATTTTATAATAGGGGTTGTAGGGTGCCTACGGCGCCCTCTTTGTTTTTTTTAATTTTATAATTAACCATCATCAAATCCTCTTTTTAAATCCCTTATATTAACTTCGCGGCCGTCTCATCATCTCATCATCTCTGTCTTGGGCTGTCGTGATTCGATCGAGCTGAAATTTGGCACACTGACCCGTCTGACCTAACAATGCATCGTATCAAAATTTCAGATCGATCGAACGTACCGTAATTAAATTAATGCATTTTTAGTTTATCCTTATATGAGGTATGTAATTCAAATTCACGGTTTGTTATTGTTTTTTTCCCACGTGAAAGTTTGAGTTGACGCATTGAGGCGACCCGTCGAAGGTGCTTTTGTTTACATTTTACGTGTCACGCTGAGCTCGGTCAAGCGAATCGGTGACCAGACTTTTCCCCTCTCCCCCTCCCCCCCCCCTCAGGGTTATTTAGCAAACTTGAGTTAAGACAGATTCAGTCTGTAAATGTTTGAAAATAATCAATACTGTTATTTATGTCTCATATATAAGGGATTTATAGTCAAAAACTTTGTTTTTACGGGTTTGTTTTATTATTAAATCCTTTATATTTACTCGTGGTGTCTGGTTGCTTGGTTGAAGTTGAACCCTTGATTGCTTGTCGGTCGCCAAAACTTTTGATCGATTTTAACTCACTTCCTCGTAAGCTAGCGAGCTGAAATTTAGCAGGCAGTTTGGTGGCGATGATAAAAACTATGTATCATAATTTCAGATCGATCACATGTACCGTAATTGAATTATTGATTTTTTAAGATTATTTTATTTATTCCTATGTATCATGTTATTTTTTGAGATAGAGTATAAGGGTGCGCATTATATTGAACAACCTTTCTGTCGCGCAATTAGGTGCGTATTTTATTGACAACACTTTTTATAAATATATTCTTTATCGGTGCGCATTATATTAAACATGTTTTACGACACAACTACAAATTTGTATTTTTGGATGGTCTTGCTCTGCGTATTATAATGAACATTCTTTAAGTTACTTCTCGTACATAAAGGATTTATAGTCAAAAACTTGTTGTTGTTTTTTTCGTTGTTTAAAAAATTTCATTGTTTCCTTTTCCAAAATTAAAATATGAGCGAAAACAATGACGTCATATAATATTTTTCTTACAGCGCATCTTTAATTTGCACACCTTTTGGATGCATTGGTGCAGTAATTTGGTTTTCCCTGCTTTCTAAAATTAGTAGCGTCAGGACTGACAGACACTACTTGCGTGACAATTGCAAATTATATTGTTTAATAATATATATTGCGGCCCACCATGTTATATATATATTGTTGCCCACCATGCTATATAGCAGTGTTTCCCAAACTTTTTTGACTTACCGCCCAATGTCCAGAAAAAAATATTACCCAGCGCCCCCCCCCCAATTTTTTATATATTCTAACACAGGGATGGGCAAACTGCGGGCCGCATGCGGCCAGTCAGAGTATATTATGCGTCCCGTATGCATGTACATGTGGTCTGTGGTGATCTTATTTCATGTTATTTTTTTTGCTTTGAATTTCTGATATATTTTGAAATTTTGTTCCGAGTATTTGATTCTAATCTAGAGAAATACTGCTTCACGAGCGTTCGGAGAAAAGCAGCCTGCTTGCTGTGCCGTGAGTGTGTGAGCAGCCTGCTTGCTGTGCCGTGAATGTGTGAGCAGCCTGCTTGCTGTGCCGTGAATGCGTGAGCAGCCTGCTTGCTGTGCCGTGAGTGTTTGAGCAGCCTGCTTGCTGTGACCTGAGTGTGTGCAGCCTGCTTGCTGTGCCGTGAATGTGTGAGCAGCCTGCTTGCTGTGCCGTGAATGTGTGAGCGTCTTTAAGGACTACAACTTAAAACGATACCACCAAACAAAACATTTGTATTTAAGGCACAATTTAATAAACAAAGGGAGAAAGGGGAAATGCAAGAAGTTGGTTAATAATTTAAAGAAGCAGCAACATGTTTTCAACAAACAGTCTTGAATACAAGATATTGCAACCAAAGCCAGTTTGGAGATTTTCCATAAGATCGTAAAACGAAACAACCCTTCTTCTGACAGTGAGTTCATCAAGAAATGCTTGACAGATGCAGCAAGCATTATGTGTACAGAACAGAAAACAAAATTTTAAAATGTTCCTTATCAAGGGATCTTTAGTCAGGAGTTTTGAAAAAAATAAGTGACAATTTGATGCACCAACTTTGAGATGCAAGCAAATACTTTTTGTGGTACTCTCTTGCGTTTGACTTTGACTAAAGTACCAAAGAACAGGAACAGCACACTTATTAGTATTTATACGGGGAATAAACCCTCGTTTCGAGCATAACGAAGAAATACTTAGTGTTGAACCACTCAAATTGGGTTGGTGTGGAACAAGATGGCAAGTGTAATAACCGATGGAGCGCGTGCTTTAACTGGAAAAAGTAGTCTGAACAATAAAATTAAAGAATATCAGCCTGACCATACACTCTTACCTCTCCACTGTAGCAACCATCAGGAAAGTCTGTGTAAGGCTGTGTTGAATATCAAGCAGTTGTCAGTATAATAAACGGTGTAACAGCCAGGGCACTTAACCACATGCAGTTAAAGGCACTGCTTGAAGATTTGAATAGTATGATATTATCTACCACAGAAGTGTACGCTGGCTGAGCCTGAGCAAGTTATTGAGACAAAATGAGATCTCAAGGAAGAACTAATTATGTTGCTTGATATGAACGGTTTTGTTGTGATTTGGTTACTACCATATAGTTAATAATAGTTAATGAAGATTGTAAGTAAGACTTCATGTTTGTCATTGACATTAGGGAAAAGTTGAATTAACTGAAAGTCAAACTTCAGAGCAATAGCTTGTTTGCACATGAAATATATGTGTATGTAAAATCATTTCAGCACTCCCTGTTCTCCAGACAAGCAGGTGAAAACTAGTCTTGCATTTCCCTTTGCTGAAACAGAAAACCGTTTCTGGCAAAATAGCTGATAAGTACAAGGCTTTGTTGGATGCATTGCAGTGGATTTGAAAGGAGGTTCCAAGACTACAAGAACCTGGAACCACTCTTCAATTTCCTCAATTCGCAATTTAGTGCAGAAGCTGATTAAGCCCCAAAGGATATACTGTTAGAACTGCTTAACCTAAAAGCAGATTATGACCTGAAGGAGAAGATCAAGTTAGTTTTTCTTCTGGAGTTTTTTGGGCTTTTTGCTAGGTGCGGCATTTCCAAACTTTTAAAATCTTCTATGTCACACTTTAGCCAAAATATAGGTCCACATACATCTGTGATCAAGCTTTTTCTTGTATGAAAATAAATAACTCTAAGAACAGATCGATGTTGACTGACTGCAATATGAATGCTTTCATGCGAGTAATAACCAGTAACCTGGTTCCACAATTCAAGAATAGTTCAACCAAAAAAAAATCTTTAAAAAAATTAAAAAGAATTAAAAATTCGAACTCATCTGAATGAGAAGATGAACCTGGTATACTGATACCAATTTAGTGATGCTCGGCTCTATTTTCGTCAGCAGTAATCTTGAATAACCGCGATTGTCTACCGCACTGAATATTCTTGTAATCTTGAATAACCGCGATTTCTACCGCACTGAATATACTTGTAATCTTGAATAACCGCGATTGTCTACCGCACTGAATATACTTGTAATCTTGAATAACCGCGATTGTCTACCGCACTGAATATACTTGTAATCTTGAATAACCGCGATTGTCTACCGCACTGAATATACTTTCCACTAAATCTCAAGATGGAAATGGAATTAAGAAATTGTAAATTACAGACTATATTTCAGGATCGCCTTTTCCAGCCAGAATTGTTGGTAGCCGTTTTTGAATTTAAATTTCAATTCATCATTTGTAGTTACTTCCATCAGTTCTTCTTGTAACTGTGAAGATTATCCTGTGTTTGCACTTCAAAAAGTATTCAAAATCCAATAATGTATGTTAATTTTCAAAATATCATTTCATCAAATCTTTGATGAAAATTTAAATGGAGAGCATCCAAGTGCTTACAATAGGAAAGTATGTCTTCCTCATTTTCTTTTTCCTGCTCCTGATAAATTTGGAAACTGGTTGATTTCCTCTCGTCCAAAATTTCCTTTTTACAGAAGAAGTTTTTCCTCAAATGCAGAAATAACAGATTTTGTACTTAGTATTTTGTTCACCTTGAAGTGAAAGATTCTTTTAATTAATATTTTGAAACAAGTTGGTCAAGTAAACGTTGTCACTTTTGAATTTAATTAAATTGAATTGGATCGTAAAGCATCATTTTTATCTTTCAAGACCTTCAGCATCGAGTTAAACAGCTTATAAAACCTATCTAAACAAACTCCCTTTGTCAACCAACGAACTTCCGAATGAAGCAGAAAACCATTAAATTCGTCATCGTTTTTAATACAAAGCTATTGAAATAATCTGTCATTCAATGATTTGCTTCTGGCTCTGGTTCTGTTGAATAATTTAAATAAATATTGTAATGAATTATGTAGGCGAGAAATTAAAATTGTTGTCAACTAGATGTTGGCGATGGACGATATAGTAATCTGGGAATGCATTTAGCACCTCCTTTTTTTAATATGCAAGAACACACCTGTAGCGCCATGCCATCGCTGGAGCATAATCTTTAGCTATTGATAAAATATTACTTAGAACTTAGAGGAATTCCTCTTTCTTTAAAAAAAAATTAACCAATGCATAAAATATTGATTCTTATTTGGAATCAGTTTGAAATTGTTTATCAAATAAAAATGCTTGGCAAATTAGTTCTTTCTTTTTGAACCGCACGTATGATAAAAGTAAAGCTTCATTTCCTGGCAAAGTTGGCTCATCAAGTTGATTAGAAAACAGAGATGTTTTTAAATAATGTCATTTTAGTATCCATTTAATTTTACACGACTTTGACAAATATTGACAAACAAGTATATCGATCATGATTCATACTGAAATCTATTGGTGTTTTGAATTGGTGTGAAACGGGTTTTCAACGCTTACTAAAATTCTAACTTCCGCAGCGGAGCGCGGGGATTTTGCGCAAGTGTCATATGTGTGGGGGCCTAGAGGCGTATGTAAAGTCTGTTCATCGTTGGGCACTACACTCAGGCATGATACCCCTTAGATGCGCCCCCCTCGGGCTCTAGGGGCGATTTCTCTTATCGCCCCCCCCCATGAGACCACTTCAGCTGATATTTTCATATTATTTGTTGACTTTCATTCAAGTAACTAGGAAAACGATTAGATCTAAAACAAGAAGAGAGAAAAGAATGTTTTAACAAATCTCCCATGCATGTTTTGTGTCAATTTTCTAGGTCCATTTCTAGATTAATTTCATATTTCTTTCTGCCAAGCCATGTGTCACGTTATGAGTGACCATCGCCCGTTGGCCCAATTTGACCGACTTACGTCTGAGTTCCTTCATTTCTTCAGAGTGTCACCGAGGAAATGGGCGAGATTCAGTGATGCTAAATGTTAACATCATTAGAGCGTGTCTTCCCGTAAGGTACTGTCAAAATGCAGGGTGTAGTAGCAGGCCCATTTTGTCCGAGAGTATGTAAACGGTATTAACCTATTTAGATTGTAGAAAGTATTAAGGCCAGAAGGGAATTTTGGTTAAGAGGCTATCTGGATGAGTATTACTGTTTGGTTGACAGACGATAAGCAGGGCAGATGTTGATACTGAGCCGGGCAGTGATAAGATAAGAGTAACTTGGGTCTGAGGACGGGGAGGGGGGAGGAATCAACATTCATGTGAATGATGATTAGGGGAGTGTACTAGAGACTTGGTGTACTGATGAGATGGAGTACTGGAGATATGGAGTGTTCGAGAGATGGAGTACTGGAGATATGGAGTGTTCGAGAGATGGAGTACTGATGAGATGGAGTACTGGAGATATGGAGTGTTCGAGAGATGGAGTACTGGAGATATGGAGTGTTCGAGAGATGGAGTACTGATGAGATGGAGTACTGGAGATATGGAGTGTTCGAGAGATGGAGTACTGCAGGGATGGAGAGAGTACTGGAGGGATTGAGAGAGTACTGGAGGGATTGAGAGAGTACTGGAGGGATGGAGAGAGTACTGGAGGGATGGAGAGAGTACTGGAGGGATGGAGAGAGTACTGGAGGGATGGAGAGAGTACTGGAGGGATGGAGAGAGTACTGGAGGGATGGAGAGAGTACTGGAGGGATGGAGAGAGTACTGGATGGATGGATAGAGTACTGGAGGGATGGAGAGAGTACTGGAGGGATGGAGAGAGTACTGGAGGGATGGAGAGAGTACTGGAGGGATGGAGAGAGTACTGGAGGGATGGAGAGAGTACTGGAGGGATGGAGAGAGTACTGGAGGGTTGGAGAGAGTAGAGTTTAAGTACTGTAGAGATTGATTACTGGAGAGATGGAGCACTGGAAAGTGTGAGTACTGGATAGATGGAGTACTAGAGAGTTTAAGTCCTGGATATATGGAGTACTAGAGACTATGATTACTGGAGGGATGGAGTACTGGTTGCTTTTTTATTATTTTTTTTATATTTAGATCGGAAAAAAGTTGAAATGAAAAATTAGGCTTTGATATTAAATGTGATAACTAATTAGCTATCGAGGTACGTTGGAATAAATAAATTTAAAATACATATAAGTTTTGGAGGTGTAAAGGAAGCTGGGGCTAATGTCCATAAATTAAGACAACCCGTGATCTGGCATTTCCTTCCCCGAGCTGCACTGATATGGTATACTTTTGTTTCAAATTGGAAGCCATTGCACTTACGCCAGGGCGTTATGAAACACAATCCCTGGTCTCGGAGATTACCACTTGTCCTTGTGACTTAATCAATATTGACCTTGACCTAGTTAGGTGTGCAGCTTAGAACAGATGACTTGGCGTGTGTTTGTTTACTAGTCAAGAGATACCCTTATGTAAACACATGCTATTTTAACACACCACATATCTCGTTAGTCATGCATTATTATGTACACATACGCCGTTATGACATAGAGTAGTGTATTACTTTTTTATTTTATTTTTTAAATGTTAAATGAGTTCTGTTTTTACCTACCTTGTCAGCGCCAATGATTTTTCTCCGTGTCAATCTACATGACAATCAGAAACATAACTTCCTATGTCCGACACCTCACAAGTCGCATATAACAGCAGAAATGAGTGTAACACATTGCGAGGATTGAACCAGCGACCATCAAGCTGTTCATGGGATCAATGAAACATATCAGTGGTGGTTGATCCCCATTGAGACCACTCCGTGCACGAACCGCTCTAGCGTAACGGCTTCCCCCGTCGTGTCATCAACCAGCAAAAGTGGAGCAACATTTTTTTAAAATTTAAAACTGAAAACTGGAACTTAGGTATAAACCAAATTTAGATAGGCTAAATCGAGAAATGTGTGTGTGTGGGGGGGGGTTGTATGGTGGGGGTGGCGGAGTAGTAATCAAGGGACATGGAACTTCACTTCACCCAGTCACTTCATATCTGTGGATACCACACTAAACTAGTCCACCGGGTTGGGGAGGGGGGGGAGCTTGACGCAGTTGTTGGGGACTACGTGGTTTACATTTGGTCACGACAGGCCCCCACAATGATTTCTCCACCCTTAACCAAACAATTCTACAAGTGGTCGCGGGGCTCTAGTGGGCGTGGTTGTGTTTGCATGGGCGTGGCTTTGTTTGGGAAGGAGTGACGGGGTATGAGTGGTAGTGAATCTCTTTTCATTGACAGTTCACTGTCAGTAATGTCAGTGAAGTTTTCTTTTAAATTTTGTTATCTTAAATTCTGATAACTCTGTCCCAAATACTTGAGTAATGGAGATTTTATAAAGATTAAGAACGGCGCAATAGCTTCAACCGCCATCATACGAATTCAGTGTCACTCATCAGACGTGACCACCATCTTCACACAACAGTGTCACTCATCGGACGTGATCACCATCTTCACACAAGTTTCACCCATCAGACGTGACAACCATCTTCACACAACAGTGTCACTCATTGGACGTCATCACCATCTTCACCCATCAGACGTGACAACCATCTTCACACAGCAGTGTCACCCATCAGACGTGACCACCATCTTCACACAACAGTGTCACCCATCAGACGTGACCACCATCTTCACACAACAGTTTCACCCATCAGACGTGACCACCATCTTCACACAACAGTGTCACCCATCAGACGTCACCACCATCTTCACACAACAGTGTCACCCATCAGACGTGACCACCATCTTCACACAACAGTGTCACCCATCAGACGTGACCACCATCTTCACACAACAGTGTCACCCATCAGACGTGACCACCATCTTCACACAACAGTGTCACCCATCAGACGTCACCACCATCTTCACACAAAAGTGTCACCCATCAGACGTCACCACCATCTTCACACAAAAGTGTCACCCATCAGACGTCACCACCATCTTCACACAACAGTGTCACCCATCAGACGTCACCACCATCTTCACACAACAGTTTCACCCATCAGACGTCACCACCATCTTCACACAACAGTGTCACCCATCAGACGTGACCACCATCTTCACACAACAGTTTCACCCATCAGACGTGACCACCATCTTCACACAACAGTTTCACCCATCAGACGTGACCACCATCTTCACACAACAGTTTCACCCATCAGACGTGACCACCATCTTCACACAACAGTGTCACCCATCAGACGTCACCACCATCTTCACACAACAGTGTCACCCATCAGACGTCACCACCATCTTCACACAACAGTGTCACCCATCAGACGTGACCACCATCTTCACACAACAGTGTCACCCATCAGACGTGACCACCATCTTCACACATACGTGTCACCCATCAGACGTCACCACCATCTTCACACAACAGTATCACCCATCAGACGTGACCACCATCTTCACACAACAGTGTCACCAATCAGACGTGACCACCATCTTCACACAACAGTGTCACCCATCAGACGTCACCACCATCTTCACACAACAGTGTCACCCATCAGACGTGACCACCATCTTCACACAACAGTGTCACACATCAGACGTGACCACCATCTTCACACAACAGTGTCACCCATCAGACGTGACCACCATCTTCACACAACAGTGTCACCCATCAGACGTCACCACCATCTTCACACAACAGTGTCACCCATCAGACGTCACCACCATCTTCACACAACAGTGTCACCCATCAGACGTCACCACCATCTTCACACAACAGTGTCACTCATCAGACATGACCACCATCTTCACACAAAAGTGTCACCCATCAGACGTGACCACCATCTTCACACAAGTTTCACCCATCAGACGTGATCTGCATCATTCAACCATATGTATGAGGGCTCTAGTCCATTGACTAAATGATGATAGAAGCCTATACCACAGTGATGCATCCTCTAGCGTCTAGCCCACTTGGACTCTGTGTCTCTCGTCTGATGAATATGTCATCAAGATATTTAGTCTGATTACAAATCCCCGTCTGCCGTCTGCTGTGCGTCGGAAACCCGAATAATTATCTTTAGGAAAATTACAGCAAATTGTTTATTAATAACATTTCTTGTTCAAAATGTATTTTTTATAATTCAACATAATCATAAAAATATATATATAACAGTGCTTCCAAATTTTTTTTTGTCTACCGCCCACTTTCGAGAAAAATATATTACACAGCGCCCCCCGATTTTAAAAAATTTTTATTCTAACACAGGGGTGGGCAAATTACGGTCCGCGGGCCATATGCGGCCAATCAGAGTATATTATGCGGCCCTTAGACATGTACATGTGGCGATCTTATGTCATGGTTAATTTTCTTTTTTTAGAATTTATTTTTATAAAACAGTTTTTTTTCCGAGCATTCGATTCGAATCTAGAGATATATACATGTATTCAGTTTTATGGCTCAAGAATAATTATTCATTGATTGTTAACATACCTATTCAAAACCACAGTTCAGCTCAACCGGAATTGGCTTTTGTTTACGATTTATATTTCAAACAGTTTTTAAAATGTGTAATTTAAAAGCAAATAGACGTTGATTTAACAATGAGTGCTACCAAAGAAAGTAATATTGAGGATGGATGTCTTTTTTAAAATGACGAATTAACTGTTAAATATTGCTTCACGAGCGCTGAGAGAAAAGCAGCCTGCTTGCTGTGCCGTGAGTTTGTGAGCGTCTTTACGGTGTACGACATAAAAATATACCACCAAACAAAACATTTGTATTTCGGGCAAAATTTAACGAACAAAGAGAGAAAAGGGAAATCAAAGAAGTTGATTAATAATTTTAAAAAGCAGCAAAATTTTTTCACCAAACAGTCTTAAATACAAGATGCTGCAACCGAAACCAGTTAAGAGATATCAGTTAAGATCGTACAACGGACATTTTTTTTCTGCCAGTTAGTTCATCAAGATAGGCTTGACAGATGCAGCGAACATTATGTGTCCGGAACAGAAAACATAATTCAACACCATTTCTTTATCAAGGGAACTTAAATAAAGTCAGGCGTTTTGAAAAAAAAATAAGTGACAATATAATGCAGCAACTTCGAGATGCAAGCAAAGACTTTTTGTGGTACTCTCGCATTGGATTTAAGTACCAATGTATAGGAACAGAACAATTGTTGGTGTTTACACAGGGAATAAATCCTCGTTTCGAGCTTAACGAAGAATTACTTAGTGTTGATCCACTCAAAGAAACAACTACAGACCAGGATTTAATCAATGCTGTAGAGAACTGTGTTGAAATAACTGGGTTGGTGTGAAACATGAAGGCAAGTGTAAGAACCGTTGGAGCACGTGTTTTAACTGGGAAAAGTAGTATAAACAATAAAGTTAAAGAATATCACCCTGACCATACACCCTTACCTCTCAACTGTGGCAACCATCAGGAAAGTCTGTGTAAAGCTGTGTTGAATTCCAAGCCGTTGTTAGTATGATAAACGGTGTAACAGCCAGGGCACTTAACCACAGGCGTTAAAGGCACAGCTTGAAGATTTGAATATTATGACATTTTGTACTCCAGCAGTGTCTGCTGGCTGAGTCTGGGCACGCTATTGAGGCGAGTATGAGATCTCAAGGAAGAAATAATTATGTTGTTGGAGATGAAAGGTTTTGTTTGTGATTTTGTTACTACCATGCTTCATGTTTGCCATTGACATTATGGAAAAGTTGAATTACGGTAACTGAATGTGAAACATCAGGGCAATATCTTGTTTGCACATGAAATGTATGTGTATGTTAAATCATTTCAGGCAAAACTCTCCCTGTTCTCCAGGCAAGCAGGTGAAAACAGGTTTTGCCATTTCCCTTTGCTGAAACAGAAAAACGTTTCTGGTAAAATGGCTGACGAGTACGAGGCTCAGTCGGATGCCTTTGCTATGGAATTGAAAGGAGGTTCAAAGACTACAAGAACCTGTAACCACTCTTCAATATTCTCAGTTCGCAATTTAGTACAGAAGCTGATTAAGCTCCACAGGATACACTATTAGAACTGCTTAACCTAAATTCAGATTATGACCTGAAGGAGAAGATCAAGTTAGTTTTTCTGCTGGATTTTTTGGGGGCTTTTGCTAGGTGGGGCATTTCCATTCTTTAAAAAACTTTTATGCCACACTATTGCCACTATTTTGGTCCACATACGTCTTGAAGCAAGCTTTTTCTTGTAAGAACAGATCGATGTTGACTGACTTCAATTTGAATGCATTCATGCGAATCATAACCAGTAACCTGGTTCCATAATTCAAGAATAGTTTTCAAAAAATTATTAAATTTTTCAAAAGATTTAAAATGAGAACATGAACCTGTTATGCTGCTACCAATTTAGTAATACTTTGCTCTATTTTCATCAGCAGTAATTTTAAGTAACCGCCATAGACTATTTGAATTTATTTTTTTATTTTTTAATTTATAATAAATTAGTTACTGCACTGAATCTACTTTCCAGTAAATATGATGAAGGAAATGTTATTAAGAAATTTTAAATTACACCCCAAACTTCAAGATCTCCTTTTTCAGCCAGAATTGTTGGTAGCCGCTTTTGAATTTAAAATTAAATTCATCATTTTTAGTGACTTTTTGGAATCAGTTTTCAAATATTTATCAAATAATAATTCTTGGCAAATTTTTTCTTCTTTTGTGAACCGCATGTATGACAAAAGTAAAACTTCATTTCCTGGCAAAGTTGACTCCTAATGTTGAATAGAAAACTTACATGTCTTTAAATAGCCATACAAAGAATCTTCAACACCTTGAGCCTTTTCATCAATTCTTATTTGCACTGTATTATTGCTAAACGAATTTTTCTTGATAATATCAGATGCTTGCTGATGTATCACAGTCCATAATAATTCACTTAAAGTCGGTATAATTTGTTCTTTACCAATAGTATGAGGTTTATCCGATTGCATAACAAAATATTTTAAGAAGCTAGCAAGCCATTGCAATCCTGTGTGGTTGCTGTTGAAAAGAGTTTTGTCAAAGTCACTTGTTTGATAAATTTGTATTTTAGTTGTTTTTTTAAATTAGATAAATCCTTACATTATTTATCCCCGTTAATTTCATTTCAAATGTTCTTGCATACTGGAAGTGGGCAATTGCACATATAAAAAAAATAAATGCAAGTAAGGGAGTATGCGGTAATCAAACCATCGTCCAAAACGTAGTTATACCTTTTGAGCGGAATACATAAATCATTTTCTTCTCTAAATCTTCTCTTTCTTTTTTTATGCTTTCACCGCCCCCCAAATTGACCCGTGGCCTCCACCGCCTAGACCCCTCAGCCGCCGCGGCGCGCCGAATACGCCGCAAAATTTTCGTCCGCCGAAAATCCGCCGGAAAATATGTGGCGCGGCGCATTAGCCGCCGTATTTGGTCCGCCGTAAATCCGCCGAAAAATGAACGAGCCGCCGTAACATAAAATTTTGATTTCTTAAGATTAATTGCGTTCCGTTTTAAGATCTAATGAATTTTTAGAATAACCATCGCCGAAAGTGTGACAAAAATGAACTATTTGTACAGTTTTTTAACCTAAATAATCAATAAAATCATTGATACAGTTCTTGCAAGTTATCTTTTTCTTACAATCGTAATTTATAAAATACTAATTAAAATACAAATCAATAAATTAATTAATTTAAGTTATCTTTAAGCTTTGTCGTAAATAGGCGATTTATTATTACTTAATTATTGGGCAACGATCTTCTACTAGCAGATTGGTAAGCCTAAATTAATTGTTTCAATTAACTAGATACTACTTTAGTCAATAACTGATGATTTTTAAGGGTTATCCTGAAGTTTTAGCACGTAATTTTTTTTGCTGCGCATTTTAATTTTCTCGGGAGAACTTTCATTTTTAATTTGTTAGATGCATTTATATATTATGTTATAAGTTATATTTTAGTTATTATAGCGCTAATTTGTAAGGCTTTTAATTTATAAGGCTTTTTCGGCCCTTGACGCTACATAATCGGAGTAGGATACATCATTTTTGTTTATCTAGCATCTTGCTAGCTAGATTTGTTTTACCTGGAACGACCTATGCTAAAATAAATTTACTGACTGAAGATGTTTAAAAAAAAAGTTTCATTTATCTATTTTAAGATTCTTAGAAGATCAATAAATATTTTAATGAAAATTTCATTTTTTATTTCCTTACTAGATGTTTGATTCTTTTTTGTTTGTTTGTAAGTGAGAAAATTTGCTTTGCCTCTTGCTGTGACAACCCAGCAAGTAGGGTGCTAGATAAACAAAATGGATGTTTCCTACTCTACTCTGATTATGTAGCGTCAAGGGCCGAAAACAGCCTTATAAATTAAAAAGCCTTACAAATTAGCGCTATAATAGCTGAAATATAAATGCATTTAATAAATTAAAAACGAAAGTTCTCACGAGAAAATTAAAATTCGCAGTGAAATAATATACGTGCTGAGACTGCAGGATTACCTTTTTACATTACACCATTTCTAATGCAACAATTCTTTATGACTATATGATGATTTTAGGTGAACTCAAATGTCATCTAAACCGGGAAAAGAGGCAGTTTTTTTAAAAACATACAAGTAAAACCTAAACCGCCTAGCCGACATGGAAATTCTAAAGCACAATGCTGGAAATATTTTGGTGATCTGTTCTCTGCGGATGGGAGAAATTTAGACGAAGATCGAGTTTATTGTCAGCTGTGTCTCACTGCTCAGCAGTCATTGGGTGACAAGGGTCACATTTCAAAAGTAACCGATTTCGCCGCAATTACATCAAGTGGCAATATGAATGTTCACTTAAGTGTCAAGCACAATGTGTCAGTACAAAGTCAAGAAAAGTCAAATTAAATTTTGGGATATTTCCGTAAGTATGGAGAAGGCAACAGTCAATGTTAGGCAACATCAAGTCATGAACTGACAAGAGATATCGTTATCTGGTTCTTTAGAGACTTGCTCGCCTTTGAAAATGTGGCTAAAGATGGTTTTGTTGACGACTTCTTCAAAATTAATTGTCCATCTCTCAACATACCGGCACCTGTAACACTTGCTGGAACATACCTGGATGATGTTTACGAATATTTTGCTGTAAATGTCAATTTACGGAGAAATCCGGCTAATCCGGATATCAGCAGAAAAATTATGTCAGCCAGCCGAAATTTTAAAATCCGGCTAATCCGGATATCAGCCGAAAAATTGTGTCAGCCAGCCGAAATTTAAAAATAAATTCGGCTGGCAGGTCTACCACCGCCATGGATCGCTTCAGCGCCCACAAGGGGGCGGTAGCGCCCACAAGGGGGCGGTAGCGCCCACTTTAGGAATCACTGCTATATAATATACATTATATCTTTAAGAGAGCAAAGAAAAGATAATTTTTTTTTGTTTGAAATGTTTCATCGACATACTTGCTAACTTTAAATGGTCAGGTGTAAATACAAAGAAATGAATAAAACACAATATAAAGAAAAACAAGCTAACTAAATAGACCCACGATAACTACAAACTTGCCGCGGGCAAGAAGCATTCAAACAACGCTAAAACTAAAAACAAAATCAAATATTTATCACCCAACTGCTAAATCCAAGAGGATAGTGTGCGCAAATTAAACACTAGCAAGAAAGAAATTTTATATATGTGGAGACGGGATCGAGGGCAGAAATGTAAACGTAGCTTGGTCAAAGCAAAACCTGGACACATTCAGACTTAAAACAAAACTGCACAATTAGGGGTGGGGTGGGTATACTGTCTTTCTATCAATCTGACAGTCTGTCAGTTTCTGTTACAGTGTGAGGCTGAAAACGTCTGGGATTTATGAGTTGAAGGTCTGCACTGTCTGTCTGTTTCGGTCACAGTCTGAGGCTGAAAACGTCTGGGATTTGTGAGTGAAGGTCTTCATTGTCTGCAATATTGTTGGAACTTTGACTTGATCAACTCCCCAAATAATTTGACTTGCTGCGAAGAGCCGCAGTCTGGGAAAGTAATGTCTTCAGAAAGATTATATTTAAATTAAGCAGATTAAATTTGTTCAACGAATGTCATAATGTGGTATTCAATTTCAATAGCTTCTAAAAAATGTCAGAGAATTCTCATTACGTATATTGGTGACCCTGATTAAATCAATGTTTATTGCATAAGAAGAGTTTTTTTAAAATCTGTATCTCTAAGGGAAATAATCCATGAAATATTTAAAATGTATATTAATTTAACAGGTAGCATACCTTGGAAGTTTCGAAATTTAAAGGTACCAAACATAGTTAACACATTTTTCAGCGAGCAAAACTAGGACCACACGTAGGGCTGTTGGCCAGACAGGATAAACACTTAGCGGAAAATAAAACCCTTTTAAAATTTTAATAGAAATTAGAGGGGATATAAATAATAACACAACAAAGTAAGTCTTGACCTACCGACATAATTTGTCCACAAAAAAAATCCTTTTATCCTAAAACTTGACTTCTTGGATACGTAGTGTGGGTCTGGATCAAATTGAGTAATGTCATTAGAATTTTGACAAGAATAATATTTGTTCTAAAAATCTTTGATGGAATATCAATAAGACATTTAGTAAAACGTTACGCCAAATCAGTCTACACCCAGACGAGGCGACCAGTGGTCAAGATCAGAGAAGGTGGTGCAAGGGAGCGCGTCCAACCCTAATAAGGGCTGGACACTTGGAATACTCCAGATATCTACGTGGAAAGTCTCTGGAAACGCGCTGCAAAAGCCGCCAACTAGCGTCAGCTCGGCCCCAAATATAGAATAGACAAGAGTTACGTCAGAGTACAGCACTTCTTTGGTGCAGCTTCATTAATTTGTTAGAAGTGGGCGGCACATAGGAGAGGAAGACATTCTGACTAAGGAAACAGTTGGTTCTCCACACGTCACTTATTTCATAGGTTCAAACGATTGTGTTAGGAACTAGAATGATAGGACAAGTCAGTGAGCTGGATGTAAGCTATGTGCCACAGCCATTTATTGAAAATTTTGAATTACTAGTTTAAACAATGTGATTTAATGTCTGCACATAATTATCATTTAAAACGATAAAATTAAAACAAAATTTGTACGGAACATCACCGGTAATTTTCAAACCATAACGAAACATCCTTAGGCAAACATGTGCATGATATGTATTTTGTACGTCATATATATACAATATATAATTTTATATATATGTATGTATGTTACACATCATATACAAGATATACATTATATAAATTTTAACATGTTATATATAAGTTAATTTGAGATAATGATAATTGTTCGGAATCCACGACAATAAAGAATTATAATTAAGAAAACTCAAAATTGCACCATCCCAAACCAAATCTATCCAACAAATAACAGCACAATTCCACAGCTAACACCACACAGTCACCAAATACATCGCTGCCCCCACAAAATACACAACCGTCCCATAAAACACTCAACTGTCCCACCAAATACTCAACTGTCCCACCAAATACTCAACTTTCCCACCAAATACTCAACTATCCCACCTAGGGCTGTGGAAATTAACGATTAATTAATCGATTAATGGTTAAAAAAATTAATGGATTAAAATTAATTTGATCAATTAAAATTCGATTAAAATTTAAGAAAATATTTCTAAAATTTGTTTTCCAATTTATTAATAATTTATATTTTTGTTACTTACATACTTTTTCCTCGTATTATTATTATTATTTATTTGAGACGTGCATACGTAAACAAAAAGTTTTTTGGTCGTTATTTCTTGCATAGCAGAACGAATTTGCTGTGTAACATCACAAAATTTGGGAGCCATGCAATGACCGCGACTTAACCGATTTCGCGAAATAATGAATAACAACTTAACGGGATCTATATATGCGTTATAAAAATCTGATCAATCAAAATTAATCGATTCAATTTTTTTCCGATTAATCGAACATTTCTTTACAATTAAGTACCAACCCTGGTCCCATCAAAAAAACTCATCCGCTCTACTGATACGCACCATCAATTCACAGTCACACCAAATTCCACTCGAAAGCACCCCCACATAGTCCGATGTACAACACATCATCATATGTACAACACATCATCAGATGTACACCAAATCATCAGATGTACAACACGTCATCAGATGTACAACACATCATCAGATGCATAACACATCATCAGATGTACAACACATCATCAGAGGTACACCACATCATCAGATGCACACCACATCATCAGATGTACAACAAGTCATCAGATGTACAACACGTCATCAGATGTACAACACATCATCAGATGTACAACACATCATCAGATGTACAACACATCATCAGATGTACAACACATCGTCTGCTCAGATCCAGTCAACAAACACATTTCAGTACGGGGCATTGCCACTGGCGCCTGCCCCCCTTGTGTCGTCCTCAATCTTTTGAAACTTTGACTTTGAGTTGCGGGTCCACGTCACTCCCCGCACTGTGTGTGGTCACCGTTGTTCCCTTGTCACTGGAGGCAGGGGCGTCGAGTCCGACCTCCACGCTCTCCAGGGTCTTTGTGTAGCTGATGACGAAGTCATTGCCCGCTGCGCTGCTGTGCCGACCAGACTTGGACTCGGACGCGCTCAACGCTCGGTTGCTGGTGCAGGGGCAGCGCCTGGCGAGGTAGACGCGGAGCTTGAACAACGCGAACTGTGACAGGTGGATGACGGGGATCCCGACGACGATGACGCACACCGAGAGAACAGCAGACGATTCTGTCTTCGCCCAGTTTAGCGCCTTGTAGATGTAGGGCATGCTGTCACGGTCAGTTCCTTTTGGTTAAAGGCAAGAATAAAATATCTTTAGGTTGTGGTATCTTCGGGTATTGGGTTAATGTTTAAAGGTATAGCTGTTTCATTTAGGGGTCCATAAAATGGCGTAGGTGGGAGTAGACCTAAACACGTCTAACAGTAGGTTTTTGTCATAAAATTCGGGATAGAACATCAGCGTATTTAGTAGGATCATTGTCACAAAGATATTGAATAAACATATGGATTTTGTGTTTAGAACTATATCAACACATCTTTGTTAATTCATTCTACAATAATTTGAGTCAGCTTAGTGGAGTTTAACAAGGCAACAATTGCTTACAACTTTTTTAAGGAACACAAAGCAAACGAAAAAAAAACAAATTTGTCTTTAAAAAAATTGTAACATGACATAATGAGATATGACGTTGTCCGGTCTGTGTAACGGCAACCCCTAGTTTAGTGGCTAGAGACTAGAGAGAGGTGAATATTTTAGACCGCTGTTGAGTTAATCATTGAAGTATAATCTACTGAAAAACTTGTTCCAGGGTGTTCCAATGAGATTATCATCGTACAACTCCTTATTTACTTTCTGCAAGGCCAACATTCGTCAACCACGATATCGTAGTCAATGGTGTGCACTGCACAGCTCTTTAAAAACGAACAACTTATCACACCCCGTCTTCCCCCCAATTCACAGCCCTTGCTGTATAGACTTCACGGCATGAGAATTCTTATCTTATCTTATTTATACAGACGCTCCTTCTATGCAGAAGATAATTGCGTCCACAGACCATGACAGATGATCTGTTGGCAAGTGATACAGCGTTCAAAGGCCACGGCCACGCATTACCCAGCCGCCTAATTAGTGTTAGGTACCCATTCGGAGCTGGGTGACTCAGGGACGCCCTTAGCCCCGGGAACAAATCCTTGCCTTCACATGGATTCGAACCCGTGACCATCGGTAAGCCAGTCGAGCGCGCTGCCACTCGACCACCTCGATGATTTAATTTCATCCTTACCAGCAGGAACCAACAAAAAAAAAGAAGAGTAAAAGCATAAATCAAACCAACAATCAAACAATTAAACCAATATATAAAAACAAGTCAACCCACCTACCCCCTCCCCCCAAAAATAAATAAATAAATAACCAACGAATAATTAAAAAACCAAAACAAAATAACAAAAACAACAAATAAACAGAGATTCCCCTGATGATTAACACTAGCACCACCACCAATCCACCACGCCACTTTGGTCAGATAATGACACCATCCCACGCTATATAGACATACTCACCATCAGCTAAATGATAGATGATGGTGAAGACGAGGTAAGCCACGGCGTATATCATGGAGTAGATGACGTGAAACAGGCGGACCGGGACGGCGATGATGAAGATGTCCAGCAAGACGTAAACAGAGTTGATGCCGTGGGTCACCACAGAAATCAGTTTGAGAGGCCCTGGAATGTAGTTAAAAGAGGAATCGAGTACATCTAGGACATGTATGTAGTGATGGGGTTATAAGAGGAATCGAGTACATCTAGGACCTGTATGTAGTGATGGGGTTATAAGAGGAATCGAGTACATCTAGGACATGTATGTAGTGATGGGGTTATAAGAGGAATCGAGTACATCTAGGACCTGTATGTAGTGATGGGGTTATAAGAGGAATCGAGTACATCTAGGACATGTATGTAGTGATGGGGTTATAAGAGGAATCGAGTACATCTAGGACATGTATGTAGTGATGGGGTTATAAGAGGAATCGAGTACATCTGGGACATGTATGTAGTGATGGGGTTATAAGAGGAATCGAGTACATCTGGGACCTGCATGTAGTGATGGGGTTATAAGAGGAATCGAGTACATCTAGGACCTATATGTAGTGATGGGGTTATAAGAGGAATCGAGTACATCTAGGACCTATATGTAGTGATGGGGTTATAAGAGGAATCGAGTACATCTAGGACCTATATTAGTGATGGGGTTATAAGAGGAATCGAGTACATCTAGGACCTATATGTAGTGATGGGGTTATAAGAGGAATCGAGTACATCTAGGAAATGTATGTAGTGATGGGGTTATAAGAGGAATCGAGTACATCTAGGACATGTATGTAGTGATGGGGTTATAAGAGGAATCGAGTACATCTAGGACCTATATGTAGTGATGGGGTTATAAGAGGAATCGAGTACATCTAGGACCTATATGTAGTGATGGGGTTATAAGAGGAATCGAGTACATCTAGGACCTATATGTAGTGATGGGGTTATAAGAGGAATCGAGTACATCTAGGACCTGTGGTACAGGCAAAACAAATATAGTTCATCTTATTCCACTCCAGCATGGCACAGCTATATATCATGTGTGGCGCTTATTTGTCCGCATGTGGCACACTAACACACTCCATGTAGCACATTGACACACTCCATGTAGCACATTGACACACTCCATGTAGCACATTGGCACACACCATGTAGCACATTGACACACTCCATGTAGCACATTTACACAGTCCATGTAGCACATTGACACACTCCATGTAGCACATTGACACTCCATGAAGCACATTGACACACTCCATGTAGCACATTGACACACTCCATGTAGCACATTGACACACTCCATGTAGCACATTGACACACTCCATGTAGCACATTGACACACTCCATGTAGCACATTGACACACTCCATGTAGCACATTGACACACTCCATGTAGCACATTGACACACTCCATGTAGCACATTGACACTCCATGTAGCACATTGACACACTCCATGTAGCACATTGACACACTCCATGTAGTATATTGACACACTCCATGTAGCACATTGACACACTCCATGTAGCACATTGACACACTCCATGTAGCACATTGACACACTCCATGTAGCACATTGACACACTCCATGTAGCACATTGACACACTCCATGTAGCACATTGACACACTCCATGTAGCTTATTGACACACTCCATGTAGCACATTGACACACTCCATGTAGCACATTGACACACTCCATGTAGCACATTGACACACTCCATGTAGCACATTGACACACTCCATGTAGCACATTGACACACTCCATGTAGCCCATTGACACTCCATGTAGCACATTGACACACTCCACGTAGCATATTGACACACTGCATGTAGCACATATACACACTCCATGTAGCACATTGACACAGTCCACGTAGCACATTTATACACTCGATGTAGCACATTGACACTCCATGTAGCACATTGACACACTCCATGTAGCACATTGACACACTCCATGTAGCACATGACACACTCCATGTAGCACATTGACACACCCCATGTAGCACATTGACACACCCCATGTAGCACATAGACACACCCCATGTAGCACATGACACACTCCATGTAGCACATTGACACACTCCATGTGGCATAATTAATAATGATACATTTACATGTTGCACAGTTGTACACCAAGACATGGCAAAATTATGCACCCACACGCAGCACAGTTAAACACCCACACAAGTCATTAGATGATACCTAAGCCGAACTCACCTTTGTAGACGAGGAACCAGTATAGAATGGTCACTAGGACTGCTGTGTTGAAGGCCAGTGTTGTGAGTAGCCACATGACGGAGTGGTACCACAGGGTAATTTCTTGGAATGTGAGAAATCAGAAAAAATATTAAGCGAAGTTTCAGCACTACACTAAGAAATGTGAACCCTGATTGTAATCTAAAGTTCAACTCAATGTGTTTTCATAACCTCAAGGAGTTAGACCTGGGGCTCTTTGTCCCATTGAAAGCACAAAGTGAACTTTCTAATTAATACAATTATTTATTTAAGTTAATGGCCCCTGATCCCGTGCGGAGACTGAAAGACCTTATTCTTGGATGAGACCTTTCCCTGGGCTACACCTGCCGTGTGGGTGAGACCTTTCCCTGGGCTACACCTGCCGTGTGGGTGAGACCTTTCCCTGAGGTACACCTGCCGTTTGGGTGAGACCTTTCCCTGGGGCACGCCTGCCGTGTGGGTGAGACCTTTCCCTGGGGTACGCCTGCCGTGTGGGTGAGACCTTTCCCTGGGGCACACCTGCCGTGTGGGTGAGACCTTTCCCTGAGGCACACCTGGCGTGTGGGTGAGACCTTTCCCTGAGGCACGCCTGCCGCGTGGGTGTCGAAAATTAGAGACAAACATCTCCACATCACAACTTTTGGCACCCGGCCTTAATGAAAAAACCTAACACTGAATTTTAACAGACATGCCGAGGACGTCTTGTGAAACTGGCTTTCAGCGAACAGACGATGCGGTGTGCTGACCTCGCTCCATCCGGCTACCACTCTTTTGAGAGCCACGTCTTGACGTGTGTCCATGACGTTGTGTATTTTTGAAGAATAGTAGTCTCATGACGTCTTTTGACAAGTTTTGTATTTACAAGTGTTTGTCTGTAAGGCACAGTGAGTCCTGCAAGTGTTTGTCTGTAAGGCACAGTGAGTCCTGCAAGTGTTTGTAAGGCACAGTGAGTCCTGCAAGTGTTTGTCTGTAAGGCACAGTGAGTCCTGCAAGTGTTTGTCTGTAAGGCACAGTGAGTCCTGCAAGTGTTTGTCTGTAAGGCACAGTGAGTCCTGCAAGTGTTTGTCTGTAAGGCACAGTGAGTCCTGCTTTATATAATTGTACATAACATCTAAATAAATTTTTTTAAATATCTGAGTTTACCGCTACTGACCATCTCTAAAACTTGCTGGGTCGACCTTCTTGAGTTTAAACGTGTGGTAGATGACCACGGCAAGGAACCACAGGCTCTGAGTGACCAGCACCATGTAGGAGATGTTGGTCAAGTAGATCAGCCACTTGACCCCGGCCCCAGGGTAGCGAGCGTTGGCTGGGGGAAGAATAGAGCAGGTCATAGTGACATCATGGTTATATAAACTATCGTGTGTGATGTTGATATATTGGCGCGAGCATTGGCTGGGGGAAGAATAGAGCAGGTCATAGTCATGTCATGGTTATATAAACTATCGTGTGTGATGTTGATATATTGGCTGGAGGAAGAATAGAGCAGGTCATAGTGACGTCATGGTTATATAAGCTATCGTGTGTGATGTTGATATATTGGCTGGAGGAAGAATAGAGCAGGTCATAGTGACGTCATGGTTATATAAACTATCGTGTGTGATGTTGATATATTGGCGCGAGCATTGGCTGGGGGAAGAATAGAGCAGGTCATAGTGACGTCATGGTTATATAAACTATCGTGGGTGATGTTGATATATTGGCTGGGGGAAGAATAGAGCAGGTCATAGTGACGTCTTGTTTATATAAGCTATCGTGTGTGATGTTGATATATTGGCTGCATTGTACACTTGTGTATACATGGTGACGTCACGGGTATATAAACTATCGTGTATAATGTTTATATACTGGTCGCAGTGAACACGTGTGTGTATATACATGGTGACGCCATGTTGACATAAACTATCGTGTATAGTAAATATGTTGGTTGTAAAGAACACTTGCGTATACAAATATTAGTACTAAGCTACAGGTAAAAATAGTAATAAACTCAATACGGTCTTTTGAATATGTAAAATAACCATTCTTATCCTAAAAGATTAAGTCAGTATGACAATAGCAATGTTATATAAATCCATTTTCCTCATTTGTTTAACATTCATTACCAGTTGATGGCAATAAATGGGAAATCCTTACAGGACTGAGGCAGATGTTTAAAGAAAATCTTATACTTATTGGGCTTTAAAGTTTATAATTATTTTATTATTGTTATATTTTATTTTCTGCTTCAGTTGCATATATATAATATATGTAATGGAATATTTTAAATCATGATGGAATGTTTTTGATAAACTATCTCGTTTTCAGTGCAAGATTGAAAGTCTTACCGAGGGGAACAAAAGTGCAATATACTTAAACACTTTTAAACAATAATAAAATGTCATATAAAAATTCCAGCAACAGTATAAAATCAAACAGGAGTATTTGGAGGAAGAATCTACCCTCATCTTTTAAACAGAAAAGGAATCCAAGGATTCCATTAGTTGAAAAGCTAAACAATCTCACACGGATGCCGACAAACCGTCAAATTCTTGGAAACTTCACTTTTCTGTTTAATAGCGAGAAACGGCGACTGGATCGAATTCAAATTATGATTACGGATATAGAATTACTCTGGAGGGAAATTCTAGACTTTCCACTATTATCCAGTGCACTCATCAGAAAGAAACTCAATCGGCTGATTTATCTATATGACAAAAACAAAAAGAAACCGTCTGATAAATTCACTGCAACACTTTCTCATTTATTTGATGTCACCAATGTTAATGGAGAGTGGAAAAGCACAGAGGATAAAGAGCTCTACCAGAGGCAAGTTAAGAGTGGAGGAAAGATTGGTTATTCAATGATCAAACAAGCCCCTTTGGAATCAATCCACCCAAGAAAACGAATCCGTCTATCAAAAACTCAACCTCAAGCCAGCTCTTCTCAATCACAACCCACACAAACACAAAAAACTGTCTCAGAATCTTCAGATTCTGAAACCTCTGCTTCTTCACCCGAGTCGCCAACCTCTTCTTCCACGTCATCTTCTCCTGAACGCAAACCAAAATACCAAAGAGCAAGCACTACAACCGCTGGTTTACTAGTACAGAAAAACAACATTTCTACACATAAAGCACATAACGTTCTTGCAACCATTGCTGTACAGGGCCATGATGTGCTGGTTCCAAGTCAGTCTGGTGTCTGGAGACGAGTAATCTCTGAAGGACATAAAATGAAAATAAAAATTGCTCAAAAACTTCAAAGCAAAGATCCCTATTGTCTCCAGTTTGATGGTAAAAGATTGCAAGGAGAAGAGTATCAAGTAGTTCTGCTGAAAAATATGACAACCGAAATCAAACTCGGTATTCTTAAATGTGAAAGTGGTTCTGCCGCGGCCATTCACAAGGAACTACATCAGCTAATTGATGAATACGATGCTTGGGAAAATATTGGCATGATAATCTGCGACACGACCGCAGTAAATACTGGTCGTTTGCACGGGATTGTAAAACTCATACAGGATGATGTCTTGAGCAAAGGCTTTCAGAAGCCACAATATATTGGCTGTCAGCACCATGTACTCGACCTCCTTCTGAAGCATGTCATGAATTTTCTTATTCAAGAGCCAACGAGCAAACCAGAACTCAACTATTCCTTCATTGACAAATTAACAGAAAACTATGTCTCTCTTCAAGCTGACTACCGCCTAGTTGCTACAGAGGATGTTAACACAGGCGAGAACCATGGATGGCGAGATGATTTCAAGTTCTTATATCAACTCTGTCAGGCTTATCGTCATTACAAAACAACTACACGTTGGCCTAGAGTCAGCTGGAAGAAACTTCCAAGTTTACACCAGGCCAGATGGAACTTGTTAAGTCTCTATGTTTAGGTGGATTGTACCTTGCTCTCCGCTACACACAACATACACAAGAGATGACACAAGTCTGTGTAACGATGCAATGTTTATTCTACTATAAACAACTGTACAACTGGCTGTCTTGCCTTGACATAAAATACATCTATATATAACGGGCTGTATGCTCAAGCAGGCCCTCGGTCCGACCCGACCGCTTCTGGGCGACGTTAAACTCAACTCTGTTTTACTGCAACCCTGCAGCTCCCCGGTCTACCCTGACCGGTCTGACCGTACACCACTGTGCGAACTACACAGCTTTCTGCAACTTCCTGCCCTCGTCTCGACTACTCTCTTATATACCCCCCAACTGGTCTCAACTGACCCTGGCGTGTCCTCTGGTCATGTCCCTGACATATCCCGTGTGACCAGAAGTTCACTCAGACATCACTAGACATTATTCCCGTGATAGGAGTTCATACCCGTCAACAACGCCTTGACCCGACTCCAACACTGGCTCACAACAATCTCACAACAATCTCACAACAATCTCACAACAATCATTCGCAGTGGTTCTCATACCCTGACAGAACTCACGTGCGATATATGCTGTTATCGCATTTTTTCTTATACCAGAGTGGCGCAGCATCCTTGCTCCAGCATGCGACTTCATCTGCTACGAATGGGGAAATGCTTGGTTCCATTCGCAACACTACAATAAAGAGTCCTTCAATGAACTGTTTACGTCACTCAGCAAGATGAACTGCATGAAGGCAATAAAGTGTTTAAAGACACATTGGTCAGTCGAGGAGTCATTAATTGAAATTCCCAGATCTAACCAAATTGCTGAACGTGCTGTAAAACTGATGGAGGAACTTCATGCGAAATCGAGAAAAGTTGAATTTTTAAATCTGAAGTTCATAGGAAAAAATATGTTTTAAAACATTCCTTGTACATTTTGTACTGCTCTGTATCTCATTTATTAATAAAGGTTATTTAGTTATTAGTTAAACTCATTTGACTATTGCATGTCATTTTTAGAAGAGAAAAAAAATTCACTTTTTTTTTGTAAAGGTTTCCTCGATTTCAAGTGGTTTCATAAAAAAAAATTTTGTCATCACCCTAATGGTGACGTCATGGTTATCTAAACTATCGTGTATTATGTTGATGTGCTGACTGGAAATTACATTTGTGTACAAAAATGGTGACGCTGCGGCTAACGATGACTTCCCGACCCCCCCTCCCACCCCCTCATGTAAGCCAACATATTCCATTCATAGTGATTGATTTTGCTAAGAAAAAGTTAACTTTTAACGAATCTTTACAACAACAGAAATTCAATAATAAAATAACAATGTTCAATGACTGAAAATCCCCCAACCTTTTCTTTGCTAGTACACCCTGCTATTTATTCGACTAGTCGTGAATTCCTCACACAATCCGACCTTTCTATTGAAGTGCAGCAACGCTATTGAGCGGTGCCGGTTTAGGGCCAGGAGAGCCGGTACGGATTAGCAAAAGGTACCGCGAAGAACGCAGCGGACGCCAGCTCCGAGGAAACCTTCCAGTGGGTGTTACACTCTAGGTAGGTCTTTGATGATACCCAGCTCAGCCGCGGTCCTAACCATGGAGACCCGTGTGCTTTGCCGGGGTGGCGCCAAAGTGGTAGCGGGTCGTAGTAGGGAATTCCACCCCTTCTTGTGAGGCCAATTTAGTTGGAGGGTATTTTCGACTCTATGTCCTGGATGCCCAGGTGGCCACTTCATAAGCGACCGCTTCCGGGGGGGGGGTTCGCAGCTGTTTCCTCCCTTTGGGGGCCAGATAGCTGAGAGGGTCTTCCGGGAAGACCCATAAAGAGAACTAGGCTCGGGGCTTCTGATTTTCTTCCATATGAAGGATCATTAGTAGGACCATTGAATGGCAGGTTTAAGTGTGAAATGCATTAGCCCTTTACATAAAAAAAACCCCGTTAAAAAACAAGTTTTTGAATATGAATCCTTTATATACGAGACATAACTAAAAGAATGTTCATTATAATAATACGCAGCGCACGACAGTCCAAAAATTCAAAAGTTTAGTTATGTCTCGTAAAACATGTTTAATATAATGCGCACCGATCGGGGAATATATTTTTAAAAAGTATAGTCAATATAGTACTCGCCGAATTGCACAACAGGAAAGTATTTTTAAAAAGTCTTTCAATATAATACTAATAATACGCACCGCGACTCTCTATCTCAAAAATTAACATGATACATAGTGAAAAATAAAATAATATAAAAATGCATTAATTTAATTACAATACATGCGATCGATCTGAAATTTTGATACA
This sequence comes from Ampullaceana balthica, assembly GCA_944989445.1. NCBI lineage: Eukaryota > Metazoa > Mollusca > Gastropoda > Lymnaeidae > Ampullaceana > Ampullaceana balthica. The sequence continues at coordinate 3,879,489 of CALYLW010000005.1, read as the reverse complement.
TCATTTTTATCATCGGCACGAAACTGCCAGCAAAATTTCATCAGCTCGCTAGCTTACGAGGAAGTGGGTTAAAAATCGATCCAAAGTTTTTTTTCGGCACGCAAGGCCGCAAGCAAACAGACGCCACGAGTTAATATAAAGGATTTTAAAAAGGTGGCGTACTGAAGAATGCCTGGATTTACAACACTGACTGTTGCATGGTAAATTGTTCAATCACACTCATTCTTGCAACTAGGAAATGCCATGTCATGACAGAATAGCAGCGAACCCAAAAGGTCGGAAAACTTCTGCATGAGAATTGAGAAGTGGACCGACAGCTTGTTGAACCCTATCCCAAATATGCTGGTGGAGAAATTAAAATAACGCCTCGATGCCAATGAAGTAAAAATTCGCCAACGCCAAAGAAAAAAAAGTTGAGAAGACAAACGGTAACTTACCAACTTCATCCTCGACACTGACGACAAGCCACACCACATGCCATGCCGCCCAGAAGGCACGCCAACCCAGAAACAAGGGCTGTGGAATAGGCCACTGTGGACAAAAGGGATACACATCTTCATAACATTAATATCCTACAGTGGGCCTGAAATAAGGTTGAATTCTAACTTCTAACAGAACTCCGGTCGCAACCAAGGGACACTATCCTGCTGGTATTTCTTGACTAGGTGTATGTGACCATTATTACGACCCTTTCACAATGATTGTTGGTTGAAAGGAATTGGCGCAAAATAAATTGTATTAATCTTTCGTGTTACCTTGATATAATAAAAGATCCTTTTGGTAATATAGTAATATATAAATATAACTAATACACAGACTCTTTACCTTGACTACGATGCATTTAAGAACAGAATCTGGTTAGCCATATTTTAAAGTATCAACTGAGTATCAAACCTTGGCCGAGTTAAAATAATATTTTTTTTCTGAGCCATTCGCCCGTCTCCAACAATGTCATTGATATTCAGGCGGTCTGCTAAACTGATTTCGATTACTCGGGTGAAAGAACATTTTCACAAAATTAATTCACCAATTTCAAGGGTGAATAGATGTATGTTTTTATAAAGAAATTTTGTCCCACCAATCAGATGCTATTTTAGGCAACATTTTTCTGTACTCATATCCGCAGAAACTCGTAAATAAATGACATCATGGAAATAGTATTGAGATTGATGACATGTAGATGAAAGCATCCATGTTTACGACGGAATGCGTATATCTCCTGACACGAAAACACAGAGAGTGTGATTCATTACCTTGGCCAGATAACAGCTGTAACTGCCAGGAGTTCGTTCACTCTAATCCTGGTCATTTGCTGAATGCCAGAACTTATTTAGAAGATCAATGGGTTTTTTTTTATAACGGCGTTATGTGGTGTAATTGTGTAGAGGTGAGAACTGTTTAAAGTTGTGATGTTCATTACATCAATGTGATAGGAGTTTGCGCACTAGCATCAATTGACTTCCTTAAATCTTATCAAACCTACTTACTTACGATTTCTAGTACAAATGCAGCGATAAACTAACCAACTTACCTCAGATCTCACAAACTTGTACGGGTCTGGGTGACGAATACAAAAACTTCGTAAACGAAACTCTGACTTAATGCGGCTAGGCATGGCTCAACCATCAGCGGATCTATGGGAGGAAATATGTGCAAGATGTGACATGCCCACAGAAAGAAATATGTACAAGATGAAATAACCCACAGGAAGAAATATATATACTATATACTATATACAAAATAATATCTACAACGGGAGGTAACCGTTCAGAAAATATATATGTACACGATGAGCTAATCCTCTGAGAGAAATATGCACAAGCTAACCTAAAGAATCAAATATGTGTAAGATGAGATTAACTTTAAGAAAGAGACCTATAGACGATTATGTAATGCTGTGGTGAATCATCCAATACAAAAGGCCAGCTGGTGTATCACATTAATGAGATAAACAAAGAGATTTTTATGCTGTCGTTTATGATACGAGATATACTGTGGTGTGAGTTGTTTGGTACTGTACATTTGAGCCATGGTATGCTTTTCAGTTTTAGAGGTTATTATAAGAGATGGTAGATCTGTATACATTGAGAGATAATAGCACTGTATAATCTGAATCGTCAAAGATGTTAGCACTGTAGTGATTAGATAATAATATTATAAGAGAGGTAGAGGACTGTTAGAGATGTTAGCCCTCTTTTGATAAGTCAAATGGTAGCACTGTTTCAGATGTAGCTCTCTAGTAATAAGACAAATTTAAATGTTAGCACTGTTTCAGATGTAGGCCTCTGGTGAAATGGTAGCACTGTTAAGATGTTAGCCCTTTCAATGAGTGATAAGAGCAATGTAAACAGAACCAACATTTATAGAAGACATCGATTCCATTTGAACTCCATACAACATATCTCAACACTCTCTTCTGTGTGCAGAGACACTCTCTATATATCTGACATACCTAGGTCCGCCTAAAAATCCTGTTTAAATATCACTTCTTACACCTAGATGAGAGTCTAAAATGGCAATGAAACATATACACCGTCCATTCACTACGACTACAAGGTCGTGATCAGTAATACGAATTGTAGCAACAGGTTGTTGGTGCCTCCCCCCCCCCACCCCAAACACAGCAGTGCACACCGACACAATCACGCAATGCATCCACCGCCTCTGTAGTTTAGGACGGATTCCATTGGCCAAATTTCATCGCCGTTACTCCTTTATGTTTGAATGGTTTTATATGACCTAGGATACTATTGAAACTATTCCCAAACATTCGCGGCAACAGTTTCTCCACAATCACGGCAAAAACTCCTAAACAATCACTGAAACAGTAACAGTTCTAAACAATCAATTTATCACTACCTAAACAAAGACTTTAAACATTCTTTAACTCACTGCAAAAATTCTTAACAATCACCGTAACAAATTTACACCAAACACTGCATATATGACCGTAGTATTCTGGAATAATCATTGCTAAAATTAGACTGGAAAATAATTTGATATTTTCAGCCAGGTCATGAAATGGAACCAGTATCAAAATTTATTGTACCACGACATAACTTGTTCACGCACACACCTACACATTCAAGTACAGTAGTAAATCACTTATGGCGAGAATTCCAATACATATGAAGACCTCAAGGGAAGAACGGATATGTGACATTTTTGAATTTTTTAAAGTTATCCCCTGTATCTGATAAAAGGTCAAAAATAGAACTAGAATGTTCTGAATGAGGATTTATGAAAAAAGATATCTCTGACCCTATTAAAAATTCAAATCTATTTAGTTAATTTATTTTAAAAAATCTTTATAATTTTGAACTTTTAAACATGACTATCACAAAACTAGAAAAATGTGACATAGCCGTTTCTTCCCTTAAGCTCTTCATATGTATACCATGTCTTTACGCTTGCACAGCCTCGGTGCACATAAACTGAAACTCTCTTTTATCAAATTCTTACACTAGTTGTTACAATACCATGCAATTTGCTTATTTTAATCGTAGACCTCACACGAAACAACATTAGTATTACGTCATTCCTAGGAGTAAGGTTTTAAGAATATTTACTCACCAGACAATGGGAATGTTATGGGATAACATGTTATCATATTTATTTAACCACGAATGCGTTAAGTTGTGATGATTCATAATCTTCTCTTTAAATGTGTCACATCAGATTTCTAACAAACAACGCAATTGAAAGCGGACGATATATTTTGCGATCTGAGCTGAGTCTCGGAGATGACGCTAATTTTCTGTCTGGGTCCATCTTAACTGAAGACCAGTATCTTGGTGCTTTGTTTAAAATATCAATAACACTGTGTTATCAGCGTGTTTAAATATCCGTTATGAAAAACACTTTGATATTATTAACGTAATATTAGAATCACTTCAACTATATGTCAGGAATAATAATGCAGAAAATTGAATTATTGGGGCGCGATGGTCTAAGCGGTAGCGCACTGGACTATCGATCCGAGGTAGATCCTGAGTCGCGGGTTCGAACCCAGGTACTGGCAAGGTCCCTGGGGCATTGTGCTGGCCACACATTCTCCTACTCGGTAGTGTCCTACATAGTCCGTCATTGACTGGAAAGGGGGTCAATTTTCAACCAATTGAACTCGATTAACTAATTTTACTTGTCACTATAAATGCCTAAATACTAAATAAGTTTTTTTTATTTTTAAAATAAATTAAAATAAAATTGAACAAATATACAATAGTCGTAATAGAATATTCTACAGTGTAGCTGTAATAAAACATCCTAGAGCAGTTGTAATAGAACATTGAACAGTTGCTGTAATAAAACATCCTAGAGCAGTTGTAATAGAACATTCTACAGTAGTTGTAATAAAACATCCTAGAGCAGTTGTAATAGAACATTTAAAAGTTGCTTTAATAAAGCATATTACAGTAGCTGTAATAAAATATCTTTTAGTGGCATTATTAAACAAAACATATTACAGTGGAAGTTTTATATAAATCATTTAACTGAAGTATATGACAGCCTCTAACATATTTAATATAAAGTGCTTAGAATTACGAATGAACTTTACTGACACTTTCCATATAAAAGTAAAAGTTTTATTTACGATATCAGTTTTGCCGGGTCAGAATATCCCTCTACAGTTTTATGAACATGGCTAAGCTAAATACAATGCAACACAATTTCATCCATAAAATTGTTATCTCAAAATGAATGCATGTGTTTCTGGGGGCGGGGAGCGGGGATAGTCCTTTGTTTTGTCAGACAAGGTTGTCTTATCTTGTGCCAAACTGATTCAAAATTTAATAATAACAGTAAACTTTCATTTGTTATGACCTAATGTCTAATCACACTGTCCATTGGCCATGATAAGGTGAGGATGGCCAAATGTTTGATGTTCGTCCTTCGCAAGGAAAGATAATCAATTTGAAGGCAATAAATGACCCCGGGGGAGCAGTTGGTTTATCAGTTTTATATGTGACCCACCAGTTCTATAACATACAAAAATTCTAATATACGTGAGACCAACCAGTTCTAACATATGTCTGACCAACCAGTTCTAACATTATATATCTGACCCACCAGTTCTAACATATGTCTGACCCACCAGTTCTAACATATGTCTGACCCACCAGTTCTAACATATGTCTGACCCACCAGTTCTACCATATGTCTGACCCACCAGTTCTAACATATGTCTGACCCACCAGTTCTAACATATGTCTGACCCACTAGTTCTAACATATGTCTGACCCATCAGTTCTAACATATGTCTGACCAACCAGGTCTAACATATGTCTGACCCAAAAGTTCTAACATATGTCTGACCCACCAGTTCTAACATATGTCTTACCCACCAGTTCTATCATATGTCTGACCCACCAGTTCTAACATATTATGTCTGACCCACCAGCTCTAATTTATTATGTCTGACCCACCAGTTATAACATATTATGTCTGACCCACCAGTTCTATCATATGTCTGACCCACCAGTTCTAACATATTATGTCTGACCCACCAGTTCTAACGTATGTCTGACCCACCAGTTCTAACATATTATGTCTGACCCACCAGTTTTAACACATTATGTCTGACCCACCAGTTCTAACATATGTCTGACCCACCAGTTCTAACATATTATGTCTGACCCACCAGTTTTAACACATTATGTCTGACCCACCAGTTCTAACATATGTCTGACCCACCAGTTCTAACATATTATGTCTGACCCACCAGTTCTAACATATGTCTGACCCACCAGTTCTATCATATTATGCCTGACCCACCAGTTCTAACATATGTCTGATCCACCAGTTCTATCATATGTCTGACCCACCAGTTCTAACATATTATGTCTGACCCACCAGCTCTAACATATGTCTGACCCACCAGTTCTAACATATGTCTGACTCACCAGTTCTAACATATTTCTGACCTACCAGTTCTAACATATTTTGTCTGACCCACCAGTTCTATCATATGTCTGACCCACCAGTTTCAACATATTATTTCTGACCCACCAGTTCTATAACGATTCTAATATATATGTGAACCACCGGTCCAAACATAATATGTGACCCATTAGTTCTAACAAAGCTTGTTTTACCCCTAACAATGACTGATGGCTGTTTGACATCAGTGAGTCTGTCTTACCAACTGGTTTTACCCCTAATAATGACTGATGGCTGTTTGACATCAGTGAGTCTGCCTTACCAACTGGTTTTACCCCTAATAATGACTGATGGCTGTTTGACATCAGTGAGTCTGTCTTACCAACTGGTTTTACCCCTAATAATGGCTGATGGCTGTTTGACATCAGTGAGTCTGCCTTACCAACTGGTTTTAACCCTAATAATGAATCTATGGCGATGTCCAATAATTTCAAAAGTTTATAAAATCTTGAGTTTACCCTCCAAGCTTTTCTTATTGATACTTCACTGTATATCAGTTGATTAATCCCTACGTAGATTCATAGTTATAAGTTACTCTCATCTGCAGACGTACGTATTCTCTCTGCTCCTAAGACACGCACTCAAAAATTTGGCGAAAGGTCTTTCTCTTTTTGTTCCCCCAAACAATGGACTTCTCTACCATTACACATTCGCAGTATTCCAACTTATAAGGCCTTCAATACTGCACTAAAAACACCTCTCTGCAGACTACTTTAAAAATTAATTAAACAACAATAAAAAATGTCTCTAAATAATAAACGTTATAGTATAGCTTATGTGCACCATAATGCCATATGTTGTAGTTATGCGTGTGCGAATGCTCCGGGCGGCACTTTGTTTGAGGCGGCAAATTCCTTATTGTTAATTAGCTTCCATAAAATTAAAAACGTAAAAATAAATTTTAAATAAAACAAAAGATTAACCAAGGTAAAAAATTAAACAAAGTTAAAAGAAATGAAGGAACTATATTTAATTACGTAAACCTTTCTAATGCCAAAACTTCAAACTCCATAATGAATCTGAAGTCCTCTGATACTAATGCTACTCAATTGAAAAACCAAAAAGTTCTTGTTAGAATATTTGACATATTTGGGCTAAAGTATGTTAATACTTCTTCATGACTTGAAAGTAAGCAGGATTTCAAGAAAGAATCAAATCTCGCTTTAACAGTTCATTAAACCTGATGTGTTTACATACTGCTCCAACTGAAACAAACTCACTGACCTTTTTTAACACGTTTTTATTAACTTGCTTTCGTGTCTGTATGTCCGCAATTTTTTCAAATTTGCCAACGTAAAATTAAACCACTTCTGATGGTCCTAGAGGTCTCAAAATTTTACCACAGATAGATCTTGGGTTACAATGCATTGTATCGAAATTTCAGATCAATCGAATGTATCGTAATTAAAGTATAGAATTTTTTAGTTTAATTCTATATAAGCATCTGTATCCGTCTGCTACTTTTCACATTCACGTGAAAAACGAAGTTCACCACATGACCTCATCCTCGTGGTATTAAAACGTTGGGCGGAGGCTTATGAGGTGTTTGGTAAAATAAATAGAGATAAATAAAAACAACCCCGTAAAAACAAAGTTTTTGACTATAAATCCCTTATATATGAGACAGAACTTAAAGTATTGATTATACAAACGCGACAAACATTAAATGTAAATTTTACAGACTGAATCTTTTTTTACTCCTGCTGTATAATGGGGTGGGAGGGGGGGAAACGTCTGGTCACCGATCGCTGGACCGAGCTCAGCGTGACACGTAAAATGTAAACAAAAGCACGCCGGTACACCTGGTTAATACACGAGATGTGTTCACCGGTGGCTGGCGTGAAGTCAAGTGACCCGTAAAATGTAAACAATAGCGACCACTACATATAGTTTATATAGATAATATAAAAATGCATTAATTTAATAACTGTACGTTCGATCGATCTGAATTTTTATACGATGCATTGTTAGGTGACACGGGTACGTGTGCCAAATTTCAGCTCGATGGCTTTACGGGAAGTGGGTCATTTTTTACTTTTGTTTTTCCGCCGCCCAAGACAGACAGACAGAGAGACAGTGACAGAGAGACAGAGACGGCGGTGAAGTTAATATAAGGGATTTCAAAAGAAATTTTTAAAAGGGAAGTTCAATCAGTGAAGAAAATTGAATAAGAAAGGAGTCTTAATATGAACTAGTGTAGTGTTGTTTTCTTATAAGTGGACTAAAAATAAGAAAATAATTTATAACTTATAAGTTCAAGTACTTTGATTTAATATGACTAAAAAGTTACTAAAAACATGGGGCGGGTGCTTCAAAATCCCATTCTAATTTAGAAATACAACACAAAGATAGATATTTGGTATAAAAATTAAAGATTCATACTTTAGAAGGTAAAAAAGAGATCTATAAGTGAGAGAATGAGTGAACTGCATATGTAAATCCTCATAAGCGCCCGCCCCACGTTTGTAGTCATATTAAATCAAAGTACTTGAACTTATAAGTTTTAATTATTTTCTTCTTTTCAGTCCACTTATAAAAACGTGGTTTTTAAAAATCCTTCTTTACCTCTATTTATTTAGTACACCTAGGACCTAGAACGTTGTTACGCATTCTTTTCCATGTCCACACACCGTTGGAAAGATCTAATTGCTGCTACAGGCAAGCCATTAAACATACTTCATGATACAAAATAACGAAAATACCATGGAGTCAATTAGAAAATATTGTAAGACAGGGGCGGATTAAGACTGCCCGGGGCCCCTGGCTGCAATTCAAACTGGGGCCCTATCCAGCCAGTGTACCTTTAGATAAAATGATTGCTAGCAGTTAATATAAGACTGTAACTTGTAAATATTCATCCAAAATGATTATTCATGAAAAAACCGAATTCGAAGAAATAACTTTTTGCAGGTATCCTAAAATTGAGTGTAAAAGACAATTTATAAAATTAAAAAACACATGAACAAAAAATTCACACCCCACCCGGGGATCTAACCCGCCACCGATAGCACCATAAGCCTTAATACTTCACATTCGGCCACGAGAGCTCATTTACAGTTGTCAATTTAAAATATATATATATAATATTCTTTCATAATTTCTGTTATTGAGCCTATCAAATCAGATTTTTTGACTGCTAAGACTATCGTGTGGGAAAAAGAGATCATTTTAGTTTTAGTAGATAAGATTTTTTTAACTTATCATATTTTCAGCAATTCATGTATACATTTGTCCACATTTATTATAAAATATGCTAAGTTTGGGGGCCCTAAATCATCGGGGGCCCCTGGCTTTAGCCCGTTCAGCCCCCCCCCCTTAATCCGCCATAGTTGTAAGAGCTATAAAGCATCTGACAGAGGCAGGCGAAAAGTTAAACACTCGAAGAGACGGAGGAACGGAAACATTGGAAACAATTATTATCTGGAAATATGTAATTTATCAATGATACCCGAAGTTATATACCAACGTATAGTGCTAAATTATGTTCCAACGTATAGTGCTAAATTATGTACCACCGTATAGTGCTAAATTATGTACAAACATATAGTGCTAAATTATGTACAAACATATAGTGCTAAATTATATACCAACGTATAGTGCTAAATTATGTTCCAACGTATAGTGCTAAATTATGTACCAACGTATAGTGCTAAATTATGTACAAACGTATAGTACTAAATTATGTTCCAACGTATAGTACTAAATTATGTACCAACGTATAGTACTAAATTATGTTCCAACGTATAGTACTAAATTATGTACAAACGTATAGTGCTAAATTATGTACCAACGTATAGTGCTAAATTATGTACAAACGTATAGTGCTAAATTATGTACCAACGTATAGTGCTAAATTATGTACCAACGTATAGTACTAAATTATGTACCAACGTATAGTACTAAATTATGTACCAACATATAGTACTAAATTATGTACCAACGTATAGTGCTAAATTATGTACCAACGTATAGTACTAAATTATGTACCAACGTATAGTGCTAAATTATGTAAAACGTATAGTACTAAATTATGTACGAACGTATAGTACTAAATTATGTAAAACGTATAGTACTAAATTATGTAAAACGTATAGTACTAAATTATGTACAAACGTATAGTGCTAAATTATGTACCAACGTATAGCGCTAAAAATGCTTTGCATAGACTAAAGTAATCCTCAAAGGATGACATTTGCTAAAATTGTATGTAGAGACCTCATCCTTTTAATCGAACCTTCCAGTCAAAGAAGGAGAGAGCAAAGTTTGTGTCGACCAGACCAAATATGTAGCCATGTTATGTAGCAAATAGTTGAGAAGAAAGTCTTATTCTTCATAAGAATTTACTGTAGAAATTCATGTGAGGTTTTGACAGTTACAGAATTTTGAAAATAGATATGATTTTCGTAAACCAGCTAGACTGCAAATTTCGCCTTTAAATTAGAGCAAGTATCTCACATGAAATTTAAAAGCAAAATACTCTTTTACGTAAAGGCTAAAAATGAATTGATGAATTCAAGCCCATTTGATTTATTCAATTTCAGCTATTTAAGCTCGAAGTTATCCTAGCTAATACAATAAGATTACTTCAAATATTCCTTACAACTGCAATTAGTAATGTAAGCTGAGAGAGAGGTTATCTCTCAAAATTAATTTAATGAAAAATTTATTACGATCACTAATGAATACACCAAGTTTGATAAATCTACGGTTGTTTTGGCTGTTAGGCATGGAATGACTTGAAAAAATTGATACATCAAAGAGTGTGCCTTGAGTGAGGAAAAGCAGAAAACTTCAAAAAAAATTTAATGAAAACTTTTCTACATGTATGTAGTTTTAACATAAAAATATGTAGTGCCCATATTATTACTTTGCTAATAAAAAAGTATATTTTCTTTAGAGTATAAACATATTTTTATGGAAAAGAGGGGGGGGGGCAAATATGGATCCTGCCCCGGGTGGCACATACCCACGCTACGCCATAGGTCTGCATTTTAAAATATTGTCGATCGTATTTTCACGCATATTCCCCTTGTGTTATACCAGATTTTACAAACCCCGCTGCCCCCCTGCGGAGTTTCTCCGTGGGCGGGGTATCGGAATTTTTTTAACTGAATAATGCCTCAATGGCACTTGCAAAACACGAATATAAAATTAGATTATGCATAACTTCTGGTATTATACGTGTGTCGCCCGCGTTAACCTCGGAATCGAATTGTCCAGTTTACGGCGGTTGAGAACAAATTCCCGTTTATCGTAACGAAGTGATTATTCGGAGATATCTCCGTATAACGCTGGGCGTTATAGACAGATATTTCCCATGATTCTTAGCGTCATACGCAAATTTTTTTGGCTGGTCATGTGACTACTTGCCAATTGGGTATAAGATTTTTTAAAATTCATATGGTTTCATGAGCTTCTTTGGTCTCATGGTTAGGGCATTAGATTCTTGAAGTGTGAGGTGGAAGTTCGAGGTTCGAGTTTCGTTTGAGTCTTTTTTGTTATGGTTGTAGTTTCAGTTTTAGGGTCTGGGTTAGGTTTAGTTGTCTATTTTTTAAATTAAAATAGAAAAAACAACAAATATAGCAACCAAAATACGATTTATCGAGCACACCGTTCTCTTAGCTTTTACCAAATTAATTTAAAATCATAAATCTTTTTGAAATAAATTTTAAGCTATGATAGGTACATATATACTAAATTAGAACGGAAATTGTGTTTGTTTTTTAAAAAAGAAATCGCCGTATAACGCCGGGAGTTATTGGGAGAAATCTCCGTATAACGCCTGGCGTTATTCGGAGATATCTCCGTATAACGCCACCCTTATCGTAAATCGAATGCCTTGTATAACGACTGCAGTTGTCTGATGGTACCGGTGTACCGGAAAAAATAGTGCACACTTTTTTACGTTTAGCTAATCGAATAAAATACCAAATTTATAATTTTTATAATTATTTATAATATTTTTTATTAAAATAAACAATTACTTTTTAAGCAATAAGATATATTTGTGTGTGCATGGTTTTGATAGAGTTGTGAAAATATAGTACGGTAAGTACATCTCCTAGAGTCGGACCTAAAGTGGTTCATCGTGATATGATTGTGCGGGGGTATATGCGTGGGTGGGTTATACTACAATATTTTTACAGGATCTAAAAATTCTGCGGAGTATATGCGTGGGCGGGTTATCTGCGTGTGCAGGGAATATGCGTGAAAATACGGTAATACAGCCTCCGTAAATTTTTTCTTTTAAGTACTATCTAATACGGTTTGTATATATGTAATAATAGGGCCGCCATACCTGTACTTAAAAATATTACAGAAGTAACGCGAAGAGCTATATCGCAACAGTACTACACATACCTCTGAATGGGAATATTCCCAAGGGCCAAGTAGACAACACTCACATTCACATTTTATCTCACAGCAAAACTTTTGCTATTGCCGCAATCATTACTTGGAGGACGTTAATGTATGTTGTAACTTGTAACCACTGCCCACATAGCAATCAGTCCACAGGTATTGTGAACTTGAATTAAATTTAAAAAATAGACCAACTGAAAGAACAATACATTCAATACTTTGATGACATCTTAAACAGCGGCATAGGGGCCGTCCATAAATGACGTCACACGATTTTGGTCAATTTTACCCCCCCCCCTCTCCCACTCGTCACTCTGTCACAAAAACTTAGACCACCCCTCCAATATGACGTCACAAAGCTTTGATCCCCCCCCTAAAAGCCGTATTTTCTAATTGAAAATTAGCATGTTGCAAGTTAATTTTTTTGTCATTTAAATGTGTATTTAGTGTAAGTCTGCGCTCTAATATTGTATCACGTGTTAAGCCATTGAAAATGTCATTAAATAAATTTAAAGCAATCAAATACTTAAGTGGAACTTTTATTTAAAGCTGCGAGTTTTAATGTGACATCACATTTCTCAAACGCTCCCCTCCCCTCCCCCACGTCACACATCGTCACAAATGTGTGTGCCCCCATCCCTCCTAGGTGAGTGACGTCATTTATGGCCGACCCCCACATCCCAACCAAACTGCTTAAATAGCTGCAGTTTTCATTTGATATTGCACAGAAAGTTAACTTGAAAAATTAGTTTCATTTTAAAACTACGCTCGTATAGAGCAGAAGATGCTGTGTAGTCGGGCGTGTGGGCGCCTTTACTCGGGTGCCATTTTATTTAAGTGGGGCGCATATTTTGTGTTACTCTTTTCCGTCGCTGTGAAAACCGTGTGTTGCATTTCTCACCTACAAAGCTAATCTATTAAGAAAAACGACGATGTCGTCGAGCAGTCGTCTTGAAAGTACCGCCCCTCTCTTGGCGGGCAAAATAAACCCTCTCTTGGCGGGCCAAATAAACCCTCTCTTGGTGGGCCAAATAAACCCTCTCTTGGCGGGCCAAATAAACCCTCTCTTGGCGGGCCAAATAAACCCTCTCTTGGCGGGCCAAATAAACCCTCTCTCTGCGGGCCAAATAAACCCTCTCTCTGCGGGCCAAATAAACCTTCTCTTGGCGGGCCAAATAAACCCTCTCTTGGCGGGCCAAATAAACCTTCTCTTGGCGGGCCAAATAAACCCTCTCTTGGCGGGCCAAATAAACCCTCTCTTTCCGGGCCAAATAAACCCTCTCTTGGCGGGTCAAATAAACCCTCTCTTGGCGGGCCAAATAAACCCTCTCTTGGCGGGCCAAATAAACCCACTCTTGGCGGGCCAAATAAACCCTCTCTTGGCGGGCCAAGTAAACCCTCTCTTGGAGGCCAAATAAACCCACTCTACGGGCCGTGAAGCCGCACGTTGGGGACATTTCTTCTTGGCTTAGACCCCACCCATTACTTCCCCTCCGTCAATACAAAACACCTGGTCTGGTAAGTGGTAAGAGGTACCGTAGAGCCTCCCCCCCCCCTTTGAAAGGGAACCACCCGCACCACCCCACGTAACTTTCTAGGACTGGGGCTCCAAGTAATTTAAAGTCCTTTACAGCACTCCACACTCCCCCCCCCCGGCCCAGGGATTAACTGCGACGCCCTCTGAAGGGATTTCTAAAGTGGATTATCTACAGCGTGACTAGTTGGCTAAAGTAGCTGGGACGAAACGTTAGCCTTAGAACAGTTCCTCAGACTGCATAACTAGAATCATCGTTATGGACTGCAACTTACTCAGCCCATTACTCATATCTAAGCGGCAGATAGTAATCATGGTCCCTTCCCTGTTTCTGCCTCCAATCCCTTCTGTTGTAAGCATACCGATCTAATAGTTTACAGTTATCTTAGCTATGGCAGTGGCCGATGTAGTTTTTAAATTTTAAATTGTTGGCAGATCACATGCAAGGCGACTGTGCGCGCCACATGAGTGACATCACTCTGACACTGACACGTCGTTGAATGCCCTGGAGGAGGGGGGACACGACCTACTGTAGTTGCTCTGAAGCCTAAGGCTTGGTCATGGAGCTATCACCGCTACGCAAATCTTATGCCAATAATTTTTCATATTCCTTGAAAAGACTTATTTCATATTATAATTAAATTGTCTGGCAAATAAAAATTAAGAAGACAAAATATTAATGGTCGACCACTTGGACTATAGTTTAGGACGCTAGCATTCACCGGTGCATTTAAACAAAACAAAACAAAATTTTTAATTAAGAAGATGACAAAATATTAATGGTCAACCACTTGGACTATAGTTTAGGACGCTAGCATTCACCGGTGCATTTAAACAAATCGACCAGGGTTATCTTGTAATGCATAAGAAACCATAAAAATAAAAGTTTCATTAACAATTTTATAAAAATGTAAAACGAGGCAACAACCAATTTACATGAATTATATTTAATTTATTATGATTGATTCAGATCTTATTTTCAAAATTGCATATGTATGCAAAATTTCAGCCCAGTCAGAGCACGGGTAGTTGGTGAAATATTGACTGATAATATTGATTCAAGATTAAGATAGACAAACGGACAGAGAAGTTAGAATGAAATTCAAATACCATACATAGTTATGGTTCAATGACAATTTATGTGAGATATTCAAGATTAGTTGATATGGTTTATTTTGGTTTTTATTAGGCCTATGTGACACAAAAAAACATCAAAATGATTTTTTTTTGTCTAAACGGCATGTTACATTAAGTGAAAAGTGTGAAATATTATCATTGTAT
The DNA here is from genome assembly GCA_944989445.1 of Ampullaceana balthica. Classification (NCBI taxonomy): domain Eukaryota; kingdom Metazoa; phylum Mollusca; class Gastropoda; family Lymnaeidae; genus Ampullaceana; species Ampullaceana balthica. Next base: position 3,864,374 of record CALYLW010000005.1, on the reverse strand, counting down.
CATAACTGTATCAGTATCAGATATGAGAGCGTATGTGTAGCATCTTAGTGTTAACATGAACATGCAAGCGAGGATTACCTTTAACTTTACTTTAACTTTAACTGTGATCAAGTTATAAATTAAGTAATCTGTAAGTTAAAACTAACCTGATTTCAAAAGTTGTCATCAGTGTGTCAATATTCGGCGCTGAATGTCTGTGTTTTAAGAAATATTAATTTCGATCAAATTAGTTCAGTGTGGCATATTCATACTCATGCCAATGCCATGCATTATATACATCCTAATCCAGCTTATGCTTATTTAGATTTAAAAGAGCCAATACTTAATCTTGGTTTTATTTTTTAGGACAAACGAGTCATTGTGCTATTTATTTTAATTTTAAAAAAACTGTTTGTACTCATGAGGTTGAGCTTTAATGTTCGTATGCTTGATGATCTGGTGAAAATAAATCTATATAAAATAAACGGTGTTACACAACATAATTTTTATCCGGTAAACAATGGTAATGGATTGTTGTATACATTCGAAACGGAAGTGCACTGAACTCTTCTTTATAAATGAAAAACATGTACAACATGTGTTTAGCTTCCTTTTCTTTTTAAATTTCGAGCACTTACATCATTTTTTGTATCTTCTTCTTCTTCTTTTTTTTAAAAATTAATAATCATAATAATGAACAAAGTAACTCTTCTTCTTAAAATTCACAATTTGATAAACAAATTGTTGTATTTTTCTTAAAACTTTATAAAACTATATAGATATATATTTTTTTTTACAAAATTAGTAAATGTTTTACTGTTCAATCTTATTTATGATCAGGAATCCAGCCACCCCAACTCCTTCTCTTGCGGAGCCAATTATCTACGATTTTAAAGAAAAATAGAGAGCCATCGATACCGCATTATCTATTGCAATCTTTCCCAACATGGGGCCCCTGTCTATTGCTGACCACTTATCGTCTTATATCATCTCAACCCCACTCCCCCAAACTATTGCTGACCACTTATATCATCACAAGCCTTTCACTGCAACAACACTTAACTATTGCCGCCAGCATATATCCCCGACTTCTTTTTTATCAACAATGGTAATACACTTATGTAAACTTAAGTATTTAAATAATGCAGGTAATAGTTTCATAACCAGGGTTTTTTAGTTGCTTATGTTATAACTACAATGCACCTTTAAAACTGACATTCCTGATAAACGAATCTAATTGAAAAGTACAGTGGCACCTCGGTATACGTCTGCTTTGGTATTAGTCCAACTTGGTATACGTCGTCTTTGTACGCGAAAAGTTTTGCTTGGTATACGACCTTTGTTTGGAATATGACCTGCGTGCTTCACGCCATTTTGACCGATTTCCCCCCCCTCCCCCTCGTCACAAATGACGGACTTTTGAGCAAGTGATGTAGCCTTCACAAGTATTTAGCCACCACTAACGAGCAGGGGAATGTGTGGCCAGCACAATGCCCCAGGGGCCTTGCCAGTACCTGTGCTCGAACCCGTGACTCGGGATCTGCCTCGGATCGATAGTCCAGTGCGCTACCACTTAGACCATCGCGCCCCATGGTCACATGTCGTCACAAAAAGTTTTACCCCCCCTAAAACATGACGTCATAAAGCTCTTCCTTCTCCATAAAAACCGTGTTTCCTATTTGAAAAGGAGAATTTTTCAAATCACTTTTTTTTTAAATTTAAATTTGTATATAATGTGAGGCTGCACTCTAATATTATATCAAATTGTGCGTTTTTGATGTGACGTCATCATCATCATCGCCCATCGTCCCATCTGGGGCAAAGGCCATGAACAAAGGCTCTCCAGGCATCCCGGTCCTTTGCCAATCTCTCTTACTGTCCCCAGCTGTGCCCGCTCATTTTTGTGTCTGCCTCCAGTTCCCTTCTCCAGGTCATTTTGGGACGACCTATTTTTCTATTGCCTTAGGGGTTCCATGTGAGGGCTTGTCTCACAATGCTGGATGTAGGCTTTCTGAGAGTGTGGCCAATCCATCTTCATCTGCGCTGGCGTATTAGCTCATCCACTGGCTCTTGTTGTGTGCGTTGCCAGAGGCAGAGGCGTCACTAGGGTTGGTGTCACCAGGGGCGGTAGCTGATGGTGTCACCCCTTCACTACTGAAGGAGCCGTCCATAAATGACGTCAGGCGAGGTTGCCGATTTTTACCCCACCCTCCCCCAGCGTCATACTTTGTCACAAAAACTTAGACCCCACCCCTTTTTTACGATATGACGTCACAATTTTTAGACACCCCTCCCCCAAGCCGTATTTTCTCAATAAAAATTAGCATGTTGCAGATTATTTTTTGTCATTTAAATATGTATTTAGGGTAAGTCTGCACTGTAATATCGTAACACGCGTGAAGTCATTGAAAACGTAATTAAATAAATGGTAAACAATCACATATTTAAGTGGAACTTTCATTTAAAGTTTCGAGTTATTTATGTGACGTCACATTTCTTAAACCCCCCCCCCTTTCCTCGTACCACATCGTCAAAGATGCGTGGACCCCACTATGGCGGATTAAAAGGGGGGGGGGTGCTGAACGGGCTAGAGCCCCCAATAATTTAAGGGCCCCCAAAACTTTCTACGAATTATAGTGTATAATAAAGATGCAGGCCATTATGTCTGTTCGAATCCCTAGAAAATGCCTTGGACAGTCATACGGCAATGCTGCAAATGAGTAGGAAGTATAACGGAAACCAGGCTATTCTTCGTGAGAAGTGCATTGTAGCTCATTATGTGCCGTGCACAGCTCATTCCTTTAATTTGGTTGGGGAAATAATTTAAGGGCCCCAAAACTTTCTACGAATTATAGTGTATAATAAAGATGCAGGCCATTATGTCTGTTCGAATCCCTAGAAAATGCCTTGGACAGTCATACGGCAATGCTGCAAATTAGTAGGAAGTATAACGGAAACCAGGCTATTCTTCGTGAGAAGTGCATTGTAGCTCATTATGTGCCGTGCACAGCTCATTCCTTTAATTTGGTTGGGAAAAGAGCAGCAGGTTGTCCTACTGCGGTCAGATGTTTTTGTCTTCTGCAAAATCTTTATACCCGACTTATTGCATCTACTCATCGTTGACAGGTACTTCAAAAACATATGAAATTGATATATGCTATCAAAGCCTTGCCTGACACAAGATGGTCAGCCTGACATTATGCTGTAAGGTCTCTTAATAGCTCATACCATGAGAATATCGCAGCACTGGAAGAATTAGCAACGAATGAAAATCAGCCATGTGACTGCCGACTTGAAGAAGAAGGATTTCTAAAGGAAATTGAACAACTGGAAGTCGCTATTTTATTTGAAATTTGGGAAACAATTTTAGAAAGGAAGTCTCTCATTGAGTTTGTTAAAAAATAGCATTCTTAATTTTATTCCTATGAAGACAAAGGAAAGGAAAAGTCCGTGTTAAAAACAGTGTAAACAATCTTCAATACTATCAAACAAAAAAGAAAGCGTCAGTTTGATAAAGGGACATCAACAAAACAGTATTCTCCTGGAGAAAAAAAGTCAAGATTTAGGTATTTCTGGTAATCTTTGACAAACTTTCTTAAGCCCTACAACATTGGTTAGGTGCATATATATACATCCATGAGAAATTTGGCTTTCTTACAAACCTAACTGAGCTCAGCACTTTCGCCACCCGATGGGCAGCAGCCAAGTTAATGGAAGAACATTCAAGTGATTTCGAAGAAGGGGTAGTGTAAATCCGAAGCAACCGTTTCGTCCCCCTCAATTTACTAGCAACGCCATCGAGCGGTGCCGGTTTAGGGCCAGGAGCGCCAGTACGGATTAGCAAAAAGTGCCGCGAAGAACGTATTGGACGCCAGCTCTGAGGAAACCTTCCAGTGGGGGTGGCACCCTAGGTAGGTCTTTGATGATCCCCCGGTCGGCGGTGGTCCTAACCATGGAGACCCGTGTGCTTTGCCGGGATTGCGCCAAAGTTGTAGCGGGTCGTAGTAGGAAAGTCCACCACCTCCTTGTGAGGGCAACTTAATGGGAGGCATCTTCGACTGTATGTCCTGGATGCCCAGGTGGCCGCTTCAGAAGCGACCGCTTTTGGAGGGGAGGGTCCTCAGCTGTTACGTCCCTTTGGTGGCCAGATGGCTAAGGGGGTCTTCCGTGAAGACCCATAAAGAGCACTAGGCTCGGGGCTTCTGATTTTCTTCCACATGTAGGTTCATGATTGGTTTCAAAGACTGCTTACCTTCAGAATTAGTCCAATTTTCAGAAATCTTAAAAAAGTTATTGTCCAGCCCCAGGGTAAGGAAAAGGAATTAGCACAAAGCGAAACTCAAAAAACTTGCACAGAGCTAAAAAAAAATTCTGCTTTTGAATGAGCTATATTTCACACAGTCCTTTACAAGTGTACACATCGCACTTCGCATCTATCTTTCAATGATGACATCAAACTGCAGCTGAGAGCGATCCTTTTCAAAGTTGAAAAGAATATATGAGTTAGAATTTGCATGGGACGAAAAAGGCTGAATATGCTCTCTCTAATGAGCATCGAAAAGGAACTTGTAAGCTTACTCAGCTTGATTGACTTGATTGAAAACTTCCCCATTTGAAAAATTCGCAAACGAAAGTTGTAGGTTGAAATAATAATCATACATATTTTTCAATAATTTTTGTTATTTCAAATAGAGAAAAGAATTCGTTACCTCATGAATTTTTTTTTAAAATACGGAATAACGCGTAATACTATTCTTTACGGGGGCGCGTTCGTAAGCACTAAACAGCGTAAGTCGGGATGGGACCGTCGTAACCGGAGGACTACCTGTATATAAACATGCATATCTATGCTTTCACGCCTTTAATAAATATATATATATAAATATTAACTCAAAGACATTGAAATCATAATTTTCCTCAAGAAAAACATCAACAAAGAAAACCCATCTTTTGATTTTTTTTCTTTGTGATAAAAATCGTATCCCCCCCCCCACTCCACTGTGGTGGAGGGAGTAGTGAGGTGGGATTCGTTCATGCTGTCGGTGTGTCCAAGCCCAAATGGCTTTATATCTTTTAAAACATAACATACTGCCTCTTTCATTCCAGCCGTTTTTTAAAGATCTCTCTGCTGCGACTATTTTTTTTAAAAAATTTCCTAATTTGTTTTAATGTTGTTCCTGTGTTGCGACTGTTTTATTATTGCAAGTTAACTAATATTTTTTTTAATAAGAATTTTCGCGTTTAACGTATTTCATTGTATTTCTTAATTTCTTTCTAGATTAAAAAATTGTCATTTTTTGTTTTCTGACATAAAATCGTACACAGTAAAATTTTAGGCTCGGGTGTCACCCCCTGATGGGTGTCACCCAGGGCGGCCCGCCCCCCCCTAGTGACGCCACTGGCCAGAGGTCCTAGTTGGTGATGACATTGGGCCAGCGGATTCGGAGAATTGTTCGGAGACATGTGTTTATAAAAGTTTGAAGCTTTTTTTTTAATGGCTGCTGTTAATCGCCATGTTTCTGCTCCATACAGCTAGACAGGCTTTACTGTGGTGTGGTGTGACGTCACAGTTCTTAAAAACACCCCATCCCCCTCCTCTCACATCGTCACAAAATGTGTGTCCCCCCCCCTTTATTTGCCTGACGTATTTTATGGACGACTCCTATGAGTCAAAATGACACATTGCGCATGCGTAACTTGTAGGAATGACAGCTTCCCACCCCCTCCGCGATACTCAAGTGTTGTAGTGCAGTTCATTCGGTGAAGGACTCGCGCATAAATAAATTATCACGTGATTTTGTGTTTTTCTCGTAAATTATCAGTAAAGGGGCCGTCCATAAATGATGTCACGCACCTAGGGAGGAGGAGGGAGTCCACACTTTTGCGACAATGTGTAATGAGGGGAAGGGGGTGGGGTGTTTAAGACATGTGACGTCACATCAGAAGTTCCACTTGAATATTTGATTTCTTAAAATTTATTTTATGACGTTTCACATGGCTTCACGCGTGTTACTATCTTAGAATGTAACCTTACACTTATACATACTTAAATAAAAAAAATAGTGAAATTAAAATTCTCTTTTTCAAATAGAAAATGCAGCTTTTATTTGCAAAGCTTTATGAAATCATATTGGAATCTTAGTTTTTTGACGACGCGTAACGAGGGGGAAGGGGGTGAAAAATCGGCCAAAATCGTGGACGGCCCCAAAAATTCACTTAACGCGAGTTCTATGAAAGTCAATAAGAGGAGCCAAACATTTTAAAAAATGGTTAGGATAACCACGGAGTTGAGTAAAAGAGATAGCCGTAAAGGATGAAATTGGTGCGCTTGTCTGGGACTATGTCTTAGTTGCAGCATACAAAACGGGGAGATCGACGATTTCTATGATTGTGAAAAACAGAGACTTTATTAAATAGGTAAATGTTGCAAAGGTGGTGAAATCGATTACAAAACAAAGATCAGATAGGCCCTACATTACAGCATGTTGAAAAATTGATTTTGATCTGTCCATAAAGTACGTCATGCTCCAGATGGGGGAGGGGGTATAAGAAAGTGTGACATTTTGTGGGAGGGGGGTCCGGACATGTGTGACGTCAAGGTGTTTTATATTAAATTTTAATTATTTTGTTCATAAAAAAACAAAATTTTTGTTCGAAAGTGTGACGTATTTTGGGGAAGGGGGTTGTTCCGAGATTTGTGAAAGTATTTAACAGGGGGAGGGGGGGGGGTAAAAATGGTCAAAAAATAGCGTGCCGTACTTTATGGGCGTCCCCTTACAGGAAAACAGAATTAATATATATATATATCAATGACATATTTATATGGTATTTTAGTGAATATTATAAATATTTTGTTAGTGTTTTTAAATAATTTTTTTTACCAACTGTGTTGTTGTTGAGCCTTTCTCATCAACGAGGCGTATCCGCGGATCATCGTTGCATCTGCGATTCCTCCATGGACATAGGCCACCTACAAGAGACTTCCAGGCATCCCTATCCTGGGCCAGCCTCTCCAGTATCTTCCAGTCATGGCCATTTTTCTTGATGTCTGTCTCCAATTCTGGGACGACTTCTTTTTCGCTTTCCCTGAGGGTTCCGTTTCAGGGCTTGATTTGTTGTATTGGAAGTTGGAAGTTGTTTTTTTTTAAAATTAGTATATGACCAATCCAACTCTACCGCTTCCGGAGAATCTCTTCCTCAAACAGCATAAATTAATTTTTAAAAATTCTTTTTGAAAATTAGTCTGCATTTTTCTTCAATATAAGTCCCCTTTTCAGAACATGGTGGTCAATAGGGGGGCAAGTGAAGTAGCGTTCACAAGTTTTTAGTTAGCCACGGCTTACTAGCAATGGACTGTGTGGCTAGAACAATGCCCAGCCGCCTTTACTTTCCCCAAAGATGCCAGGTACCCATTTGAAGCTGGTTGAACTTGGGAGCCTGGCCAGCACCGGGGCTCAAACCCACGACTCTCTATAGTCTCGGTACGACAGCCCGGCGCGCTACCGCAGATCATGGTAGGCTCCAAATTTTGGTGATTAACTCACTTCAATCTACTCAAAAGAAGCAGGGGGAAAATGATTGCACATAAATATTATAGATATATCCCTCAAACCCAAACATATTAAATGTTAAAATTTGCTTTTTCAAAACTTTATTTTTAAAAAAATAATAGAGAGAATGAAGTTGATAGTGATACCGAAAAGATTAATTATAATAAACTAGGGCTGCGGAAATAAACGATTAATTTCTCGATTAATCGTTAAAAATTAGTAACAATTAAAAATTTTTTAACGATTAATAGTTACCCACCACTTATAAATGTACTGGAAGTTAAATAGTAAAATATTTCAACCGATTAAAAAAAACTGATTTCCGGACGATTACACGAACATTTTGGTTTTAAACTACTGACTGACGAAATAATGTCAATACACTTGTCTTTTTGCGTTGTTGGTTAAAAGATGTCATATAAATAAGACTTTCCCGTGTTATTTCGATTTTAAACAAGTACGTTTAATAATGTTACATATGACACCATAAATTTCAATTTTTGGCTTTAATCGAAATTAACGATTAATTAATCTTTAATTTTTCAAAAGGTCACGATTAAAATTAAATTAATCAATAACACCCCTATATTAAACCCAAGCTTCATCAACAAAATTAATTCGTACTAGCCTTGCTTGAAAACATCACTCTTCGTATGTTCAATTCTGTTTTGAAAGTGCTGATGTTTCTGGTATCCCAATACCTCAAGGTGTTATTTGCAGTGATGTTCTATCGAATGATGCAATGAAGACCACAAAACTCCAGAGGCATTTAACTACCGGACATGACGACATAAGTTCAAAGCTCAAAAAGTATTGGCATGTATTAGATTTGCAAACAAAGCAGATTTGACACATTTATGTATGGCAAATGCTGCAAAGGCTTTCAACATTTCAAAATTTCAGTTAAATTATCGCATTATGTCCGATATATCGTTATATCTATCATGGACAGGGCCGTTAGTACTATAACCGTTATAATCATTATATTCGACTGTAATTAAACTATTATAATTGTATTACAAAAATTATCCCTGAAATATGGATACTCTGTGTCGTTTTGATTTAAAATATCTACGCGTAATCTTTTACAAATTCATATTTAGATACTCGCCAGGCTTCTAAAACACACCAGATGCTGTGCTGTGTTCAGCTGGGTCTTAGCCCAAGATCCGCTACGACGTCCGCCCCCCCCCCACCCTCTAGTCGTATTGGCAGGACCTCACGCCTTCGGGGGTAACGTCAACATAGAATTTTATATTCTGGGGTAACGGGCAAAGAAGTTGGCCGACCCCTGCCCTATACAACACGAATTGATTACAAACTGTCTGTTCTCTGGAACAACTTCTTTTCTGACTTATGCCCTTCCTTCGTTACCGAAATTCTCTCTGTCTACTCACCCACTCGTCAGCTATGAACTTCTGCAGATACACGTATTCTCTCTGTTCCCTAGACGCAAACTAAAACATTTTGCAAAAGGTCTTTCTCTTTTTGTGCCCCCAAACTATGGAATTCTCTACAATTACACGTTAAACAACAAACGAAAATTTCTTTAAAAGATAAACGCATCTAGATATCGTAATTTCATTATTTTATATGTTGTATTGAGGATATGCATGTTTTATATTGAATGAATCTGTCGAGAAGGGGTGGCCTCTACGGGCTCGGCGGACGAGTAGGGTCGCGGACTTGAGTGCGAAACGAAACTGACAACTCCTGGCAGGCAATGCCAAAGTCCGTTATGTTAGGTGTTAAGTGCTAGTCAAATATGATTACAGTTGCTGTACGGATCTAAGGCAGGGCATCTATATGCAATGCCGATGATTTAACCCAAAGTACCCGTTGAGGGTCGGGTTATTCCGAAGCGACCGTTTCGTCCACCTCATTTTACTAGCAACGCCATTGAGTATGATTGAGTGGTGCTGGTTTAGGGCCAGGAGCGCCAGTACGGATTAGCAAAAGGTACCGCGAAGAACGCAGCGGACGCCAGCTGAGAGGTAACCTTCCAGTGGGGGTCACACCCTTGGTAGGTCATTGATGATCCCCCGCTTAGCGGCGGTCCTAACCAAGGAGACTCGTGTGCTTTGCAGGGGTGGCGCTAAAGTGGTAGGTAGCGGGTCGAAGTAGGGAATTCCACCCCTCCTTGTGAGGTCAATTTAGTGGGAGGCATTTTCGACTTTCTGTCCTGGATGCCCAGGTGGCCGCTTCAGACGCGACCGCTCCGTGTTCTCAGCTGTTACGTCCCCGTGGGGGCCAGATAGCTGAGAGGGTCTTCCGGGAAGACCCATGAAGAGATCTAGGCTCGGGGCTGCTGATTTTCTTCCACGTGTAGGATATTGAATGAATTGATAAGTATGTATGTTACTAATTTCATGTAAAGCGATGTTGGCCCAGTTGATTGCTGGGGGACCACGCTATATAAATTACCAAATTATTATTATTATTATTTTTATTATACGCGCGATATCAATTTAAGGGTGACTTGAAGGAAGAGTACTTTTTCAAAACTTCAATATCTACTAATACAACTAGTTCTTCTTGTTCTGAAATATTCAATAGGCAGTTCACGATTTCATTGTAGGCAGAATTAGAAAGAATTTTAATATTGTGTTGGTGTGTGTACGGATGGCGCTGCGGCCATCACTGGGCGGCGTTCTGGGGTTATTATCAAGATCAAGGAATTAACACCAGAATGCAAGTTAATCCACTGGTTTATTAGCGGTGAAAGTTAAGCCATTAAATAAATCTCAACAGAACCAAATAACACGCTCCACGAAGTTGTAAAAATTGTGAACCATGTCAAGACCGATGCTTTAAATTCAAGATTATTTGCTGCATCATCTGACGGAATGGGTACTGAACACAATTAGCTCTTACAGCATGCTGATTAATGTTCCCTTTAAGTTGCGCAGCCGCGCAGATATCTGACTGACAATGCACAGCAGTTTTGAATTACCGCGCATCAAATGTTGTAAAAAGTTGGGAAAAAATGGTTGCTGCGCAACTCTGCACACGAATTTTTTCACTCTGCACACGGACCAACGAACATGAGAGGGAATATTGGCACTGATGTGCGTTCGTTGTCTCGAGGCAAAATAATGTCTAGAGTTTTTGTGCAACGAAGAGAGCTTGACCAGTTTCTACAGCGGAAAAACCCGGATGGGTCTAAACTATTTGGAAAGTAATTTGGACTACTAAGGTGGCTTACTTGGATACTATTTTTGCCATTTTTATTGAGCCCAAAATTTACATGCAAGGAGGGATAGCTTCATGCTCTACAATGGCAGACAAGATCGATGGACAGAAACAAAAGCTAGAAGTAGAAGCATGGGAGAGTCAAGTATCAGCATTGTTCGATATGTTTACCAATTTAGCAACAACTATGGATAGTGCAGATGAAGAGCGTGATGTTCCATCTCTACAAAAATTCATCATTGAAAACTTGACAAAATTAATCGACCGTTTCGAGTTCTACTTTCCAACAGAAGATGACCCACCGAAATGCACTGGATGCATACGCAATCCATTTATTGCATCGAAGGTTGATTTGTCTGTAACTTTGGAAGATAAATTGCTGGATTTAACAGCGGTTAAGGGATTTAAATGAATCTCGAAACTATGACCTCTCTTGAATCCTTTGGGATATACGTGAGTGAGAGTGCAGGTTATCATGAATAAATAAGCGTAGGACGCAATAATCTTCTGTATAGAAGGAGCGTCTGTAACAGATAAGATATTTAGCCGAAATTTCTCACGACTCCTCTTCCATTTCCGCCATCTTAAGTATGTAAACCTGGTTTTTTAACAATGAGTATTATAACGACAAACTACAGGAATAGTGTCGATGTTCATTGCGTGTAGCATTGTCCTCAATCGAACCATAACTTGATAAACTTGCAAGAAATAAGCATCATATCTTATCTATACAGACGCTCTTTATATGCAGAAGATAATTGCGTCCACAGACCATGACGGATGATCTGTTGGCAAGTGATGCAGCGTTCACAGGCCACGGCTATGAGGGTTCCACGCATTACCCAGCCGCCTAACTAATGTTAGGTACCCATTCGGAGCTGGGTGACTAAGGGACGCCCTAGGCCCCGGGAACAAATCCTTGCCTTCACATGGATTCGAACCCGTGAACATAGGTAATAATTAACCAATAGCCAATAACGTACATATGTATTAACAATACATGTATGTTACGACTTTTTTCATTATGTTTTATGTTCTCGGTTGTTAAAACTTACGTCTTAGTCATAATACAAATTTATTAAAATACTGTCAACTTAAAAAATCAGGTGTACTATTTTCCCTGTATTCGTTCGTCCGTCGATACGACGAGGGCCACTCTAGTCATCCGAGGGTTTTCTGTGCGTGCGCAGATGGCTGATGAGGCCGATCCTTTCACGGAAGGTTCGGGAACAGAAGGGACAAGGGACGAGTGGGACATCTCCAGGAGGGTTGACAGCATGGGCCTTTCGGGCTTGCCTCTTCTTTTCTGCGGCTCATGACCATGAAACTCCCACTGGCTGGAAAGAAGCACCTCACCATCATCAGTGCCTACGCTCCAACCATGACCAATCCAGATGACGTAAAGGCAAAGTTTTACGAAGAACTTCACACTGTCATTGCCGACGCTCCAAAGGCGGACAAACTCATCTTGCTAGGTGACTTCAACGCAAGAGTTGGCAAGGACAACGTTGCCTGGGAAGGGGTCCTTGGACATCATGGAGTGGGTCAATGCAACAGCAACGGTCTTCTTTTACTCTAGACCTGCGCTGAACATGAACTGCTGATCACCAACACGATCTTCCGCCTCCCCACTCGTAACCGGACGTCATGGATACACCCCGGATCGAAGCACTGGCATCTTATTGACTACGCCATCGTGTGGGAGAGGGACAGGCAGGATGTATGAGTGACCAAGTCCATGTGCGGCGCTGAATGCTGGACAGACCACCGCCTCATCATCACCAAGCTCATTTTCCCTGTACAGACGTGGTAGTGACATGAGCCCCTACAAGGCCTACAGACCACCGCCTCATCATCACCAAGCTCATTTCCCCTGTACAGACGTGGTAGTGACATGAGCCCCTACAAGGCCTACAGACCACCGCCTCATCATCACCAAGCTCATTTCCCCTGTACAGACGTGGTAGTGACATGAGCCCCTACAAGGCCTACAGACCACCGCCTCATCATCACCAAGCTCATTTCCCCTGTACAGACGTGGTAGTGACATGAGCCCCTACAAGGCCTACAGACCACCGCCTCATCATCACCAAGCTCATTTCCCCTGTACAGACGTGGTAGTGACATGAGCCCCTACAAGGCCTACAGACCACCGCCTCATCATCACCAAGCTCATTTCCCCTGTACAGACGTGGTAGTGACATGAGCCCCTACAAGGCCTACAGACCACCGCCTCATCATCACCAAGCTCATTTCCCCTGTACAGACGTGGTAGTGACATGAGCCCCTACAAGGCCTACAGCCCTAAACTAAAACATTCGGCATGAAGGCGGCTAGTTATATGCTACGTGTCGTCCAACAGTTTTGAAAAGAATAATCACGTGTCTTCACTGGTCTTTATGGTGGTGGGCGGTAACTACTTTACTTCAACTATGATCTTCATCTTCAAGCGCTGGAACTATGAGTTGTTTTCTAAAAATGTTGCTTACAATAAAAGGTGTCAAATGTTGGGCCTCATTTTTATCAATGACATTGACAAAAAAAATTATATTAATAGTCTATGATTTTCTCCCCGATTATGTGAGTAGCATGTCAATTTTAATTATGTTGATTTTGTTTCTACGTTCAAGTTACCAAACTTATGAAATAGAATTCGAAAAGTAGCTTAAAACAGAGACATGACTTTGTGTTATTTGGATTAAGTGCTAACCAATAGGTACGAAATTAATTGTATCCCTAGTTATAGGGATCGAAATGAAGTGGCATGCCACTTGCTTACATAGATACATGTAAGGGATTTTCCAGCTCAGTAAGTAATACCTACGAACATAGGTATAATTATAATACATATAAATAAACCATAATATATTAATTTCATAGTTTCCGTAATTATAATAAATGCAATATTTAAAATACATTTAAATTACAGTTCATTTTTGTAACATATATAAGTTTAAGTTATTAAAAAGAATTTTTTAAGTAACACAAGTTAATAATAATATGTCTCATAGTAATTTAGTAATGTAAATTTAATTTCACATGATATTTAAAAAACTTTAAAACTCTTATCTTGTCACCTAAATTTTCTTTTTAAAAAACCAACGCAATAATAAAATATATTAGTACCCGTGCTTTACCGTGCAGCGATTACGGGAAATTAAATTGTAATGCATATCACATGTTACATAAAAATGTATTTTAAGATGAAGTGTTCGTTCTCACACACAAGGGGCCGTCCATAAAGTACGTCACGCTCCGAGGGGGGGGGGTCTAAGAAAGTGTGACACTTTGTGACAGCGGGGAGGGGGGTCAGGTCATGTGTGATGTCACACATTTATTATTTTTAGTATTTTTTTTCTAATTTACTTATATTTTTTTAGTAGAATTTAAATAGCTTTAAAAATCATTTTCGAAAATTTTGTGAAACATTAGAATTAGTTTTATGTCAAAATAGCATTGAAATGCGTATCTCCTGAATGTGTTGTTCATAAATCTGAATTGGATACAGCAGGACTGATATCGAAGGATCAGGAATGGTTTGACAATTATGTTCGCACCAGCCAATATTTCACTAAAATTGTTATTAAATATGAGGACATGAAATTTTGCGACAAAGCACAATCACAAAGCTCATATTTTAACGTTTTACCTAAAGATTCTTCCCTCCTCCAATCCCAATAAACCAAACAAATGATGGACTCAAAGCTTAAGAAAGAGCAGATGCAGAATCTCATAAATTTCCTTCCTTGTTTGTAGCACAAACTCTCAAATTTGATGAAATTATGCCAAGATCAACATGATCTTTCAAAGTAAAACCATATGATTACCAGCTTATTTGATCGACTTTGCAAAGTATGTCACTCATATTTTGCCTCACAAACAATGTTGAAGAAACATACAGGACAACACAGAGCTCGGGCTCAGGAGAATGTGCCCACCCAAACTGTTCAAGAATCAACTAAGATAAAACGCATCCGTCCTTTGAGAATCATTTCTAGAAGTCAAAGAGAACCCATGGCAGTTATTGCCAGAGGATAAAATGCACATTCGGAGGCTGTTGAGTGGCTAGATGAGGACGAGTTGATCTGTCTGCAATTATCCTTCCAGGAAACGATGATTGTGAAAGATTGATGTCAGTCGTAACTATGGATAAGATGAACACAGATGATGTCCAGTGAATATTTTTTAATGAAATATAATTCATAGGACCATAATAAACAGATTAAATATAGCACAAGAGTTGGTCACATAATTTGTCAATCTTGTCTTTTTTTTTAGTCAAATTGTTTTGTTTCCTTTTTATTATGTAATTTTAAATATACGGCTCCGGCAGGATTTCACTTCATAAATCCGGCTGGCCGGTAGATCCCTAATTTATATATATATTCATAATCATAATGGCCCCGGATAATCCGGAATCCGGCCATTTTAACAAATCTGATTCCGGCTCCAGCCGGATTTCATTTCATATTTCCGGCCCACTTCAGCTCCAGCCAGATTTCAAAATTTTAAATCCGGTACATCCCTACTTTTAAGTGGAAATTTTATATTTTAATACAATTTAATAGTGAAGTATATTTTAAGTATTAAATTAAATATTTTAATTAGATGTTAATTTAAAATTTTTTGGAAAGTGTGACGTACTTTAGGGGGGGGGGTCCCGAGATTTGTGACAGTTTGTGACAGGGGGGAGGGGGTCAAATATAGCGTGACGTACTTTATGGACGGCCCCCAAAGTATAATCCCTATTTGTACACTTATAACCTATAGCTGAAAAATAATCGCCATTAGCCGAAATGTTTACTTTTCTATTATTTAAATAATAAAACTTAAATTTATTGTTTTCATTACACAATTTGTGTAGTTTATATTTTACTCGCAGACCCGTCGTTCGTTGCAATGATCTCAGTAAAAAGGAATTAACGAATAGTACGTTTTAAAAACAATTATGCCAGAAATATTTATATAGCTAATATAGAAGAAAAAAACGACATTAAGGGGTAATGTGTAAATGCACAAAACCTATTAAACAGATCAAAGGCAACATCTGACATACTAGAAAACATTCATTTTTTAAAAACCTGGAATGCAAACATCTCTATGAAAGATAACAAAAATTCAAATGATAATTAAAATAGGCAAGACAGTTACCACAAAGCTCAGTTAGCAAAGCTAAAGGATATCTATGTATGAATTAGGAAAAGGTTAAACATTGAAACAATCTTTTTACCAGACAGTATAAAACAATACAACCGAGTCCATATATTTGTTCTCAATATTTATTAAATACTCTAATAAAAATTGCAACATAAATATTCCAAACAAACATAATAGTATAGAGGTTATGCTGCTGCACCAGCTGCCTTTCTTTTTAAAGCTCGTTTTCCTTCACCCCTCTTTGGCTTAATCTTTCCTCTAAGAATTCTTTGTCTTTTCATTTCATCAACAAAATCTTGATGCTCATCCCTAGAAGAATCAAAGAAACTTTACTCATAAATAAATAACTTGAAGGAGATGACAAATTTAACATTGGGAGTATTTTCTTTTTATTTAGTGACATCATTCACTTTTCTCTGACCAGTGAACTTATTGGTAAAAATTAAACAAACTTCAGTTGAAATCCAGGAAGGTCTACGTTTAAGCTAGCAAAGGGACTATTGTATATTCTTCAATATGTGAAAAACTATATAAAAATAAATTCTCCAGTCTTTTGTATTTTTTTATTTTCTCATAAATTTTCTTAGCAGTAAACAATAATGCTTTTTGGCTTAAAAACTAATATTTCTGTACAAAATGTAATGTGATGCACTAAAAGTTGATTTTATAATAAAAATTTAAGATGTGATTATCTTACTACACCACACACATATATCAGCTATATAAACTCGTTAAAAACATCTTAAAGAGCATCTGTACTATTAACATCCAGGTTGACAAAAGCACCTGTTAATGCACACCTGTGAATTATGTGCTATTTTTAATTTTTGAAGATGCACTGTTCTAAATAATAGATTATTACAAATGCTAAACTAAAATTAACTTGATATGAATATTAGTCCAAGCCAATCAAAATTAAAGTAATGTTTAAAAAAGCTACTTTTACTTTTAGCCCAGTACAGATTACAAATTAATTAAAGCTTTCAGGATATGGATATAGGGATTATGAACATTTTTTTTTCTCCAGGACCCATAGGAAGATCTGGAGCAACTACCATGTCAAATTTTATTGTGAATGATTTATGTAATTTCCTTGTGATCAATCTGCCTATTGGACTATGATGAGTTACATAAATTATATTCATATTCATAGTACATAGCCTTAGCAATATTTGAAAGTGTAAAAAACAAAAATAACAAGTACCTAAAGAGCCCATGTTCTCTTAAATTTTTAAAAGTGAGATCTAGCTTCATGTAAGGTGGGTAGTAATTAACCACAAAATTATCTTGATGTAATGGCTTTGCAGCCATTTGCTTGACGATTTTCTCATTCCTGTAGCTTGTTCCCTTCAAAACTTCTCCAAAAATTCTGGAAGAAAGAAAGGCTAGTCGTCTTGCATACTCACTCATTTTCAATTCTACCTGAAAAAAAATGAGAAAATGGACCATCAATGATCAATGTATTTTAAAAATAAGTTATAGTCATATTCATAAAATAATTCATAATATTAATATATGATATAGTATAGCATGATAATGTTTATAAATATGATCATAATTTCAGCAGAATTATAGATTCCTAACTAATTTTTAATTACACATGTAAAAAAAATATTTTTCCTACGTAAGAATTTTTTATTTATAAAATTAAATTTTTTGAATAACTATAAGTATAAGCCTGGCAATTTTTTCTGATCATAAATTTTAAGCAGCTAAAGTTAGTGCTTATGTAAATCATGAGACATTGAAAATGGTCATTAGTACAATTATTAATATATTATATTCTAACAAAAATTACATTCTTTAAAAATGATGTAATGACATTAAAGTGATTAGTGGTGTACCAAGCAGAACAATGGTTCGATAAAGTCGAAAACTCCAAGCTGTGGGAGAGGTGTGGACAAGGAACAGTAGAATAACAAATCATGGAAAGAAAGTGGAGATGGATTGGACACACCCTCAGGAAAGATAACAGCAGGGCTAGGCAGGCCTTAGATTGGAACCCCCAGGCCAAACGACAACAAGGGAGACCCAAGCATACATGGAGACGGAGCATGTTGGACGAGGCTGGAAGGACTGGGAAGAGCTGGGAAGAATTGAAGCGACTGGCTAGGGACCGTGTAGAGTGGCGAGCTTTGGCAGAGGCCCTATGTTCCACAAGGAACCCAAAGGACAAATGATGATGAAGCAGAACCATGGGCTTTGGCCTGGGTACACTGTTGCCTAAAAAACAATTATTTCACACGCTGATTTCACTTTATTTAGACGGTATATTTTTAATACCTACACTATACATTAGTTTTCTCTGCCTCCACCCTCAAAATTCCTGATTAATGGATTTTTAGGATGAACTATTTTGTTAAAATGAAAACTAAAAATTCATAAGACTATACTGTATTACTTGTCTTGTGTGATGTTAATTGCTACTAGGTTACTGGATAGGGAGCTAAACGTACCATATTTTCATAGTCATAGAATATGAAAAATTTAAAAAAGAGATAAAACAAACCCGTAAAAACAAAGTTTTTGACTATAAATCCCTTATATATGAGACATAACTAAAAGTATTGATTATGTTCAAATGCGACAAACATTTACAGACTGACACCGAGTGATATCCCCTGTCTTTAAAACGGGGGGAAGGGACGGGAGGGGGTGTCAAAATCGACGGGTGGCGTCAACGCGTCGACTCAACTGGCACGTGAAAGAAAAACAATATCAATAACAAACTGTGAATTTGAATTACATATGTTATATAGAGATAAACTAAAAATGCATTAATTTAATTACGGTACGTTCGATCAATCTGAAATTTTGATACGATGCATTGTTAGGTGATACAAATCTTTGTGCCAAATTTCCGCTCGATGGCATCACAGGAAGTGTGTCATTTTTTACTTTTGTTTTTCCGCCCGACGTATGAAGCACGACAGAGAGACAAGATTTCGAAGTTAATATAAGGGATTTAATAAAAAGAAGAAAACGGCAGGGTTTAGTTGAATGAAAAGATAGAGATGGAGGGAGGGGGGAAAGATAGAGAAAAAATCAAAGAGTAATTTTAAGCCCATTCTGCATTGAATAGGTCTAAAACTAAATAGGTCTGAGTTTCTGGCTTCTAGAAATTAGAAAGGAGTTTCATAGTAGTAACAGTTGTGCTTGCTGCTTGAACCCTAATTATAATTTATTTAAACTAATTTTCTGTTAAAAAATGATTTACTATGAGTTATACTACAATATTATAAGCTAGGCTGAAAGCTAATTTACTAATTTCTATAATTATTTCTATACAGGCATACATATTTAATTTTATTAACTTACTAGGCCTACTTATACTATAGTGCGATATACCCAGCGTTTTGTCAGTTTTGTGTTTAATTTTAATATTTTTTTCTGCCCTTTTTTTCAGAAGCAGACATTCAGTGTACCCAGACAAGAGCCGATTAGGGGCCATCCATATATTACGTACGCAAGGAGGGGGGGGGGTCATACATTTTTGCATTTCGCGTATAGGTGGAGTCATGGATACCCTTGGGCTTGGCCCCGGGAATAAATCCCTGCCTTCAACTTCACGGCGATTCGAACCCGTGACCCTCGGTACGGGTACGCAAGCCGAGCGCGCATAGACCGCTACGGTGCAGGTAGTGCTGGCCTTACTTTTATGTAGGCTTCCGTCTATTTTATTTATTATTGTTTTGCAACAAATTACCTTATTATATTAATGACGTGAAAAAAAGTCTTCAGCTCTTCAGTTTCATAACGTTAGTACCATGACCATGTTTAATTGTTTATGTACTTGAAAATGTCCTGCGTGACCTCCCCTCCCGGAAGTTTGTAAATTTGCAGAGTTATCTGTCCTTTATCTCCCCGACCGACATCTAATTTCGTCAGTTCAAAGACGAAATGGAATCATTAATTCCTGTCATTAATAAGCTCCAAGATGTTTTCAATACCGTAGGATCAGAAACAATTCAACTACCACAGATAGTAGTTATAGGAAACCAGGTTCTGTTCTAAAAACTGTCTTCTTATGTTTACCTTTTAGCGGCTAAAATTAAAATCAAAATCAAATGGTCTCAAACTACTGCTGTCAAACCGATAAAAACTCAGCATAATTGATTATTAATCAATATATTAATATATAAAATAAATACTTTATATGAATAAAAGTCAATAACTATGAGATTTTAAAATAAGAAAATTAATTTGGGTAATCCTGCAGTTTCTACACGTATAGTATTTCACAGCGAAATTTAAATTTTCTTGTGAGAACTTTTCACTTACACTTACATATTTAATTAAATTAATTTTAATGCATGCTGAGATGCTGCGGCAATCCTGCAGTTTCTACACGTATATATTATTTCTCAGTGAAATTTAATTTTCTAGTGAGAACTTAAGTTTTTAATTTATTAAATGCATTATATGTTGTATTTCAGCTATTACAGTTACAGTATTACATCGCTAATTTGTAAGTCTTACTTTCTAATTTCTAAGGCATTTTTTCGGCTCTCAACAGTAAATAGTCTGATTGTGATGCAACCATTTTGTTTATCTATTACTCTACTTGCCGGATAGTCCCAATAAGATGCCAAATGGAAATTTCTCACTTACAAAAAATAAAAAATAAGAATCAAACATCTAGTAACGAAATGAAACATGAAATTATCTTTCAAATATTTATTTATCTTCTGAGAACATTAAAATAGATGAAAAATACCTTTTAAAAAACATTTTCAGTCAGTAAATTTATTTTAGCAAGGGTCGAGCCAGGTAAAAAACAGCTGGCAAGCAGTTTACTGGGTAAACAAAATGGACGTATTGTGACCAGATTATGTATTATATAGAGCCGATAAAATGCCTTAGTAGTTAAAAAGACTCACAAGTTAGCGCTGTAATAGCTGAAATACAACATATAATTATGCATTTAATAAATTAAAAACGTAAGTTCTCACGAGAAAATTAAATTTCGCTGTGAAATAATATATACGTGCAGAAAATGCAGGGTTACCTATGCTGCATTGTTATATATGTTGTCTGATTTGTCTGGGGCCGCTTTGTCTGAAGCCTTTTTGTCTGTGTACCTCCTTATTGTGCTTTTAAAAAAAAACAAGAAAGAAAAAAAAGTGATCGTACTGGGGTTTGATCCATACACCAACAATACAACTATACACACACTAACGATTCATCTGGGAAAGCTGATGATTATAAAAGAATTTTAAAACTTATGACTACTTATTGTTAAATGACACTAATCAAGTTTTTTGACAGTGCTACCTTAAAAATTCAGTATCATGAAGTTCGAATATGGAAATTGATTATCTGAGATCTAATGTTTAGTGATTTAGTATTAGCATAGAAATTAAATGTTTTAGCCTAAATCGAGTGATATCGGCTGATTATTTCGTCTACACTGGGCGTGTTATTTTTGTTCAACGTGACCAGTGCTAAAATATGCATGCGTCGACAAGCAGTGTGGATAATGCTCTGCAATGGAAACATCTCAGTTATAAAAAATTACATTAGTATTGACGCCATTTTGTTAATCAGTACATATTTCAGCGTATTTTCATATTTAAAAAAAATATAGCAGGTACACAAGCCGCTCCGATAAACATTACTCCCATGCTACTTGGCCGGCCTTTCAGTGGTGCAACAGTCACAAACAGAACTAAATTGGGAAGCTATTTGCAAATGCTGTGTGACATTTACAATATATAGTATTTGATGACTGGTTATCTGACAATAAATAACACTTGTGCTGTGTTCTATCGATAAATAACATACAGCCTCTTATTAATGTAAAATGATTTGGGACCTGAATTCGGAGGATTGCCAAGATTTTTTGCCTTTGCCTCATCATCATTTTTATTTTCCTAAAAATAGTTCAGTTTGTTTTTAGTATTGTCTAGTTTGTAACATTTTAATGTCAAATACAATGTTCAATCAGAGGCCAAGAGGCTTGGTTTAACTAAATTGGATCTATGCTTATAGGCATAGACAAAGAGTAACAAAAACAAAACAAAAACCCACCAGATAATACTAAAAAGGATACTGAGAAGGCCTAATTAAATAATTGGGGCTAGAAAGCTATTACTTTTAGTATTGGTCCTTGTGAATTAACATACTCCCTTGTAGGCTTACTTGTTAATATTAATAACAATCCTTTCACGCATTTATGGTGCAGTGAATGACAAAATGCAGTCAGTATGTCATGCAGTTTGGCTGGCAATGTCTTTAATTTTTATACATAGGACTCCATTAATTTTATTTTTTAATTGAAAGAGGTGGAAGGTCCTGAACCTAATCTTTCCTTACCAAAAACTTATATTGAAATTCCCAGTAGCATCACCACAGACATAAAGAACTTTGTTGTTTTTTAATCAATCAGGCCAATGCAAGAGGCTCAATAGGCAATACTTTTAATTAATTATCTTTTAAAAATGTCAGCATGTTTTTTCAAAATTTCTTTGGAACATTTAAAGTTAACTTTTAATCAAACCATATGGAAATGTTCATGTTACATTTCTCCTATTAAGTATATCTATGGTTTAAATTTAATTTGCATTGCAAAGAATTCTACAAGGTTGGGATCATTATAATCATTCAAAACAGATCAAAGTACTGTCACCCAACTCTAGCTAATACCTATGCTGCTAACTATACTTTTACTAAGTTATACATTTTACAGGGCTACAATAAGAAATAAGGGTTTACCCATCTAAATTTATAATTTCGTGTTTAAAAATTTTTTTAGGAACAATATTGATGCCTCATATATATGTTAATATACTTCATTAAGTTTCATCTTAATTTCTTTTTTCCTTACTAGAGCTCAGGAAAAAGTTCAGTTCTTGAAACAATAGTTGGACATGACTTTTTGCCAAGAGGGACTGGGATAGTCACCCGTAGGCCCCTAGTGCTGCAGCTTCTGCATGTACCTAAAGATGGTTCTCGGATGCGGCATGAGGACATGCGTAAGTTGTATGATAAGAAGGAAATGTAGGAACACAGTATTTGCAGCTCGCAGTAAAAGAAAAAGGACAGTAAAAATTTAAATAAATGTTTTAGCTGAAAGCCTTCTTCAGCTTTAAAAATTAAAATAAAATAAAGGCAAGAAAAATGAAAGGCTGATTGATCTGCAGTGTTAATTAAAGCCTCTGTATTGGCTGTTTGGTCATTGTATCAGCCAATAAATCGCTTCATACATTTCTTGTACATAATGGCGGCTTGCATTTCCTTGTGTGTGTTAAGTAATATTTTTTTTGCTACAAGTGATGACGTAAGTAGATGGATAACATGCAAACAAGGTATGTACATAAGTGATGATGTAAATAATGACATAAAATTCCAAATTGTCTGACGAAATTTTCTTAGTGATTCTGATTTCTCGCTGGTTTCTAGTGAAAGTAACTTGGTTTAAACAATCAGTGATTGAAGAATAACAAATATTATAACAACAATACTGCTGTGAATTTTTGGTTTAATATCAGGAATTCTAATCTTGATAGAGACGACTCCTACAAATTTTTAGAATTAAAATGATCCTTTCAACATGCCACAAGGAAAAGCATTTCAATTAAGTGTTGTTGTTTTTTTTCCACACCAAATACCATTTTTGTGAAAAAGACCAAAAGGTATGCTTACAAATTTCTCAGTGACACTGAGCGTAAGAGAAGTCCGTAGGTCAT
Organism: Ampullaceana balthica; assembly: GCA_944989445.1. Lineage (NCBI taxonomy): Eukaryota > Metazoa > Mollusca > Gastropoda > Lymnaeidae > Ampullaceana > Ampullaceana balthica. Next base: position 3,840,808 of record CALYLW010000005.1, on the reverse strand, counting down.
AAGTATGTTTGCCTTATCCCCTACAATGATGAAAAAGAACATTCTGTTTTTATTTTAAAAAATCACTTAGAGGTAGAACCATGTGTATAATGTGTCTCAAAACATAACCAAAAAATCTTTACTAGTCATCAGATTACAGGAAGTTAGAGAATCACTAGGTGGAAGGTTTTTGTCCCATCTGAAGACAATAATTTGAGTCAACATGAATATTCTGTGCTGGAGACAGTAAGTCAGGGTCTATTCGTTGTTTGGTGTGCTGAAGAAGGCTTTGGATTAAAACATTCTCTTTTTATTGCCCTGTTCTTTCATCCACTTAAGGAGGTTATATACAAGATTTATTATCAGTTTGCTTTTCATCTCCTATACTCATTTTTTTTCCTCAGAGAATGTTACAGCACTAGAATGGGCCAAGTTCCTCCATACTAAAAATAAAATCTACACAGACTTTCATGAAGTTTGTAAAGAAATTGAAAATGAGACAGACCGCATGTCAGGGACTAACAAGGTAAAATACGATTCAGTGGTGTAGAAAATTTTTGCCCCTCAGGTTATATGATGTAATAACATGGCACTGAAACATCTTCTTTAGTAGGAAGTAAACCAACCCTTTTGATTTCGTTGGAATTTTACTAATTTTTTATCACTTATTACGACTTCCCGACAAAACCCTTTCAATTCAGATTTTATGACCATTTAAATTTTTCACTAGTTATAAAAATGGGAAAGCAACAAAATAAATAAAAAAATCAAGTGCGAAAGGAAATGATGTATAAGATGATTGCACTTCCTTTTTTTTAAATTTACATTTCCGTCATTTTAGCGAACTGCAATCTCTAAATCATTCATCAAATTATCTGCTAATAAATTATTCTTTTCAACAGGCTTAAAAAAAATTCATTTGTGTTGTCACAATTTCGGTTAAAGCTTTTCTTAATTAAATGGATAAATTTGTAGAGATCTGCTGAAAATGGCTATTAATTTATGGCTTTGTTTTCACTGTGAACTCTCTAGGCAAGTAAAAACTAACATACTTTTGTCAGCATAATCAGGATGGTGACAAATTCAACTTAAAAGTTTTGGGTTTTCTTGGATAAATAACCAACTCTGATTCACTTTTTTAAATAAAAAGATGATGTTGATTTTAAAAAAGCAATAGGACAAACTTTTAGTATTAGTATTTAATAGCTGATATATTTTTTTCAGGGCATCTGTACAGAACCTATTTCACTTAAGATTTATTCCCCTAAAGTGGTTAACCTGACTCTTGTTGACCTGCCAGGATTGACAAAAGTTCCTGTCGGGGATCAACCTCCAGATATTGAGAACCAGATTCGGGATCTTGTTATCCACTACATATCCAACCCAAACTCTGTTATCCTTGCAGTGACTGCAGGAAACACAGATTTCGCTACATCAGAGGCATTAAAGTTAGCTCGCGAATATGATCCAGATGGTAATGATTTTAAGACTGCTCTGTTAATAAGATTCACTACTAGATCATACCAATTTTTTTATGTACATTTTTTTGGTTATAATTTACAATAATATAATATGGTTATTTTTGGTTATAATTTACAATAATATAATATGTGTGGGTTAGGATACAGTTTTCCAAAAAATTTTTTATTCAGGCAGAAGAACTTTAGCAGTCATCACCAAATTGGATCTAATGGATGCTGGGACGGATGCCATGGATGTACTTTGTGGAAGAGTGATTCCTGTCAAGCTTGGTATCATTGGAGTTGTGAATAGAAGCCAAGCAGATATTAACAACAAAAAGGTAATATTTACCTAGATCATATCTCATGCTCCTTATGAGTGCTCAGTCTTGGTGACTTTACTAAACTAAAAAGTGAAACCTTTAATAAACTTATGGAAAATTAATTATTTATATTTTTACAGGAATTGTCAGAGTCTTTGAAAGATGAAGCAACCTTTTTACAGAAGAAATATCCATCGATAGCTAGCCGAAATGGCACACCATACCTTGCAAAAACACTGAACAGGGTAACTATATTTTAAGTTATTCACATCACTTGTTTTTGTGGAGCGGTTAACCTTTAAAAAAAAATGAAAGAGTTCCATTTGCAATAGTGAGGTATTTTTCCTTAATTTCTCAAAACACATAAGAGAATGTATCTTTTAAATCTTGTTTAGACAAATCTACTGTACACATTTGAAAAAATAAAATGTAACTAGTTCCAAAGTTTAAACAACCTAAAAAGATAAAATGTTTCCATCTCATAGACTACAAAAAAGGATTGGAACTTGATGAGACCAAAATGAGTATTTTGTGACTTAAGTACTTTTTTTAAATGTCTTTAGTTTGAGATTTAAAGTTATTTCATATTTTTGACATTTGCCAACATTATTTGACTATGTCGGATTAAGTCTTTTAAATTAAAAGTGGAATGATTTGTAGGATTCTTTTACCCACAGCTACTAATGCACCATATCAGAGATTGCCTTCCAGAATTAAAAACAAGAGTGAATGTTCTGATTGCACAATTTCAGTCTCTGCTAAATTCTTTTGGTGAACCAATCTCTGATAAAGTAAGTTGTTTTAGAGGAACAAGAACTTTGAAAGCTAAGAATTATTTACTCTTTAAAATATCTAACCTATTTATATCTTAACTCATTAGCTCCTGATGCGACCAAATGCGTCTGTTCGCGGAGCGACGCACTCTCTCATTTTAAGTTAAAAATAGCATCGAAATCTTGCTTTCCTCAAGACTTCCTGCTATTGTGTGATTCTACCAGATTTCAATAAAAATTACCGGATGTTTTTATCTTGTTTCACTTTGGATCCATGTGTGAATTAGTTTGACGTGTCTATATCGCGTATGTATTTACCCGAGGTGCAGAAAATCGCGTTGTTGGTCTTTAATCGTCATTATTTCGCAGTGCATGTTATATTATTATTAAACTTTATTTATTTCTTGATGCATTAATCATTTTATTTTTTTAAGATAAACGAATATCTTTAGAAAAGAAAATTTTCTAATAGCATCAAAAGCTTAACGAAGTTGCTTCCCTTTTGTCCGGAATATGAAATAGATACGGAAGTAGCCCTTCAGGAGCTATTGAGTTAATACCTAGAAATGATTTTTTTAAAATAAATCCTTCAGTGTCAGACAAAATGTATTTTATCTCTTAATAATAAAGACATGTTTATTTCAGAGCCAACTACTCCTTCAGATAATTACTAGATTTGCTTCAGCATATTGTAGCACAATTGAGGGAACCTCAAGAAATATTGAAACATCAGAGCTGTGAGTAAATGAGCTATATTTTTAGGGGGGCATTAGTAACTACATGAAATGTCAGTAAAATTGGGCCGTAAATACTTTAAAAGAGAGAAAAAGAAATTTAATATGGGTATCCATTATTATAGAGAATAATCAGTTAAACATATTGTTGCTAAGTTATAGTCTTTTTTATACAATTTATCTCGGTGCATTTGAAATGTAACAATATTTAATCACATGTAATCCTTAGGTGTGGGGGTGCCCGTATTTGCTACATATTTCATGAAACGTTTGGAAGGACATTGGAGTCTGTAGATCCACTTGGTGGTCTAAATACAAGAGATATACTCACAGCTATCAGAAATGCAACTGTAAGCTAATGCAACATTTTCTCAGAATTGAATAGAACTATACTATTGTTTCTAGTAAGGCATATTGTATTTATACTTACAAATTAGGACAATTTAATGAATAAAAATTTTAATAAAACAACCCCGTAAAAACAAAGTTTTTTACTATAAATCCCTTATATATGAGACATAACTAAAAGTATTGATTATGTTCAAAAGTGACAAACATTTACGAGGGACGACGAATGAGACGGCGGTGAAGTTAATAAAAGGGATTTAAAAATAAATGAGCTGTTGTTATCAATCTTTTTTGTCTTTATTAAGTTTTATTGTATATTCCTTTTCAGGGCCCAAGACCAGCATTATTTGTCCCGGAGATCTCTTTTGAACTGCTGGTAAAGAGACAGATCCGCAGGCTAGAGGAGCCCAGCTTGAGATGTGTGGAGCTGGTTCATGAAGAGATGCAGAGAATGATTCAACATTGTGGAACACACGTAAGTTGGAGAAACTGGGTCAACATCATAATGTTGATCGAAGTGGTGGATTAGGATGTTGAGAAAATTATTTCTTGATATCATAATGAATCAAAGTTGTTCATTTTGATTTAGTTTAATAATACACTTAGTATTTATCTGGACGCTCAATTTCTTCGTTAGAGTAAGTCATTAAACAAATATTTCATGACTCATTTCAGCAAGAAATGTTACGTTTTCCTAAACTTCATGAACGTATCGTTGATGTAGTTACAAACTCTCTACGCCAAAGATTGCCCCCAACAAACTCAATGGTAAGATTTTTATTTTCTGATTAATAAGTAAAAAAAAATTTTAAGTTTGATGAGACTGTTTGAATACATGAAAGGTTCTCATCCAATTGTCAGTGCCATAGTTCACCAGGAAAATAGCACTTTTGACTGTATCAAAATACATAATTCTCTAGTTAAGATCTGCCCAACTAACACTGCTATTGTAAGTCCAGATAAAGTTCTCAATGAAATTATAGCATTGTAGGGTAAGGGAGAGTGTTTAAATATATAGTTCAGGGGGTTAAAAAATATGGTGTTGGCCATGCAGTGTATGTGATTTGCAAGACCTCATAATTTGGATACTGGTTAAAATAAAGTGAATTACTGGTATGCTTGCTGCCTTTGTCTTTATAACTTAACTTCAGGAGATTGGAAATTCATGCTTTTATTTGTTGCTGTTTTTTTTCTTTGTGTTTTGTGTCTTTGGTGGGTTAAATTCTAGTTTTAGAAAGATTTAAGAAACCAACTATATTCCAAAAGTAGCAATTTCTACTTTAAAATATGTATCTTTTTGGGGGAAGTTACCCTCCTGCCAAAGGGCCTAAGTTGGTGGTGGATATACTTTCACCGACATTGATAGAGAAAGGTTAATAACAGACACATTGTTTCACATAGCTCTGTACCATTTTGATAGTTGACATCTTATGACAGTTAATGTCATCATTGACATTTATCTCATGAAAGATTATTTGCTATATTTGTCCACTGGGAAATTTTCATTAAAAAATGATTATTTTTCCTGGAAACTCGCCATTCTTATCTCAGCTGTCTATTTCAGGTAGAAAACCTAGCCCAAATTGAACTGGCCAGTCTTAACTCAGCTGTCTATTTCAGGTAGAAAACCTAGCCCAAATTAAACTGGCCCATTCTTATCTCAGCTGTCTATTGCAGGTAGAAAACCTTGCCCAAATTGAACTGGCCAGTCTTAACTCAGCTGTCTATTGCAGGTAGAAAACCTAGTCCAAATTGAACTGGCCAGTCTTAACTCAGCTGTCTATTGCAGGTAGAAAACCTTGCCCAAATTGAACTGGCCAGTCTTAACTCAGCTGTCTATTGCAGGTAGAAAACCTAGTCCAAATTGAACTGGCATACATCAACACAAAGCATCCAGATTTTTCTGAGGCCCATTCTGTACACAGAGCCATGATGGGAGGAGCTACAGAGGCTGAAGCCCAGAAAACTCTCAGTCAGAGAAATGTTTTAGATAGAATCCAAGAAGACAAAGACCGGGTAAGTCGAATTTGAGGTCTTGGAATGCTGGGGTATTTTCTTCAAGTTCTAGATTTATTTCAGAATTTGGAAGTCAGCCGGCTGCTTTGTACAGACACCTTTTTTTAATCTCATAACCAAGTTGACTTGTATCTGGTGATAAAAAGTTTTATTTTTTTTGTCCCTTCCTATGGAATAGTTGCTGAACAAATTTGTCCATTAAAATTTTTATTTTCCCCAAAAATGGGAGTGGCTCAGAAGAATAAAAATGCCATTGCTTCTGTTCAATCTGCAGGCAAAATGACTCTTGTACCTCAGGACTTACTTTTTAAATTTTCTACTTGTGAGTTGTAGTGTTCAATGACTGCAAAGATTTTTTTTTAGCTGTGTTAGTCTATGTAATCTCTAATAAAGAATTTAAACGTACTGAAAACTGCTAAATAAAAATCTTATGTTAGATCCATCCTGTTTTGTCCTTATTCATGATTGGTATTATTGCAAGCCAATCCTCACTCATTATCATCATCGCCCTTCGTCCCATCTGGGGCATAGGCCGCGAACAAAGTCTCTCCAGGCATCCCGGTCCTGCGCCAGTCTCTCAATCTGCCCCCAGCTGTGCCCGCTCATTTTTGTGTCTGCCTCCAGTTCTCTTCTCCAGGTCATTTTGGGACGACCTCTTTTCCTTTTGCCTTGGGGGTTCCATGTGAGGGCTTGTCTCACAATGCTGGATGTAGGCTTTCTGAGAGTGTGGCCAATCCATCTCCATCTGCGCTGGCGTATTAGCTCTTCCACTGGCTCTTGTTGTGTGCGTTGCCAGAGGTCCTCATTGGTGATGACATTTGGCCAGCGGATTCGGAGAATTGCTCGGAGACATGTATTTATAAAGGCTTGAAGCTTTTTAGAAATGGCTGCTGTTATTCGCCATGTTTCTGCTCCATACAGTAGGACAGGCTTTACTGTGGTGTTGAATATCCTGACCTTGGTATGAAGAGTCAAGTTGTTGCAGTTCCAAACTTTTTTTTAGCTGTTTAAATGATGATCTTGCTTTGCCAATTCTCACTCTTACATCGGCGTCTGTCCCTCCTTGTGTGTCGATGATGCTTCCAAGGTATGTGAAGCTATCCACCTCTTCCAGATTTGTTCCTTCCAGTGTTATTGGAGTGTTGCTTGATGTGTTTATTTTAAGGACTTTGCTTTTTCCCTTATGGATGTTCAGGCCAAGGCAAGCAGAGAATCCTCACTGCTCATTACATTAATCAGTGCCACTCAGCAATACCTGGTCCTTGAAAAGTCAATTTACTTAGTTCAACATAAATTCTGTTCAGATGTTAAAGTTTATTAAATTATGTCATTCTGTGTCCATGTGAAGTACTACTAACTAGTGAATGTGCTTGTGTAATGAGAATTTATTGTAAGTTATTTCCTACAAATAAGGCCTATTGGTATTACTCCTGTGTCATGTGAAGGTTATAAACTTAAGTCATTGAAGGCAGCTTTAAATATTTCTTAATCTCTTTCTATGCAATGAATAATTGAAGTTTAATTTTGATATGATATGAACTCAAAAAAGGCTATGTCCTCATCAATATCAAACATAAAGGGCTTGTCTGGAGATGGCTCTTCAACTACAGTCAAGGAGAAAAAGCAAGAGAAGGTAGTCAGAATGTAGAGATGCAGTTTTGTTTGTTGATTTTTGACATGCATTCTATTTCAAGCTGCTTTAGATTTTTATTATATTTAGCTTATTTTTGCTAAAGGATTTTTATCATTAGTGAATTATCATTTTGAGATAAAACTAGCCTTTTTAGGGAGTTTGGAAGGAATACTTTATTATGTTAACATATTTTCATACACCTTATAACCTACTCCTGCCTCTAACATTCCTTGCTTGAAACTGCACATAATGCTGTGATGTCTCGTGTGGGTGCCTTACTCTAATTATTAAAAGCCCCGATTTTCAAATTAATTTTTTTATGAAGTTGCAAGCATTGTAAATTTTGAATTATTTTCTAAATGGAGAATTCCTGGAATTTGATTACATATTTGGTGCATGATAAAACAGCAAAAATGTAATCTATATGAATGTGATAAAAGGTGACTCTGAAAGTAGAAACATGAGTTGATAGTAACACTGCCCAAAATAATGACCTCAGATTTATGTGAATTTACCAATATTTGACATGCCGTAATGTATGTTGACACATGTCTATAAATATAATAAATTTATCATTATTAACATATCCATTTTTTATCTAGCCAATATCCCTTCTTTAAATATCAATTGCTTGAATTCTCATGCTATAAAGATCTTAAAACTGTATTTTCCAAAAAGAGCTTTGCTACTTTGTGTAGATAGAGTACAAGTTTTGAAGAGTATGCAGGAGTGGGTTTATTAAACTGAATTTCACTTACATTTTAGCTTTAACTTTAAACAAATAATTTGAAAAGTTTGCATTTTAAAGTGTTAATAATTTGAATTATATTAATAGTTAAAATTGGCTTCATAACATAATTAATGCTTCATGTAAAATTTCATGTTGACTTGAAATTTCCAAGACGTTAAGGTTCATGTTTTATTTGTTTTGAAAAAGTGATAAATATTTTTAAAGCTCATTTACTCTTATTTTAATACAGTTGTTCTGATTGTCTCTATTGTGACTAAAAATATAGTTGTAATTCTCTTGTGTAAAAGTAGGTTATATTTAAGTTTGATATGTAATAATGACAGAGTACTTATTTTGATTTCTGAAAGTTAACTTAATTAACACATCTTCATCATCTTTTCAAATGATGAAGCTTTTACTATTAATTATAGTCAATAAATCTTTACCATTTAAATTTAACCAATGTTCTTTAAAAAAAAAGAAAAGAAATTTGGAAAATGATGAGTTAGTTTGTATCATCAGTTCAAACTTATGTTTTTCCTCAACTACAGAGACTACTTGTATTTCAACTACAGAGACTACTTGTATTTCAACTACAGAGACTACTTATATTTCAACTACAGAGACTACTTGTATTTCATTCATTTCAATTTTTGTTTGATCTCTTCCCAGGCCACCCCACCCCCTGCTGTAGAAAACTTAAATGGTAGCTGGAAGATCACCAACTTGATCAGATCCAACCGCCTGGACCAGCCTCCCAGCGACAGGTCTTCTGAGCCCTCCTCATCACTGCCGGGCAGTGGTGCCAACAGTGCAGCCCCGTCTCCCTCCAGGTCCAAGAAAGGAATCAACTTGCTTCCAGAAGTGGTCAGTCTTATACTCGTTCTCATAGCATCAACTTCTTATTACTCAACTATTGTCATCATCTTGGCAACTTCATTCTTCATTGGTTCTTAAAGAATGCAGCGCTGATAGGATAATGAACAATAATAATATAATTCAATAACTTCCTTTCATTGTCCCTTAAATTTTTTAAGTTTTGTCTTTTTGTTGATCTCTTTGGTCTCTAAGTGGCATCCAATAAAAAAAAATTTGAAAGGAAATGGTCTATTTAATTTTATTTTTTTTAAATTTTCTCATTATAAGATGATACATTTATTTAACAAGTTGCTTTTTAATATGGCATATTTTCATGAATTCTATTAAGTATAATCAATATTTTTATGACATATCAAATTATTATATAAAATAATGTTCATTCATCATTACAAAAAAAACTGTTTCTAATGTTATCTCTTAATTTCATGTTTAGCCAGAGCAGCCAGTCATGAAACTTTCAACAAGGGAACAAAGAGATTGTGAAGTTATAGGTAAGATAAGATTGTGAAGTTATAGGTAAGATAGATTATGAAGCAAAATAAATAAAAATTATTGTGTCCTAAACTGTAGGTACGAAAAGAATAAGAAAATATTGATAATATAAGATTTTTGAGTAATATACATTATAATTTTATGAAGCGTTTTGAGATAATCGAGTAAAATTGATGATTATCTACCAACATTTGAAGCAGGATACATTTATATATATACACTAACATCTTAAACAAATCTGAATGCATGAATTGAGCAATTTCGACTGAACCTCGTATCGTATACATATAAATTACTACCTTAAAATTAAAATAATTTGATAATTTATATAGCGCAGTACCCCAGCCAGCAGCTGGACTCACAGCACTTCACATAAAAGTAGTAACTCAATATAATTTATAATTATAAATGCATTAAAATGTAAAACATTTATATCCTTACTACAACAAATACATGATGGTGCACATAAGCTACGTTTGTCATTAAAATTTTTTTTTGATTGTTGTTTAATTAAGTTTAATTGGGGTAACAGAGCTGTAAGAAAGTACAGTCGAACCCACTTACCTCGAGCTCGGTTAGCTCGACCACCCCACTAACTCGACGTTTTTTATTGGAACCGCCAAATTCTCTCTTTGTCTTAGCATTTTTTCATCGGCTAATTCGATTTTTCTAAGTCGCCGAAACCTAATACCTCGAGCACAAAAGAGGGCCAAATTTGCAACTTAACGTTGGATAGCTCGATCCTCGTCTGTTTGCCTAGCAATGCATTTTTAGTTCAAAATAGTGTTGACATCTCGCTTTCTTTGAGACTTCCGGCTATTGTGTGATTCTACAAGATTTCAATAAAAATTACCGGATGTTATTATCTTCTTTCACTTTCGATCCATGTGTGAATTAGATGTATTCATCCGAGGTGCCCGTAAATCGGCGTTAGCAATCTTTAATCCGTCATTATTTCGCAGTGCATGTTATATTATAATTAAACTTAATTCATTTTCTGATGCATTGATCATTTTATTTTTTAAGATAAACGAATATCTTTAGAAATGAAAATAAAGGTTTGTATCGAGAATCGACGGTGGTTTTTATATAATTAAATAAAAATTATTATTCTTTTAAAAGTTTGTTGTTGCTTTGTTACCAGCGAGTAAGATAAGTGACTGTGGCACTAACACGCACGTGACGATGAAATCAAATCATTTTCTTAATATTCCAGTACATGTATATAATATTATTAATATACACGTCATCACTTTTGTAGGTTGAATTCTGATAAGGAATGATTTTTTTTAAAAATTCGCATAGACTTAGTCTTAGCTGCCGGCCGAGGTCTAACACACAGCCCACAGCGTGCTGTGATCAACGGTCAAGGCCGCAATAGTTTTATTTATATTATTACAAGACTGAGGAAATTCGAGAGCATTCTGATAGTAACAGATATCCTGCATGTCAAAAGCATTAAACTTAAAATTACCATATAGATATGTTTATTTTATTTATTTTTTTATTCGCTGATTTGACGGCATTACAAATGCTAGCGGCTGTGACACGGCGAGGCGTAAACTTTGACCTTTTAGCGCATGCGCAGACAATTATAAACTGGTAACTTATTTTTCATTAAATGGAATCGAAACATGACAGAGACGTAATCAAAGTCCTTTACTTCGGCATAAATATATATATATATAAATTCACGATTAGTCATAACTTTTCCCGACTTTCAAGGCCGAGAAATGTTTTTTAAGAATTCCCGACTTTTTCCCATTTTCCTGAGTGGGAACCATGGTTATATTTAAATTTTAAACTGTCCTTAAAAAGGAACGGTCATTACAACCTTAGGAAAGAGTGAAGAAATATTAGGGTTCCGATACGACTCTGATTAATCGTCCCATCACTAATTAACGCTAACTAATTAATCATGTACATAAAGAAATTTCAAGCACATGTTAATATTTTGCCGCCATATTGGTTTTCGTTTTAACTTGATCATCGGTTATCTCGACGCCATTTTTCATACCCCAACGCCGTCAACTTAACCGGTTTCGACTGTACTAACTGGCAGCCCCAATTTAATTCTTCTTCTTTGCTCTATGTAAATAAATGTTATCATAGATAATATGATTGAGTTTAAGTAAACAAGGCCACTCTCAGTAGCTATGACCTATATCAATTATTAATCGGGAAATACCATAACAAATTTCAATTCATTCAGGGTTGTCCTGACAGTTTAGTATTGAAGAGGTTGATCTCTGCCATTTTAATGCGAGATCTTACATTTAATCATGACTGCTTTAACTGTATATTAAATAATCTCTTGCCCCTTATGCCTTTTCCTTTTAACTAACTAGATTTCTTTTTGGAAAGATCACAATTAGCATCCAGTGATAAACTTTTTAAAATTTTTTTTAATCATTTAAAAATAATGTATTTAGAGATTTAGATGGTTTCTAAAATTACATTCAGTGTAATGGCTAAAGGGTTCATCTTTTGGATTTTGCTTATCAGTCAGTCTGATAATGTTTCTTTTAATCTTAATTTTTATAGTGGGTATATCAATTTTATCCAAATGGGTTTTCAAGATGATTTAGTAGCAATACTGTGAAGGTGTGGTTTAAAAAATATATTTCTTGCTTTGATTATTTCAAATGCCATCTGAACAAAAGTTGCAGGTATATTTACTAGTATAAAATGATAATTAACTGAGCCTTTGATGTGCTTTCTATCTATACCTTCAGAACGATTGATCAAATCCTATTTCATGATTGTGAGGAAGAATATCCAGGATAGCACGCCCAAGGCCATTATGCATTTCTTGGTTAACCATGTCAAGGACCACCTACAGGTATATCACCCATAAAATTATTGTATTGGGGCATGTTTAGGAATAAATGAGTTTGTGTGTTAATAATAGTTGTGGCCCGTCCATATGTGTATGAGGAGTCCACTATCAAAACCTTTAAAGTTGATTTGGGTGGGAAAATGGGTTACTGCCATTTTCTGGTTTAACTGGTAAAACTCTACAGTATTCTTTGGGTTTTGTCATTTAAGCTGTATTTTATTGTTAAAAATATGAAATACTTTTAAAATCTGCTAAGTCGCTCAAACATAAATGATTTTTTCTCATAAAACTATAAAAAGTGACTTGGTAGGTTTAGCAAATGGACTCTTCATATATTACATGCGCACTCTGGGTAAGTGTGGTTAGTTTTTATGGAATTAACTTACTGTGAGGTGGAGGGCTGTCATAATTGGTATGAATCCACAAAGTAATTTGTGGCCTACATATGCAGTTTAAAGATCAATCTCTTGGATTATTTGAAATGACACACATTAAATTTGAGTGGTACTAAAATCTAACAGACAGGCAATGTGTCAAGTTTCCACTTGTTAAAACACATGAAAATTTTATAGATTTAAAGTCACTTAACAATTGAAAACCAGCTGTGGGACATTGATGATAGGGACATTGATGATAGGGACATTGATGATAGGGACACATCATAAAGGGACGTGGCCACTTGGGCCACTGATCCACAACAATATTTCTACTTCAATTATTCAAGGAATTGCTTAACTTGTAGTCTGCAGTCACACAACCACTAACATGTGCATAGATAGGCTAGTGGTTGGGCCAGTAAAACAGACGAAAGCAGAAAATGTGATGCATATTTTTGTGTCAAAAGTAATGATATAGGATTTTCGCTTATTTAAGCAAGGTAAAAAATTGTTTTAAAAATAATGCACATTGCTCTTTGGTAAAGAAAAAACAGACTTGTGCATACCTATCAGACGTACTGACTATACTTAGAAGACTGAATACTTAACTGCAGTTTTGACCTTTCACTCTAATTTAGCTCTCTAAGTTTACAGAAAAGGGAGAGAGGTGTACTCTAGTGATGGTAGCCATATTGTAGCTGATAATAAACTTCTATACAGTTTCCATTCAGTTAAAAAAATTTCACTCAGGAATGTGGATAGCAGAAACTGATCTTTGTATATGCATAGGGAAGAGGCATGAAAATACATGTATGACCTTTTTTTTTACACATGTGATTGTTGTACAAAATAACAAAATAATTAATTTTAAGTCATATTTCTGATTTGATTTTCATTGTTAAAAAACAGCTCATGTCCTTTTGAATAGTCACCAAATGATTTTGTTGTCCTCCTCTAACAGCTGATTTGTGAACTAGAATATTTGGTCCATCACAGTAGGGCTCTTACCCTTCTATCATCATGGTCTCCTGACCAGAAATTATTGAAACCCTATCAAAGTTTTGAGAGCACAACATCCAGATTACAACTAATGGTGTACTGATCTAAGACTGACTTCTTTTAGTGCACCAACTCATCAGTTGTGTTGCAGCACTGCTTTGTTCCACAACCTTTTCCCAACTGGATCAATCCATAGCTTTCCTCCTCAGACCAAAACTCAGCTTGTAGTTGACATTTGCTGCTCTACAACGGAGCTGGAACAAGCTCTCAACCATATTGTGCCCCTTCCAGTACCTGCTATAGGCATGTTAGGAAATTGGAAACAGGATCAACACCAGCAATATTGATGCTTTGAACTTGTGTTGTGAATCTTTTTAATCTACTGATCTGAAAACTGAAAATATGTTCTCACCTTTAATTGCCCGTGGCTTTAATTAATGTTTAACAAGTGTTCCTTCTTGATTGTGACCCTGTGTTTCTGGTGTATGTTCTATTCTTCTCTTCCTGTGATGTTCTATTCTTCTCTTCCTGTGATGTTCTTCCCTGAGATTAAGTTTGTTGTTGTTTTCCCAGAGTGAACTTGTCAGCCAGCTGTATAAGAAAGAGGAGATAGAGACCTTACTTGAGGAATCTGTGCACATAGCAGCACGTAGGAAAGAGGCCTCAGAAATGCTGCAGGTACGCTGGACAGAAATATTTCTCTGTTGTTTTTTTTGTTGTTGCCAATCTTCTTTAGTGATTTAATGTCAATTGTAAAATTAATTAAGAAATAACAAGTAATGAAAGGGGTGGGGGTAGTAACTTGGACTTCAAAGGTGTGTGTGTGTGTGTTTTAAAATGTGATCAACTGAATGTAAAAATAGATTTCCTATAAGTAAAAATCCATGTATTTCATATTGCAGGCCTTGCAGCGAGCTAGCCAAATCATTGGGGAAATAAGGGAAATACATCTATGGTAATGGAAAATTCCATGAGTAGAGGAAACATCAGTCAGCTTTGTGTTGCAACACGTCCAGGGCCATCTTAGGAATAATAAAACTGTCAGATACTTGACACAAAAACCATAGCAAACTCTTCATAGCCTAAACTGTGTGAAAACAGGAACTTTTGATTGAATAAGCATAACTTTGTTTACTGACAAATTTTTACCCTCTGTTATCATACAACATAAAGGAAACCAGAAAAGAAAACTAATGAACAAACTCTTAGTTCAAATTGTGTCAAGATCACCAAAAATTGTCATCAATGTGACTCGAGGTCATGAAGTCTGTGACTCCTATAAATCAACACACCAGGAAACAATGCCATTTGGATGTAATTTATCTCTTGTGTTTACTTCTTTGGTCAAATTTATGAGTGATTTTGTAAAATTTCTTTGATTGGGAAAATTTACACCCAACTATATGTGTCATTGATATCTTCACTGGATTATATATTTATTAACATACGTGCAAATCAAAATAAGAGTGAAATGTTACTTTCTTTGGATGACATTCTATAGTGGTTAGGTATGGTGTGTTTTAAAAAATATAATTTGTGTCATATTGCATTGAAAGCACATTATTTATTATTAAAGCAAGCCAATTAATGATATAACTTTATGATGTTTAGATCAGTTTGGTTTTGAGACCAGAGATCAACAGAAAGTGCTTACAGTGAAAATAGTTTTTAACAAATTACTGCCCTTAGCACCAGTCAGAACTGGGGACATAAAATACTAGGAGATATTTTGCTCTGTTTTTTAATTTGTTAACTGTGAAACCTGATGATAGTTGCTGGTTGGTATTTCTCTCATTCCCATGTAAATATAGTTTGTTGATACTAGAGATTGGTACATGTGTATCCAGACATGACTCTGACTATAGGTCAATACTTTGGATGTTATCTCACGTAAAGTAAAACTGTGTTATGTTAAATGTGTGTGTTGTTGAATGGTTCCTGCTTAGGGTTTTTATTTTTCCCCCCACATCAAATTTACAAATAAAGTTAAACTGATAACTCAATGACATGAAAAGGGAGCTTCATAACATCCAAACAGTTGGATTAAGAAAAATACAAGTAAATTATTAGATTATTACCTTCACATTTTTCATGTTATTCAAGTCAGATTAATATATACAATTTCTTTTAAGAGTCCTTCTTAACTTTGTTTATTGGTGTAATATTCTGGCTTAATCTGAAAAATTCTAATAATGTCATGGTTTGGCCTTGACAGTTCTTTGACTCTCCCAAAAGAAATATTGTCACAGGCATCTTAAATACTTATAATTGTATATGTCATACTCCCCAATACATTTTCTTCATAAAAATGTGATAGTGAATAGTAAACTATTAGCTTTCTTTAAGTATGAGAAAGTGATAATATTGTGCTTTAATTTACCCTACCCATTCCTTAACTCTAATCCCATGCCAAACATTATGATCACTTAATCTTTCTGACCTGATTCTGATGTTTTCAAATTTGAACTATAATGTATATGAACAAAAGCAGCAGAAACTAGAAGTTGGCATGTAACACTTGTTGATGGCTGTTCTGTATTGTATGATAGGATTGAATGACTTGTTTATCAACAGTCAAATTAGCTTTATCTTAGGATGTGCAATATGAATTCTCAATTAACATGAAATGGTGTGTCTTGAAGTAGAAAAATTTTGATTAAAACTCTATTGACAGAAGTTGATTTACTTATTTATTCATTACAATTTATGACAATTTCTGTTCTCAAATTTTCTATTCATTTGAGGGCTATGATATTGAGGTGTCCTCAATTTTGTTTTTATAGATTCATTAATTTATATTTGTTTGTATCTGTACCATTCCTTTCCTTTTTCAATGTCAGTTTCCTTTTACATTAGCTAACATATCAGTTTAACTTATAACCTTTGAGTGCAGAGAGCCTGGTTTTCTTAGTCTACTTGATTGGCATGAGAGGGTATCAGTTTTGATGCTAATTGTAGAGAAAGAGAAGATTGGGATCGCTACAATATTAAACCAGCACCAACTAGTATTAATTTGTGTTTTTACATTATGTGCATTTTTGTACTGTGTCTTTGTGGACAGTGTCAGTTCATTCACTGTGTTTACGTACAGTGTGTGTTGTACTGCTTTAAAACACGTATCTCATTGCTACTGAGTACATAAGTTTGATCTCCAATAGAAATAAATGACTTCACTGAGAAAGTATCGGTTCAAGAAGAGTCACGTCTCATGATTTTTAAGTAAGATGTATATAAACTAATGAATGTTTAAGTCATTTCCCAACAAAGCTTACCTAGTCGTCCAGTGCTATGGAGGTTATTGTAACACTGAAATACACAGGCATGAGTGTAAAGAAACATATGGCCTTCAGTGTAAAATACCCATAATGACATTTTGTTTTCAATAAGTCACTAAACATGTTGACTCAAAAATCAACTTGTATAGTCCTCTTACAACTCAATGCTCTCCTATTTCTTGCTGTGGTCAGATTGACATGCCAGTCAACTAAATCACTAAAAGACCTGGCTCAGAAAAGTAAGGGAAATGCTCTCCTAAGTTAAAATGAGGTGTGGGTTTATGCACTTCATTTTGTTCATTGTAAAGCTACTTTTACAGCCAAGTCCTTAATGTGCTCCAGATGAAGATTTTTTTTTACTACTGTTATTAAATTACATTAGGTAAAATCCTCGTCATTAAGATTATAAATCTATCTAGAAGCATAGTCTATTTTTCATTTTTAAGGGATACTAACATCCTACTGTTGGTTTTCTCCATCACAGAATTAGTTTATTGACAAAACATTATATTAGATGTACAACTGAAAATATTTATAATTAGTCTGCTTTTATTTTTTCATTTGACTGACTGAATAAAGGAATTCATAATGGAATCTTTAACTGAAATCTAAATGATTGATCATCTTGTAGTGTAAAACCAAATTTGTTTTGAAACAGATGAGAGGGCTTCATTTCGTTGTCTTAATAGACTGGTTTTCATGTGAAACAATACAGATTTCATCGTTTTGTCTGATAATTTCATTTTAATTTGCAGTTTTCCTTTACTTTAAAATTTAAAACACATTCAGAGTGGGAGCTACAAGCAACATAAATCAATCTCTCTTAAAACACAGCTGCCATCTACCTTATAATATTATTATATCAGATGATACAAACAGCCTAAACTATTCAAGTTCGATACTACAAACAACCTGTACTATTCATGTCAGACACTAAAAAACATCACTTTTATGTTCACGTCTGTTAAACATTGACTTCCTTCAAAGGTTACATACTATTTGCTTCCAATGAAAGGGACATAACTTCCCTCTAAAACCTGCATTTATTTACCAATGGGTTATTTACAGGGATGAGATATTTGTAATGATTACATTTTTATTTCTGGATGACACACAAGGGTTGCCTTGCTGGATATGCTAAACTACATTTTGGCTCACTATATTGTTCATTAACTGTGTTTAACTTAAACACTTGTGTGCTATTTATTTTTTATAACAATTAATATTGCCTACTTGGGCTTCTTGTTTTGATGATATCTATATTATGACTTACGAGTGTTATTTCAGGTAAAGATTACTGTCAAACCAGCTTGATGTCTATAACAATACAGAACAATTATTCCTCTCTCTCTCATAGACATTTTTCAAATATTTTATTGCAATTTGTTACTGTAAAGTGTATTTTTTTATTCACAGTACACAGGCAGCCCTTTGCCAAGCTCTGAATACATTGCTTATTATCACTGATTATTTGTTTAATGACTTTAAAAAATTGTATATGATGAATATGATTAAAATGAAGATAAAATAATGTTCAGATCAGATTTCTGGGGTCGGGTATTGTTTCTGAGCTCTATGTGAACTAACTTTTAAAGTACATTGTAAATTATTGCTTTCTTTTGACTGAGATCTTCCAAGTAGAGTAGACATGTTGGATCAAAGCTTCACATTCACACAAAATTTTTTTGTTTTTAAAAAAAAATCTTTAATTTTTCTATGCATTATAATGATCATTTTACTAACAAACAATTTAAATGTATGGTATCTGACTGTACCCCCTACTAGAATTTATGATCTCCTGTGCAATCACAAGGTCACAAGATATCCCTGCTAAAGGTGTCATGTTTTTACAATTACTGATTACTGTACATAGTTGCTTGTGAGTTGATATCGGAGGAAGTTGACCATGTCTGAGGTTTCTGTGGCTGTTTCCAGATTTATTTGTTCATTGTTTTTTTTAAAGTATATCATAAAATGGCTTTATACTACCTTGTTGTAGATTGTACTATTTCCTTCTAATAAATATGCCTGTGATTTATCACAATTGAGGTTTTGTTTTCAATATCTACTTAAATTTAAATTATAATTGAGACAAGTACAAAAGAGTAATCAGATTGTCAGTGACATTTATTATATTTGCCACATCATCATGTTGCAATCATATTTTTTTTTAAAAAGGTTATTGAATAAGTTATTGGTCAGCCTGAAAAAGACACAACAAAACAAAGTATGTTTCAGCAAATAGCCTTCCTCAGCAAAACAAACATAAACAAAGATGTAAGTAAATAAAGTTGTGTGTTGTCCAAGTAGACATCAAACTCGTCTGATTGCAGTCCCACCCGACTATATCATGTAACTACAGCAATTAACTTTCTTGTTTCACTTCACACACAACAATCACAATGTGTTTGAAAACTCCACAACCTTGGTACAAATTTCACCATAATCTTCTGAAACTGTGTCTTTGTGTTGAATCTTTTTGGTGAGCATAGATTGCAAGAATCTGTTCATCTTGGGTCGGCTGGTCACCTCAGCTGCTCGCTGTATCAGTTCGTCAACTCTTAGACTTGAGACGTTTTCTGGAAGTAAAAGTTTGTCTGCTCAACAAAACTTTATTGGAAAATAATAGTGATGAAAAGGGGGGAGGGGTAAAGAAAAAAACCCCCACTATAGTTGAGGAATTTTGCCACAAGAAACACTTTAGTGTATTGAAAATAATTTTATGTTGAGTCAATCAAACTTAAGTACATGGCTAGGGTCAGTTATTGTGCTACCATTTGTGTAATGAGCTTTAAAAAGTTTTTTGTCCACATCTTTTACAGTGACAGTGTTTACCAGCCATGTGTTCTATTGTAGTTACAACAGTTACTGAATGCCTTTCTCTAATAGTTTTTTGTGGTGTGACAGACCTGGACCATACTCTTCAATGATCAAACTTAAAATATCGACTAATTCAATAAAATTCACTTACTTTGGTGCCACAGCTAATTTTTCAATGCTTTTCCATTAATAACATAAACTAAAATTAAAAGGAAAGATGTGGCAGACATTTTTGCAGAATCATTGAGACCTGTATTGCGGTCAACTGTAGTAAAAGTTGTTTTTGGTGGGGTATATTGTAGGTGGAGATGGGCGGGGCCAAATCTTAGCTCACCCAGGACAGCACCCACCCTTGTTTTGCCACTTGCTCTACTGTACAAGCTTTTAGCATGCTAAACTCATCATTGACTATCAGTAGCTTACAGGATACGGCTGAACCACCACGATAATTATACAAATTAATTGTCTCACCATTAGTGTCCAGCAATGGTAAGATATTATCAATAAATTTTCCATGATGTGCTGTGCCACATATGAGAGTAGGGAAGTTCACATCACCACATTTGGTTGCCACAAATTGAGCTACAGATGTATGTGGGTCCATCAGATAGCCTGAGAGTATATGTCAATGAATTAACATGATGTTTTGGAATGCACGCATTGGCAGAAGATGTCTATGAATACATACATAACAGCATAAGTTGTTACTTAAGCAGTGGATGTTAAGCCATTGCTACACATAATCTAAATATAACAAAAGTGTGATCAATCCATCAAAATTTACTTTTTACTCGATTAACGAAGATAATAAGATAATAATAATTTTAGCACTAACAACCTTATCTTATCTGTTTCAGACGCTCCTTCTATACAGAAGATTATTGCGTCCTACGCTTATCTATGGTTTGTGTTTAGTCCTGCATTCTTATTAGAGTTTTAAATGTTGATAAAGTGTTGGCTTTCCTGGTTTCTTCAGGCAACCCATTCCACGCCCGAATTCCGGACGGGAAGAACGAAAATTTGTATGAGTTTTTCTTGCATACGGAATAAGAAAGGTGTTTTTATCCTTATGTCTATCTGAGGTTTGTATTAAGTTATCTTTGTGTTGTATTTCTAAATTAGAGTTAATTGCTTTATGTATGATTACTACTTTACTCTTGGTTCTTCTATCCTCTAGTGTTTCAAGATTTAATGATTTAACTAATGGTGTTATTCTAGTCAGTTTTGAATATTCTCCAGTAATGAATCAACTTATATATGAGCCTTGTATCTTACAGAGCAGCAATGTTCCCTCAAAGTTGAAAAACTTGTGTGCAAAGTTGCACAGCATCTATATTTTTTACTCTATTTTAATAAATTTGCTGCGCGGTAATCCTAAACTGCTGCGTGGCGTTGGTAAGATATCTGCGCGGCCGCGCAGCTTAAAGGGAACATTGCAGAGCAGTGAGAAATAATCCAACTATAAATGCTATTAGTTTCTTCAATCACCTGTTGTCCTGAACACGTTTACCAAAGATTCTTTTGTGTTGGTCTCTGTGGCATAACCTGCAACAAACATCTCTTGTAAAGCTTGTTTTACCTGAGAACAGATAAGTACATTTAGCTGTAAGTGGCCCATGACCAATTTCTCAACAATGTTTTAAAAAACATTGGATTTTAATTCGTGATTCACCCTATTTTACATTCATCACCTATGGTAAAAGTGTTATCAAAAATAAGTTACATTGAAATCTTCACAACAATAACTTGCACCATTGTTTTTGTCTATTACTTTTATTTGCTCTCTAAGACCTTAAAGCACAAAATAAATACTTAAATCCAATTGATCCAACACAACAATCCTTGAAATATCTGCTTCCTTCTGTCCTCAAAACTCTTGATTGGCTATGAGGCTAATCTAATTGATTTTAACCCCGATTGGTGGCTTATAGGAACATTTAGAAAATAGATAAAGTTTAAAAGCGCTATTTACATTGTGTGAGACAATATGGCTACTAACCCAATGAAGACATGTTGGATTGCCAAAATAGCAACTTTAAAAAAAACTTTAGGTGTCTTAGTCAATGTACTCAAATGTATAACAATTTTGATAAATCATTTTTGGATTTTAGTTTCCGCTTATCACGTGAGATGAAGTTTCAGGACACAATAAGTTAACAGTTAAACCCCATTGACTATCACATAGGATTAAGTTTGAGCACGTAATTAAAAAAATAGTTAAAGCAAATTGACTATCAAATAGGATTAAGTTTCTGAAGTCTAAAAATGCTCATTAAGTATGCAGTTCAATTACCTTTTGTGAAACTGTGGCTTGTCCCTTGCTGACTGCCTCTGTGTAGAAATCTTTGACAAAATGAGGGTCTTCACCAGACAAATGGAACAATAACCTCTCCATATTGGACGACTCAATGATGTCAATAGATGGGGAGATGGTTCTCTAAAACATTAAAGAGATGCTTAAATGTTATCATATGGTCATAAAACACAACCACTTTAGTCAAATATGAGTTCAGTTAATACCATTAATAAATTCGAGAGTTTCTGCAGCATAAGTAGGAAGTCTGAGGCACAGATTGATTAAAAAAATTTGTGGATTTTCTATTCAATAAACTTTAATTTATTGAAGTCAAATTTACCTGGAGAGTGAATGCAGATGGCCTGTAAATTCCTGAAAGTATGAAGTCTGTGAGAATGTTGTTTGTATTTGATGCACAAATCAGTTTCCTGATGGGGAAACCCATTTCCTAATAAATAATATAAAACATTTTTGTAATGTTAATGCATCACTCAATTTATTTAAAGAAAATTAGAATGTGTGGTATAAATTTCAATAACAGCGTAATATAAAGAGGGATTTTAAAAAAAAATTCTTTCTAAAACTTAATAATTATAAAAAAGCTTTTTTTAAAAAAAGTTTTAATTTGATTGCTCTAAACATACCACTAGAGACTATGTTAAACTAAGATTTATTTGAGAATTTCTATCTGAATATATTATATAATAGCAAAACTAAATCACATTGTGAATATCATCAAATTTTAAAAATCATTGTCATTTCAATCTTTTCATACTACTAATTTATTAATCAACTAATAGTAATAGTTTGTTTTAATACTGAAGAGTGACAACTAAACCAGGGACTCCATAAAAACCTTGGCATAATAGGCACTAAGAATGTTTCCAAAGTTGCCAGTAGGTACACAGTAGTCTACTTGGTCCCCAAGGTTAATATGACCATCTCTGACCATGTTGGCGTATGCTGAGGCATGATACAGAGTCTGTGGTAGTAGTCTCCCCCAGTTGATAGAATTAGCAGCACTGACACACAAATGTGAATCAAAAGAAACCTGTGAATACTTTTTCTAAATATAGTGAAGTTTATTAAATACAAATGGTATATACCGGTACTTGTTTAGAGTAGGTAATTAAATTGAGCCACTTTGTAGAAGGCTTGGTTATTTCTCAAAAATTAAAATGTCATTATATAGATTTGGACTGCAATAAAGCTGTAAAATAAATTACAACATACACAAATAATTTTTCTGTATATAAAAACAAATTTTAAGCTTTATTAATAGACAAAAGCAGTTATATTTTACATTTTGGCTATGCCTTCACCAATACAAATAAATAAAAGTGTTTAAATTAACATTAAACAATTTATACCTTAACATGTTTTACACGCATAAATAATTTTTGTATCTTGTTTTATTTTTAAAATATTATTTTATCCCAATCATCAAAGACAGATCTCAAACCTGAGCTTACAAAATCCTAAAGATTTTATTACATCTGAATCACGGAAAATCTTTTTGACTGTTTGTTGACAGAAATCAAAGTCGCTGTCTACACCTGTTGGAATGTTACAAGTTTAACAAGTTAAAAGATTTAATTTATCTTCTAAATTTTTCCTTCATTTAATGATATGGTTTAAGTTTTCACTGATACTACTTCTGATTACCAAATAATATTAAAGATACTGGTATTTAGTTGTTAAATATATTGTTAACCATGAAAATTACATTTTTAAATCATGCAGTATAGCTACCCTTTTTTTACCTTTCATTTTTTCCACTTTGCAATTAATAAAATATTAATAATTTGTCATATTTTAAATTATTACTCACCAATAACTTTAATGTTATTTCCTTCCATTGCAGTCGTTTGCCATTTCTGAATCTTACTTATATTGTTTGTGGGATAAAGAACAATGACTCCTACTTTAGCATCACCTGATTTTAAAAAATCATTGTTATTCTTAAATTTAAATAAATAAAATGAGTAAATCTGGGACCACTTGCAATTAATTATTTTGTTTAACCTTGTCATTAAATGTGTTAATAAAACATCACCTGCATGTCTACTAAATCCATCCAAAGTGGCACTGCCAGTGTCTCCAGATGTGGCAACAAGAATGAGATATCTGGGCAAAAAACATTTGTGACAAAAATAGTATGACAAGAATTTTGATTAAATGCATGTGAAAATGTAGTGGAATAGTTTATCAAAGTAACAGAATCAGGGACGGATTAAGATTGCACGGGGGCCCTGGCTGCAATCCCACCAGGGCCCTGTCCAGCCATCTTTATTATAAAATAAATCATAAATCATTGGGGGCCCATAAATCATTGGGGGCCCTTGGCTTTAGCCCCCCTTAATCTGCCATAGAACAGAATATAGGAAAAATTGTGATGGAAAAGCATAACAAATTCGTGAGAGAGCATATCAAATATTACTTTACATTTTTCCATATTTTAAGGTGATGTGGTAACATTAATAAATCAGCTATTAAATAATTTTAATAGATCATTTGTTTTTCATTATTGCATCCCAAGCCTTGCTCAAACATGAAATATTTGTTATAAAAATCAGCCTGTTCTATGATAAACATAACTACAATTACATAAGCTATAATAAAGACAATACTTCTGTTCTCTCTCTCTAGGTGTTGAAAATTATTAACTTAAAATCTTTTTTTTATGCTGCCAAGACTAAGAAAAAAAAATTGACATTACCTATTTGTAGCAGTTCTTTAATTAAATTCTGTCACTGTACAAAGAGAACTTTAACTTTAAAGAGATTTTCACTGTAGATTTAAACAAAATGGTTGCTTACTTGGCATCTTGGTTTTCTAATTGCTTCATCGCTTTGGTAAAAAACCTGGGCATCAGCTGTAATGGCCAATCTTTAAATGATCCTGTTGGGCCATGGAACAATTCTAAAACAAGCTGGTTTCCACTGAGATGAATCACAGGAGCCAGATCTGGCCTGAAGAAATTTTTTTGTGCTTATCTTGAGTCTGGCATCAATGAATGTTTATTTGTTTAACTTTGAGACTTTGAAATGTTTTTAAATTAAGTTGATTTTTAAATCCATTATATTAACTCGTGGTGTCTGGTTGGTTGCTTGCTTGCGCCCTTGTCGCCAAAACTTTGGATCGATTTTTAACCCACTTGCTCGTAAGCTAGCGAGCTGAAATTTTGCAGGCAGTTTCGTGCTGATGATAAAAACGATGTATCAAAATTTCAGATCGATCGCATGTAACTTCATTACATTATTGAATTTTTAGATTATTTTATTTATTCCTATGTATCATGTTATTTTTTGAGATAGAGCGTCGCGCTGCGTATTATATTGAACGACATTTCTGTTGCGGAATAAGGTGCGTATTTTATTGACAACACTTTTTATAAACATATTCCTGATCTGTGTGCATTATATTAAACATGTTTTACGACACAACTGCAATTTTGTATTTTTGGATGGTCTTGCGCTGCGTATTATAATGAACATTCTTTTAGTTACGTCTCGTAAATAAAGGATTTATAGTAAAAAACTTGGTTTTTTACGTTTCTTTAATATTATTGTAGCTGTTTCTACTATTTTTTTTGTTTGTGTTGCAATTTTTACTATTCTAATTCTATCATTTTTGCTAAATTTTAAAAAATAAGTACAAGAGCATACTTAAGCTATAATAATACAAGTAAAATAAATAGATAATTTATTTAACTCACGGCTCAAAAAGTTCATCTTTGTAGGACTTTTCAATAAAACTTCTCAACTCTTGAGGAGATATATCCAAGGGATGAATCCACATCTCAAGAAGCCTCAAAGCCCTTTCCCTGTATGTCAAAGGCACAAGTCTGTTGATATCTTCCAGAGAGAGTTTTGGTCTTGATGGACTCTGGACATAGAGACCACCATCTGGTGCTATTCCTATTTTATGTATAATGTACAGAGAAGTACATTTCCATGAAAAAAAAATCCAGAAATGTTTTACAATGCATCATTCACAAACTTAAAATGTTTTAATCATAATTTAGTTAACTGTAAAATGATATTCCATTTTCAAATTTTTAAAAAATTAAATTAATTTTTTTAGAAACAATTATTTTCATTAAATTTTATTCTTGTTTTTGATTTTTAACCAATTCAAGAGATAATCATAGTAAACAAAGAAATTGTCTAGCTCTAATTTTTTTTTATTCCTAAAAGTAAAATAAAACAACTTACTAAACAACCAAAGAATACTTTTACCTTGTAGAACAGTATCTAAGAAGTTCGTAAATTTTTCAGCAGGAAGAGTTCCCCGAGTTGACACATGCCCGGGATTATTTTCAAATTTTTTAACAGCTTCTAAAACTCTCTGAGCCACATGTTCTGGTGAGTCTTCAGGATTCACTAAAACTCTGATGTCATACCTTGAAAATAAACATTGCATTTAATCTGATGTAGTATGATAGAAGCTACTTAACTTACATACACCCATGTAGCCCTGAATAAAATAAAATTACATGCATTCTCTGATTATATCATTAGATGCATTTACCAATATTCATAACAATTCCGTCTGAAATTTATGACTTCTTCCAGGCTGGCCCCAGATCCCATTCCAACAATTCTGTCAACTTTCATCACCTTCAAAAATACAAAAAAACTTTTAAATTACACATACTTTTAAAAGATTATTTTAAAATTAGATCTTAGAAAAAAAATTAAATTTTTTTTTAAAATCTAGTAGTTTGCTTTTTTCCACATTACTAACTTTTAAAAAATATGTAGTAATAGAATTTTTTAAAATTTTTTTGTTGAATTCAGTCTTGCCTTGACTTTTGAGCAATTTATTTAAAAGAATTAAGAAAAAAACATCTGTATAAAGAAAGTGACACAAAATGTTATATTTATTGCATGCCACTAAAGAAATTATTTGTGAACAGTCAAAAATATTTTTAATTACCTAAGTCCAACCCCCAGCAAACAGTTAAACTATTTTAATTTACATTACTCCATAATTTCATTTATTTAACTTCATAAAATTACCATTTGTCTTTTTAAAATTGTCTCATTTGTAGCGTCAAGATAAACAAAGATTCCTTGCTCTCCAATTTTGGCCATAGCTTCATAAACTAATGGGTTTGATCCACTCAAAGACACAATAGACTTCTGTATATCCAGCCCTAAGAGAGCATGACCTTCCTCTTCCAAGAATCGTGTCTCACCCACTTCCTTCAGCTGTGTTACACATTACAAGAAATATTGAAAGATCTTAATAATATCTATATAGGATTTTTTGCTATTAATTTTAAAAATAGAAACATAATGTTATTTGCCCACATCAACACAGCTCATTTGAAGCCCAATTAATTGAAATAATAAATGATGATTAGTTTTTATTGATTGCATAATCTATAACCATAAAATAATTAAGTCACAGCAACAATCCCAAATCTTACAAGACATAGATGATTTTTTTTTAAACCCAGAAAACTATTGTCTTTCTACCCAGAAAAGTGACCACTGTTGAGAGTAAGATAATCAAAGAAATAGAAACAATTAACTGTAAAATACATTATTTCATTTATGAAATACATCTAATACAAACTAAAGATACAAAATAATTAGAATTAATAATAAATTTTAAAAATTATCATGGAATCCACAAGTTAATAAAATAATTAAAAATTCAACAACAGAAATTTCAGGCATTTTAAAAAGAAACTTTTACAAATATAATAGGAACATACAACTAAAATACATGTAATACTTTACATTGGTCAGACCTAAACTAAAGTATACATCTTCTGTATCAGACCATTCTACCAAAGAAAACAGAGATAAAATATAACAAATTAAAAAAAGCGCTGCAAAATTCATTGCGAAAATTCACAATTGACAAGAGTAAATCATTAGCTAGAGGATAGAAGAACAAAGAGCAAAGTATTAATAATTCATAAGGCATTCAATTCTAACTTCGAAATGCAATACTCAGACATAGCAATAAAAAAACTTTTCTTGTTAATAAACAAGAGTAATCAGATACAAATTCTAGTTCTTCCCCTCTGGCTTTCAGGCATGGAATGGGTTGCCTAAACAAACCAGGGAAAACAACACTTTATCAACATTCAAAACTCTAATAAAAAGACAAGAATATAAACAAACCATGGATGCAATAATCTTTTGTATAGAAGGTGTGTATGTAACATATAAGATAAGATTACAATGTTATATTGGCAATACACAGAGAGATTATGAAATTTTGAAAATTTATCAGAATTTTCTCATATATTAGTCACATTGTAATTTTATTATTTGTGGCACTAAATGTATTATAACAGCATATTAATAAATTTGCTAAATTTGAAAAACAAATTAGCTTTTCAGTATCACAGAAAACCAATTGGAAGTCTTAATGTCGCATAATTTTTTAATTTTAAAAATATGAATTTTTAAAATTGTATTTACATGTAATTTAAATATAATTATATGACAATTTTTAAAATGGACAAAAATGACAAAATAAAAGTACATGCATCTTAATTTTATAAATTAATTATTTCATGAAGGTCAAACGTTTATGCTTACCTTTTTGGCAACACTCATGCCCCATACTGGGGTTAATAGGTCATCATCAATGTCAAACGACCTTTTGCCCAATGCCCTTCCAACTATTTTTGCAGTTGTAGTTTTTCCAGAGCCTGGACTGCCCATCAACACAATATTGCCCTATAAACAAGCAGATAAAAACAACTGATTTTTTTAAAAAGAATTTTTTTTGCACGCTTATGTAGCGCAGTACCCCAGCCTATGGCTGGGCTCAACATGCTTTACAGACATTTCCAAGAACCTTAGTAAAGGCATTACACTCTCAATCTTCCTAAACATAGTTAATTACACATTATATACAAATGTCCAGACGTGGCTGTATATCCGTCATAGACTGGTAGTTAGATGGAGCGAGATCAGTGCACCTCAATGCCTGACCGCAGAAACAGGTCTCCTGGACAAATAGAATGTCTTCAGCATGGTCACAGTGTTACTGTGGTCATGTGGCTCAAGAGACAGAGCGTCAAGGGTGGCCATGTGAAAATGTATGTCTCTAGTTTTCCTCATCCAACGACAGGTACACCACTTGGAAACATCTCATCAATGACCAGTTCTTCAAAGCTACACACGAGATCAGGGGTATAGTGCGTACGCTTGGCAATCAGGAATCATTGACAGTAGACATTTTATTATACTCAGAAAAACTATTTCTACTTTAAATGTGAAATTAGGTTAAAAGACTTTTCAAACTAAAATAAGTCTACTTATCAAAAAGTTTGCAATTTTTCATAGTTTTATTATAATCTTTTCAGCCACCTGACTTTTCCTAGCTTTCCCATTTATATAAAATCACTTTTTATACCCTAAATTTCAATTATTTATGTTAAATAACTTGACTTATATTTACTTTCCCATTTATATTTATTTATATTTACTTTAAAATTTATCTAACATCACTTTCCAAATACTAAATTTTCAAGATATTTTTATTTGATATATCCTCACTTTCCCTGGTAGTTCATATCACTTAAAATATCCTTAATTTTCAAGATATCATAAGTGACTTGACATAACCTTACTTTCCCAGACAATGCTTTCCAAGATTTCCACGTTTGGGCTTTTTTCTGGTGTAAGCCGCAGGTCCTGATATAAAACCAGTAGTGAAATTGAGGATTGTGATAAATCCATCTGGACTGCCTGGTCACCAAGGACAGACTCTGCATCATTTAACAGCTGCTAATCTGTTGAATCAAAGAACTATTTCACAAACTGCGGTAGTTGTTACCCTTGGCTAAACAATTTTTTTTTATTTCTAAGGGGTATGGCTAATTCCTTCCCTCCATATCTGGATTTTGTCCCTTTTTCCATTCTGACTTATCAGCCAAGGAAAACTCACTCTCATAAGTATAGAAAATAAAATACAAAGTTATACATATCATAACACAATAGACCTATTTAATGTTTAACCACATAACCCATATCATCTGTTTTATAAAGATATGAAATAATATAAAATCAGATTTTTTTCCTTTCTCACCGTAATTATTTAAACTTGGAATAATATATAAATTATTTGGGTAGAGGTATTTTTTTCCTGCCAAAGCTCAGATCGGTACCAGCTGCTTGAAAAGCCTCCGCCACCCTCTCTCTCTCTCTCTCTTTATAGACACACAGCTGTAGCTCATACATAAAATACCAACAAACTTAGATGCTCATGAGAAGCTGTAATTTTCTGCTCACCTACCCTCCCCTCATCATCTGGAAATAATCGCATACATAAGTTTCTACTATTTTCATTATGTCACTCCTAAAATAAATAGTTTATGCAACAATCAAATTTCCTTAAGCCAATAAGCATACCCCCATTCAAATGTTGAGGGCACAACTCACTGTATTACTTTAATTTTAAATTATTTCTATAGCACGTCTCTTAATTTTCAAAACATATTTTCCAGCAAATCAGTGGTAAAAATG
Organism: Ampullaceana balthica; assembly: GCA_944989445.1. Lineage (NCBI taxonomy): Eukaryota > Metazoa > Mollusca > Gastropoda > Lymnaeidae > Ampullaceana > Ampullaceana balthica. Next base: position 3,810,334 of record CALYLW010000005.1, on the reverse strand, counting down.
CTAATTACATATTTTAAAAAACTTGATTGATTTTCTGAATCTTGCGGAACACTGTGGCATCCCTTATCCACCTACTCTCTGGATAAGTCACGTAACGCCTCCTGGAAAAAATGTCTGCAAAAATTTTACAGTTTATAAAAGACCAAAATTTTTTTATTATTATTATAACGACATCCTGATTGTAGCATGCACTCAGAGTTTAAATTATCATCTATTGTAGCATGCACCCAAAGTTTAAATTATCATCTATTGTAGCATGCACCCAAAGTTTAAATTATCATCTATTGTAGCATGCACCCAAAGTTTAAATTATCATCTATTGTAGCATGCACCCAAAGTTTAAATTATCATCTATTGTAGCATGCACCCAAAGTTTAAATTATCATCTATTGTAGCATGCACCCAAAGTTTAAATTATCATCTATTGTAGCATGCACCCAAAGTTTAAATTATCATATATTGTAGCATGCACCCAAAGTTTAAATTATCATCTATTGTAGCATGCACCCAAAGTTTAAATTATCATCTATTGTAGCATGCACCCAAAGTTTAAATTATCATCTATTGTAGCATGCACCCAAAGTTTAAATTATCATCTATTGTAGCATGCACCCAAAGTTTAAATTATCATCTATTGTAGCATGCACCCAGAGTTTAAATTATCATCTATTGCAGCATGCACCCAGAGTTTAAATTATCATCTATTGTAGCATGCACCCAGAGTTTAAATTATCATCTATTGTAGCATGCACCCAGAGTTTAAATTATCATCTATTGTAGCATGCACCCAGAGTTTAAATTATCATCTATTGTAGCATGCACCCAAAGTTTAAATTATCATCTATTGTAGCATGCACCCAAAGTTTAAATTATCATCTATTGTAGCATGCACCCAAAGTTTAAATTATCATATATTGTAGCATGCACCCAAAGTTTAAATTATCATCTATTGTAGCATGCACCCAAAGTTTAAATTATCATATATTGTAGCATGCACCCAAAGTTTAAATTATCATCTATTGTAGCATGCACCCAAAGTTTAAATTATCATCTATTGTAGCATGCACCCAAAGTTTAAATTATCATCTATTGTAGCATGCACCCAAAGTTTAAATTATCATCTATTGTAGCATGCACCCAAAGTTTAAATTATCATCTATTGTAGCATGCACCCAGAGTTTAAATTATCATCTATTGTAGCATGCACCCAAAGTTTAAATTATCATCTATTGTAGCATGCACCCAAAGTTTAAATTATCATCTATTGTAGCATGCACCCAAAGTTTAAATTATCATCTATTGTAGCATGCACCCAAAGTTTAAATTATCATCTATTGTAGCATGCACCCAGAGTTTAAATTATCATCTATTGTAGCATGCACCCAAAGTTTAAATTATCATCTATTGTAGCATGCACCCAAAGTTTAAATTATCATCTATTGTAGCATGCACCCAGAGTTTAAATTATCATCTATTGTAGCATGCACCCAAAGTTTAAATTATCATCTATTGTAGCATGCACCCAAAGTTTAAATTATCATCTATTGTAGCATGCACCCAGAGTTTAAATTATCATCTATTGTAGCATGCACCCAAAGTTTAAATTATCATCTATTGTAGCATGCACCCAAAGTTTAAATTATCATCTATTGTAGCATGCACCCAAAGTTTAAATTATCATCTATTGTAGCATGCACCCAGAGTTTAAATTATCATCTATTGTAGCATGCACCCAGAGTTTAAATTATCATCTATTGTAGCATGCACCCAGAGTTTAAATTATCATCTATTGTAGCATGCACCCAAAGTTTAAATTATCATCTATTGTAGCATGCACCCAAAGTTTAAATTATCATCTATTGTAGCATGCACCCAAAGTTTAAATTATCATCTATTGTAGCATGCACCCAAAGTTTAAATTATCATCTATTGTAGCATGCACCCAAAGTTTAAATTATCATCTATTGTAGCATGCACCCAAAGTTTAAATTATCATCTATTGTAGCATGCACCCAAAGTTTAAATTATCATCTATTGTAGCATGCACCCAGAGTTTAAATTATCATCTATTGTAGCATGCACCCAAAGTTTAAATTATCATCTATTGTAGCATGCACCCAGAGTTTAAATTATCATCTATTGTAGCATGCACCCAGAGTTTAAATTATCATCTATTGTAGCATGCACCCAGAGTTTAAATTATCATCTATTGTAGCATGCACCCAAAGTTTAAATTATCATCTATTGTAGCATGCACCCAAAGTTTAAATTATCATCTATTGTAGCATGCACCCAAAGTTTAAATTATCATCTATTGTAGCATGCACCCAAAGTTTAAATTATCATCTATTGTAGCATGCACCCAAAGTTTAAATTATCATCTATTGTAGCATGCACCCAAAGTTTAAATTATCATCTATTGTAGCATGCACCCAAAGTTTAAATTATCATCTATTGTAGCATGCACCCAGAGTTTAAATTATCATCTATTGTAGCATGCACCCAAAGTTTAAATTATCATCTATTGTAGCATGCACCAAGAGTTTAAATTATCATCTATTGTAGCATGCACCCAGAGTTTAAATTATCATCTATTGATTAAATTATCATCTATTGTAGCATGCACCCAAAGTTTAAATTATCATCTATTGTAGCATGCACCCAAAGTTTAAATTATCATCTATTGTAGCATGCACCCAGAGTTTAAATTATCATCTATTGTAGCATGCACCCAAAGTTTAAATTATCATCTATTGTAGCATGCACCCAGAGTTTAAATTATCATCTATTGTAGCATGCACCCAGAGTTTAAATTATCATCTATTGATTAAATTATCATCTATTGATTAAATGCTAACCTCACTCTGATGAATATGAAATTAAATTACCGTCCCCAAAATAGAACTTCATATCAAAATATTTTACTGATCCTTCCTGAGTCTTTGACATTGGTAATACATTTTTATTAGTTTTAGTATAAAAACGAATGCCTAATGTGTGCACTGACAGATGTCCTGCGCTCCAACCTTTGAATTTCTGAATGTCCCATTCCCAAATCACATTCTTCACTGGTACTACCAATCTGATTGTGTCATCATCATCATTCCCCAACCCCTTAGATCCAATAGCTAGATCCCTGATAGTTCCCAGGCAATATTCTAGTTATGCCCCTGGTGAATTTCCCAATATGAATCCATCTATCAGAAAGCAAGAAAGTATAATTGCTCCCTTATCTCAATGAATAAATTTAACAGATTTTCCATTGATTTTAATTAAAACTGTTTGTCTGATTTGAAGGTTGTTTTTTTATAACTCACCCTCAACTATATGCTTTAGAAATTAAGGTAAGGCTGAAATAAGCAGCCCGCAGGAGGAAAATATCTTAGTCTTGACACTTTTCTTTAACTAGTAGTAGTAGTCATCTATAAAAATTAGGGCTGCGGAAATTAACGATTAATTTCTCTATTAATCGTTAAAAAATTTAACGATTAATCGACCCATGACTTGCAAATAATTGGAAGTCAAAAAGTAAAAAAAATAATAATAAAAAATAGCGGCCGATAAATAATAAATTTCCTGACAGTTACACGAACATTTTGGTTATAAAATATTGACTCACAGGAATGTTCAAAATGTTGATAAAGTTTGCCTACCATGGTTCTAACACTTCGCCTACTTATCAAACCAAATGAAAAGCGTCTCAGAGACAGAAAATGACGAGAGCTCTTCTGATGAATTACTGCGTTACAAAATGTAGATGAAAAGTTCCTGAATCCATTAACCCTCTACAATGGTGGAAACTTAATGTGAACACCGATATCCGATAAATAATGTAATTCCTTGCCAAGATCGTTTGTGCATACCAGTTACCTCAGTTCCATGTGAATGATTGTTCAGCTCGGCAGGTTATATTGTTAATTAGACCCACTCATCACTTGAACCAAATAATGTCAACACACTAGTCACTATCACTAGTTTTTTTGCGTAGTTGGTTGAAAGATGACATATAATTATAATGGAGACATTCCAGTGTTATTTAGATTTTAATAAGTGTTACTTATGACATCATAACTTTTAATTTTTGGCTTTAATCAAAATTAATTATTAATTAATTGATTAGATTTAAATTAATCCTTAACAGCCTTAATAAAAATATATAATTTTAATATATCATTAATGAAATTTAAAACTTCAAATTGCGTAGACTTTAAAAGGGAACGCTAATAAATCTTTGATCATTGTTTGAAATGTTTGCGGCCAACTGCCAGCTATTAAATCGAAATATATACAGTGGAAGATAGTTCGCAAACTTTCTAGTACTAGTAGACATCACAGTCACAGCAATAGTCAATGTCAATAATAACATTCACTTAAACAAAATTTCATTCAACCGTTCATCGGCAACGCCACCGCCAGCCCATTTTCACTTACACTTAATTAATGTCATGTGAATGTTAATTTAAATATTAATAATTATTATATTGCAAGAAATCTCTTTGAACTTTATAACAGCAACGTTTTATAAATAACCACAAATCCATTGCGACACAACACATCTCACCAGCTGGAACTGTTTTGGGAGCAGTGTAGTGTGTATATTGGGCATTGGGTCTGACCCATTCACCATTGAGTATGAGCAGTAGACACTTCGTACAAAATATAACAACATCAGGGGCATTCAGGGGTCAGGGTTTAAAGGTTATTTTAGGTATTAATATTACTTCCGTTAGTGCTGCTGTAGTTAAAATGTTCCTACTCTTATTTATCCTAAACCTAAATCATATATCGGTTTTGTTTTAGGTTATTCTGTGTGTGTGTGTGCTTTCCTAAATTTTTCATTAGCCTCTATTATTATTAATCATAATATTAATAGTGGGCGGTGGCAACAATAACAGCTTTTTTTAAAAAATCCTTTATATTAACTCGTGGTGTCTGCTTGCATGCACTCTTGTCGTCTACGTTTTCGATCGATTTTTAACCCACTTTCTCGTAAGCTAGCGAGCTTAAATTTTTCAGGCAGTTTCGTGCCGATGATAAAAACGATGTATCAAAATTTCAGATCGATCGCATGTACCGTAATTAAATTATTGAATTTTTAGATTATTTTATTTCTCTCTATGTATCACGTTATATTTTTTGAGATAAAGTGTCGCGGTGCGTATTATATTGAACGACCTTTCCTGTCGCGCAAAAAGGTGCGTATTTGATTGACAACACTTTTTATAAACATATTCCCGATCAATGCGCATTATATTAAACACGTTTTATGACACAACTGCAATTATGTATTTTTGGATGGTCTTGCACTGCGTATGGCGTATTATAATGAACATTCTTTTAGTTACGTCTCGTACATAAAGGATTTATAGTCAAAAACTTGTTTTTTTACGGGTTCTTTTTATTTAATAATACATTTAAAGTAAATTTAATTATTTATGAGTTCAAATTTATCGTCCTTACAGCTTTAAAAATAATGTGCAAAATTTAGAAATCATTCCGAATCCCCATCCTGCACCCAGAGGCGTCACTAGGGTTGGTGTCAAAGTGCTATAGCTTATGCCTTGTCATGACTTAACTTGTTTTTGTGGCGGTGGTGATAATAGACCCCTCCACCTCTACCAGCACCGATAATCATCTAGACTTAGCAAACCTCACCAGCTGTTAAGAAATGCGGCGCTTGCACATACTTATCCTTTTCCTTTGCAAGCTGCATGGCACTTTTAAACCTATGTTATGTGTTGGCTACTTGTGAACCAGGCATATGATTATGAAACATGTGGCCCGCGGGATGAGGGCGGCCCTTTGCAGGCATTTCGTAAGCTCAATGTTACAGCTATTTGGTAGTCAACAGGTTCAACATAAGAGAATTAGAAGACTATTAAAAAAATAATTTAAAAAATGACGATTGCTTCAAGATAAGAAGATAACTTTTAAGTTGAACGTTGAATGGAAAGACATATTAATTGTCAAAAAACTTGATAAATTACATATTTTTTAAAACGAACCATCGGTAACTGGAGGACCCAATGCGTGTCTCGTGGCTAGATGATTCAAGGCTAACAGAAAACAACGCATGAACATGTTTTACGAACATTGAGAAAGGTCATGTCGATTCAATTATCGGAAGTTATGAATCATCTCGAGTTAGAAATCTCAATGAGGAATAATTGCTTAAATTTATTATGTTTCTGGAGTAAATTCAAATATATTTTCTGCGTCTTGATAGGAACAACATTGCTGAAAGGAGAAAAATACGATTATTTGAAGAAAAAAAAATGACGGCTATGTCGTTAAGATATTGATCATTTTTCTATGTGTATTATTGGTGATACTATAGACATTGCTTGCAGTTTTCATTTGATTCCGAGTGAAAAAATGCTTAACGTTAAAGCGATACCAATCCATTACACTACTAAAAAGCCGTAAAGCTTTGAAAAAGCCAAGCAAGTGTAGAATGACTTTTTTTAAGAGTCATCTTGAATGCTTATTTTAGTTTCTTTCAACCTGGCTTCAGGCCTTCAGCAGAACCTTAAGATTCATTCAGAGTCGGAGATGAACGGTTGAAAAATATTTTTTTTAAATCAAATTTTTCAGGGAAAGAAATATTTTCTATCAAAGATTCATGGAAAGAAGAAAATAAATTATATTTATGAAAAAGCTTTAACCAAACAAACAATCTGAAGTGAATGTAGACATAAGTTTAATATGTTTTATTTTTTGTTAATTCATTAGATCATTAAATATTTTGCTGAAAAGACTTTCTTTACTTATTCGATCCTGAAAAACTGATAAAAATTATTTATTTACTCTTAATTTTTTCCTTGACTAAATAAGTTTATTAAATATATATCTTAATTTTCCATTAAAAAATTTTAAGCTTTAAATTATTCACTAAAGTAAAATGATTTACTCTTTAAACAAACTCTTACATGACATAATATTGACATATGATCCAGACTCAGCAATTCACCCAGACATTTGAATGCTTTACACTTTATGACATTATGTAGAACTATTTGATTGATTTATTTTATGATAAGTTCTTTCCTTTACAAAATATGGTTGGTGATGAAATTAAGTTATAACCAACCCATTATTTTCATTAGAAGGAATGAATGACACTAAACGTAGCTAGTAGGGATGTACAGGATTTCAGCTCCGGCTCTGGCGAATCCGGCCATTTTTACAAATCCAGTTCCAAAAAGATTTCACTTCATAAATCCGGCTGGCCGATAGATCCCTAATACATGTATATATATATATATTTATAATGGCTCCAGCAAATCTGGAATCCAGCCATTTTTACCAAACCGACCGGAATTCACTTCATAAATCATGCCAAATCCGGATGGATTTATAAAATTTGAATCCGGTACACCCCTAATAGCAAGTGAATATTTCAAAAATAATAATTATACCTTTTATAGAAATTACAAATTAAAAAATAAAATCGAATGAAAGACAACCAAAAAATAGTTGTAGAAATCTTTATTGAATTACATTACAAGAGAATAACAACAACAAAATTTACTAAGGCTACTCTATATGGTTATGGAGGTTACAAGAAAAATAGTTATTAGGAAATTAAATATACTGAAGAAAACATCATGGTGGTTACAGGATCAAGTTACTAAGGACAACATTGATGTGATTAATTCTTTTTACCACAAAAAAGAACACAAGTTCTTAAACAAAAATCAATGTCCGCTGGCAAATTTTAAAAACAGAATTCACCATTTGAGAATAAAAGAACAAAATTATATTTGAACAGTAACTGAGTTCAATTAGTGGACACTTGAAATACTTTAAGAGGTTCACATGATGTAAGTCATTTAGTGAACAATACTTGTTCAGTTTTTTACATTTTATCAGCTTCATTATCTTGATGATCTGTTAGACCACGGGTCCTCAAATTTTTTAATTAGGAGCCTGTTAGACATTTGTTTGTTAGACATTTCAGTGGGGCCAGACTATCATTTGAAACTATAAAAAAATTTCTATGAACAATAAAATAAAAAAGCAAAAATATAACACAATATTACAATTGAACACTTAAGTCATGGTAAGTTTTCAATGTGAAGTATGGGCCTGCATTTTTAAAAAAAAAGGTAAATATACAGTTGCAAATTCATCATTGCTACCCTGTACCTGTGGGTTATCAAGCAGGTTGGGTTGAGGACAACTGTCAAGCCAAATCTGGCCCCAAGATCATAGTTGGAGGATCCCTTGGTTATACATTGTATGTTGATAGTTACAAATTGAATTATTGATTGATGGTTTGAAAGTTGAATTATTATGAAGCTGTATTGCTCTGCTCACAAATAATTTAATATACATGGACTAGTAAACTGCTCAGTTATAGACATTGATTAAAAAAAAACACTAATTGTATAGTTATAAGTGCATAATGGTATTTAAATAAAAAATATGGACTATTCTTTAATGAGGATAAGAGTTTTATTTCATAAAGGAAAAAATCTATAGATCTAAACAACCTTATGTCAGATCAAGCGTAGATTTAAAAAAACAAAACAATTTTTAACAACATTGTAACATGTCATTCTGTGTTAAAGGTCACTTAGAATTACAAAATAAAGACTACAGATTCAGATGTATATTCTTTTAACAAAAAAAAATTGTTATTAAAAAAATCAATTCCACATACTGGCTAAAATTAAAATATTCATGTCCAATGTTCCCTTTAAGCTGCGTGGCCGTGCAGATATCTGATCGACGCAGTGCAGCAGTTTAGAATTACCATGCAGCAAGTTTTGTAAAATATTGCACTAAAAATAGATGCTGTGCAACTTTGCACATGAGATTTTTTAAATTTGCACATGGGCCAATGAATCTTAGAGGGAACATTGTTTATGTCTCGTTTTCTACAGAACATTGTTTTTTAAGAGTTAAAATATGCAGTGAACTAAATATTTTTTTGTTTAATATTAGTTCATCCTTGACAAATTAGTGTTGGCAAATTAATGTTTTCAGAGAAAACTCCTTATTTTCTCTAGCCTTATCAAAACCATGGGTATTTTTGCTTTAAATATATTTTGAAAAATGAACATGTATAAGGACAGTGGTAGATGAACTAGGTTCAGACATACGAATAAAGATTATGAGCAAAATATTTTTTTTTAAATATCACAAAATGAGTAATTAAATATAATGTACATGTATAATGCACCCAACAAAAGTTAGTCAGATACAAGAAATGTTAAATTATTATTAGCAATACATTCGCTTGAGCTTAAATTGAACATTACAAAATTATAATTTTTAATTATTAAAAAATATATCATCTGAATTTTTTACAATTAGAAAATTTGTTAATTGTTATCAAGATTTAAGATCATGTTCCAATGAGCATCAATATTTAAGGCCAAGGATTCGTTTTGGCATATTTATTAACTATGGTAATTTATTTAATATGATATAAATAAAGCAATGATGCTGTTAGTATTGCTAAACATGATGTTAGGATCATGTCAGGTGCTCTTCAATGTAGAAATAAAGCATAGAAATATGAAAAAATCAATAAGTTTTGAATCACAGCAAGGTCTCATATTTTAATTTAAAAACTCAGACTTCCCAAATTTTCAGCCTCAATGACCGAATTAACAGAAATCTGACACCCCCCATTTTAAGCATAATCTTACAATTTAATTTTTTATTTCTACCTAAGCATAAATTACTATGAATAATATTTTTAAATGGATAAATAGTTGTATAAGATTGGCTTATACAGTTTCAATAGATAAGGTACTTATATTTTTCTGAAGAAAAAAAAACTGTTTGCCATATGGCACGTTAATATTTGATATGAATTTTATTTAAAAAACTCCTCTCAATAATTCCTCTGCCTGACTTCAGAGGCATACAAATTAAAAATTAAGTTTGAAATTTGAGTCTTAATCATTTAAGTCATATCTGAATTGAAATGTGAGACTGCAAGACATTTTCAGGTGTTAGCAATGTCAAGGTCGCTCCAAGACTTGTACATGGCACCAAACATTTGCTATACACAAGACATGTGTTAGCAATGTCAAGGTAGCTCCAAGACTTGTACATGGCACCAAACATTTGCTATACACAAGACATGTGTTAGCAATGTCAAGGTAGCTCCAAGACTTGTACATGGCACCAAACATTTGCTATACACAAGACATGTGTTCATTACCTGACTTGAGTGATATGTGTAAATAAACAATTCAGTAAGTTGGCATGATCCTTGTTCCCATTATTAAAACAAGACTTGAAATCCCGCTATGTAATTGAATCTTGTAAATATCACAGAGAAACAGGCAGTCAAACTAATTTTAATAGTTATAGAGCATAAAATAAAACAACCTGAAAGCCACAGTAAGTAAATATTGCATGCAATAAAAACATTCAATGATCAGCAGACCCCTCCCCCTTTTTACAACTATACAAGCAATTTAACTGTACCAAAGTATTTGTGTTAAATGTAATTGGTAAATACTGGCAACAAATAATAATGTCAAACTGCACTTCAAGAATAAAAAATTGCAAAAATATCATTAAACCTCAAGGACAAATATTTTGGCTTAAAATGACAAGAGCAAATCTAACTGTCCAGGAACATATGAAAGATATGGCACGTTCTGATGTAATCACCACCAATATGGTGGACAGTGTCAAATATAGTGTGTGCTCCTTTTTAGGACAAGATTACACAGTTAGTCATTATGCTAAGGCCAGACCTTCAGAAACAAAATTATGGTTTGCATAAGGTATTTCATTTAAAACTACATTCATCATCAGAAATAGGGAAAACTGTGGAGAAATATAGATGTAGTTTCATTACACCACAAGCAAATACAAGTTTATACAGTAGAGAATCAATATTACAAACTAATTGGTGGTGAGATATTTCAATGAACAGTCCCTCAGAAAAAGTGAGTAATAAAAAGGTCATGATAAACTTATTTTTGAGTGTATAATCCTTACCACAAAGTCAAAAAAATTAATTTATTTGTTTCACAAACAATGATTGTTTTAACAAATTTCTGACTTTGCATTATAGTTAAATCAGACATCACTTTGTCTGGGCAAGAGTGTTCAAAACTGGAAGTAGTATGTTTTAATTAACCTTTATCAGTTGGCCACATCAACAGCAGGTAACTTGATTATGTGAAAGGGCCCAGGCTGATTTTGTTCTTTTCCACAAAACACCAGTTGTCTACAGCAATAATACAACAACACACATTTTAGAACATCAGCTGCTGTAAAATCAATGCTCCACTGTATAGCTGGCATAGTTGGGTTCAACAACCCATAACAAATAAAATAACCAACTACTAGCCACTTAATGTAGCAGCGTTTTAGGAACACCACTATAAACAAAGGGCACAAATACAGGTCAATTAAAGACAATGATAAAAGTTCAATACAAATTATATAATAATAAGTACAGAAATAAATTAAAGTACATAATAATAAATAAGTACAAAGAACAGATCTGTCAAAAGATTTTGTTCTCTCCAAAAATATATCATTTTTTCCTATGAAGTACAGCAAAGTGATACAAGGATTGTTACCGTGGACAGTTTTCTACAAACTTTCTTAGTGAACATTATAAATTATGGCAAGGACTGTCACAGAAATTGGTCTACAAGACTAAAAGTAAAAGCTTTCTTAGATTTGGCAATTGATTAATATCATAGAACAATGGACATGAGATGTTTTTGTGTTGACTCATTTACTATTAACCTCCACAACCACCACAACCTCCCCCTCCGCAACCTCCACCTCCACATCCTGCACCTCCCCCACCACAACCCCCCGCATCCCCACCACCACCACCATCACCACCCCCACCGCCCCAATCACCGCCACCCCCCACCACCACCATCACCACCACCACCACAACCTCCGCATCCACCACAACCTGCACCGCCATCTCCCCCGCCGCCATCTCCCCCACCATCACCTCCCCCCAAGTCCCCACCCCCAACACTGCCACAGTCAACACCTGAGAAGTCATTGATGATGAGGTCTCCACCCCCACCCCCACAGCCAGCACAAGCCTGATCGCCGTACTGCTCTCTGACATAAAAGTTGGACGGCGTCGCCATGAGAAACCCTGCAGCCATCACAAAAGCCAGGTCCTCCGAGGGGACATAGTTCACCTAATTTTTAAAAGGATTAAAAAAATATGTTTAGCCAAACCATTTTCTTAATGAACTTTACTTACTGCCGCTGTTAATTCATTCACACCTCATGTGACTTAAAGGAGTACCTCTGGATGTGTCCAAATGCGCCCAGACTCACATTTTCATTGAAATCTCTCTTACCTCAGGACTTAGGCAATGGACCGATTGCGTGTGATTTCAATATAAAAACCAGAAGTTTTTGTCTTGTTTCACACTCAGTCCATGTGGGCTTTAGTATAGCCTGTGTTCAACTGAGGTGCCAAATATTGCTTAGGCTATCTTATTCTTTTTTATTATTTTTTTAATTTCCAAGGCAAAGTCCTTAATTTTCTTAATAATAATAAAAATGTATTATATAATTTTTTTTCATTGAAGTAGCAAAACATTATAGTACATACAGGCTTAATGACATTAATAATGAATAATATTGAATTTATATCATGTCCAAAAATTTAACTGACAATCTTGTGTTTCGCCAAACCAGTTCAGATCCCAATCATTTTTTCTTTAGGTTTCGATAATTAATACTTTCTAAAACAAAGGTAGTTAAGACATTTGTAGCATACTGAATGGTAAAAGTGAGAAGAAGAAAAATTCCCCATTCCAATGTTCACAGGCAAGCACATATCTGATGTATTCAATGACAAAATTAAATTATTTTGGGAAAACTGTGACGTAAACACAGATTTCCATGGCCAAAAGGTTTTTCTGTATAATTTTGATATGAACAGAACGTTTCATGAACGTGACAATAAGAAGGTATTTATAGTGAACCCGCTTTTCACTTCTTTCACGCTTTATTACCTTAAACCCAGAATCTATAGTTTAATAAATGAATGGGGAATCCTGAGCGTGAGTAAATAAAAACTTAATTATTTGAAAGAAAAGGAAAAGATTTGCTAATGAAATCATAGCTAACGTAGTTACTTTCCTTTTGTCAGGAAAATTTAGTAAGCATAAAACTTGTAATTCAGCTGGGAATGAGTTTAATAACTAAAAATCTAAATTGTTGTTAAAGTATTCTACATAAATAAAATTCACTTCACCGTAAGCGTAAGAACAACCGAAGTGCAAGGTAAACAACTCACTCTAGCCAAAACAGGGGACAACACTCTATAAAAATTAGGAACAGGCTCAAAGTTCCAAGGGAAGGCCTCGCCATGTCAACAGTGGACTTACCCTTCTTGACCCTCTGGTGGGTTCAGCTGGCTGCATGGTCTGCCCTGGCTTCCAGCCCTGGGGTCGTGGCTGACACAAGACATGGAGCAGTGCAATACTGAAGGCAAGTGCCAGAGTCTCAGCAACATCATCACATGATTCATCCACCTACATTCACATGGAAAAAAGAGGAAATAAACTCTTGAGAACAGACCGCAATAATAATCAATAAAAAAAGAAATTAATTAATTAATGCTTTTAAAATCCCAAACAGAATATTTATGTTCGCTTAAATATCAAGTTCTGGCGATAAATGTCATTAAAATACCTATCCTATTGATATAAAATCATGTCATTAAATGTCTCTGTTTACCATTGAACGAATGCTTACAGGATATGACTGTTTTTCCAACTAAGGCCTCTCCATTCTTAAGTAATTTTAAGGGCCCAATGTTTAAAATCCTAGCCAGATAAGGGTTTGCACACAAAACTTTAACACATGGGAATACCGAGATCAATCCAGCTTTGAGGTCAACAAGTGCACCTTGAAGTCTCATGCTGTAAATGTTGGTGTCGTAGGAGAGCTTCATTTCTTTCATTGATCTTTCACTCATTGACCAGATTTTCAAATGCAGTGTTCCAGGGCTCCCAGGCACCCCTTTTCTTCCAGCTTGATTCCTGGTACCTAATTCAAACAGCAATTTTATTGTAACTATATCATTTTCAGCCTGGATGGGCATACATACGATTGCTTTAGTAATTTTAAAAAAATAGAACTGGTTATTTATTTCCTAAGTAAGAAAAGAGGCTGATATGAAAATTGTCCATCATTATTTATTCTTTGGTTTTTGAAGTCATTTAAATATTATTTTCTATGTATAAATTGTTAGAAAATGTCCAGATCAGAATCAGGACTTGTACAAAATGTTGTTGTGTCATCAAATGTCCTACCTGCTATGCCAGCCACGCCTCTCCTATAGCCAGTCCATCTGCCAACTGCCAGGGCCCAATCCCCCCTATAATTTTTTATAAGAACAGCTCTTTCACCTGCTTTAGGATTTAGTGTCACACACCCAGACCTGTTGGCCACCTGCAAGAACAACAAGGATCAGCGCCTTTTAAGTATTACCTCCCTTGCTGCAAGTTGATCATTAGAACCTATTATAGCATGTGTACAGGTCTCCTGCTTAATATTAATAGCCAGTCTCAAGTCTCAGTAAAAAGGGATGGTGTGAGGCTAGACCTCACCTGTATAAACCGAATTATAAGAGAATACCCCCCCCCAAAAAAAAAGTGTGGGGGGGGGGTGCGGCTCTCTATTTAAGGGAGGTAACTTCTTCAACAAGAGTAGTTATAAAGCCTTGCTGCCAGAGCCAGGTTTTACAAGATGTCAGTGTTCCATCTAAAAGGTTCATTGATCCCGGTGCAAAATAACAAACTTGTGTACAAATTTGTAAAGTATCCATTTTTTATAAACAAAAATGTTCACCATACCAACACAGATATTATATCAAAAGTCAAAATTTGCTGAATGTAATTCCAATGTCCTCACAAAACAAATAATTGAATTCTGTCAATAACATAAATATCTGCCCTAGTCTGCTCTAAATAACTTTAGCAGAAAATTCTTCTGCATTATGGGATACCAGAAAAACTGGTCAGAAATTTTAGAGGCCTTTAGAAAGAAAAGACATGATGGGCTGACAGATACCTTCAAAGTTAAAACAGCAGTCAGACAAGAACTAAACCTAAGCAGTGTAATTGAATTCTACAAAATGAAGCACATATCAAACCCAAAATACATAATATCGCAGTCCAACCCCATTTGTATCCTTAATATAAAGTGAGCATCACAATAATTTTCTCCCCCCTCCCCAAAAAAAATGCAACAGAAGTAGGAGTAATTCTCTGACTAACCAATAATTTTTTTGTTAATTAACCCATGGCAAGAAAATGATTTTTAATGACCCGGTTTCAGAGTTTAAAATATATTCACATAATCTCAGGCCCTTGTACATGTCCATTAACTACCCCCCCCCCAAACCGGGTGCAAGTGATAGTTATTCTAATTGACATGTTTCATGACCAGTAGTCACCTGACCTCTGACTTGAAGTCCCACCAAGTGATAGTTATTCTAATTGACATGTTTCATGACCAGTAGTCACCAGACCTCTGACTTGAAGTCCCACCAAGTGATAGTTATTCTAATTGACATGTTTCATGATCAGTAGTCACCTGACCTCTGACTTGAAGTCCCACCAAGTGATAGTTATTCTAATTGACATGTTTCATGACCAGTAGTCACCTGACCTCTGACTTGAAGTCCCACCAAGATCCAGACATTAAGTTTTACATAAACTGCAGTTCCTACCTGAGTGGGTATTGGTATCTGGTCAGTCCCCACCAAATGACCCACAGCCACCATTTTTTCCTGGTAAAACACATGCACAGCAGACTGCAGCAAGGGCAGAGAATGGATCAGACGGCATGTGAACATCACAGCACCTCGATGATTTAAAACTCTGAATTCAAGAAATAAAGAGTCCATTTTAGTAGCATTCAGGTCAGTACATTCATTCATCTTTTTCCAATCTTCTATATTATGGGTTTTTTTTTAGAGTTCCTGAAATATATTTTTTCAATGTATGGGAACTATTCCATAAAAAGTATCTCCTATAGATTATTTATACCAGACATTGTATGATTAAGGCCAATTCTAGACTTCAATAGTTTAGTATAATCAATTTGAAATATCAAAAATAGAAAAGAAAGAGTCATATCTTTTCTTTTGTTACTATAACACACTCTAATTATTTTAGAAGAAAATACAACTTTAATTTGCAACTCTAATTTTCATGGGATTTAAATGCAATATTATTCATATAAAAATGTATATATCCTCTTTCTGCCAACTAAAACATGTTTGCTGCAGAAAATTAAATAAATAATTTCTATTATACTATTTAAATAACAATTTTATATTATAATGCTGTTTCAAGTTTCAGATACAGTCGAACCCACTTAACTCGAGCTCGGTTAACTCACACACCCTATTAAGTCGACGTTTTTTATGGGAACCGCCAAATTCTCTCTATTTCTTAGCATTTTCTCGTCGTTTCATTCAATTTTTTTAAGTCGCCGAAACCTCATAACACGAGCACAAAAAAGGGTCAAATTTGCCACTTAACGTTGGTTATCTCGATCTCCATGACCAATTGCCAGCTTTTGAAAATGTTAGTTAAATTTTTTTATAAACAAGGGACAGGACCAATTTTCTGCCTCACCAGGGTCTGCTGGTGACGTCACAGCCCGCTTGCATTTAGCTCTCAGCGCTGTGTTGCTTCGGGTACTATGGCAATCACCAGCTTTTGAAATTCTTAGTTATTTTATAACCAACAAGGCCACACGTCAAATTTCAGCCTTGCATGGTGTGCTGGTGACGTCACAGCCCGCTTGCATTCAGGCCTGTGTTGCTTCTGGTACTATGCCAATCACCAGCTTTTGTTCTTCTTAGTTTTTTTATAACCAACAAGGCCACGCAAACAGTTTAAGCCTGGCGAGGTGTGCTGGTGACGTCACAGCCCACTTGCGTTCAGATACTTTTCAGAGCTGTCAGAGTGAAATGACTCGCGAATTTTGTGTTTGCAATGTTGGAGAATATAATAAAAGTTTGTATCGATAATCGACGTTGGTTTTTATTTTTAAAATTTGTAAATTTCTTCTGTTAGTTGGTGCACATATACCTTTTGTTGTTAGCAAACATGTCTGTACATTTGTATAGCATGCCGATAGCTTCATCAAACAAATAACGGCAAAAAAACAGACAGTTTAGCCACCCCCACTCTAAGTCCATTGTAAGCTGAGGAGATCGTATGGAATAACAAAATGTTCCGGGTGCAGACTTGTTGTCATTGGCAACCATTCATCCTTCAACCTCATTTTGACTCTATTACTACTGCTTTGTTCTCATTGTTTCATTCATAAGAAGTGGCCGTGTGCAAAAGCCATTTTACTATTGGTTAGAATTAATTAAAATGTGTCAAAGTTGAAGGTTCAAAAGTTAAAAAGGAGTTCCTAATTTATTTGTGTACGTTTTTATAGAAAAGAGTTCGCTTTGTCATGAGTCATATATAGGTCATGAGAGACAAATAACAGCAACGCCGTTGTGTACAAAACAAAAACTCCAAAAACAACATGTGCATGTACATTCTCATTTATTAACGCTATTGATGGGACGATACCAAAATCATAGGGTGCTTACTGTAAACAAGGCTCCTCAGATTTTAAAATATATAATATAACAGACTACAGACAGTTTACCCACCCCCACTCTCAATCTCCCACACCATTGTTGTTG
This sequence comes from Ampullaceana balthica, assembly GCA_944989445.1. Lineage (NCBI taxonomy): Eukaryota > Metazoa > Mollusca > Gastropoda > Lymnaeidae > Ampullaceana > Ampullaceana balthica. The sequence goes on along the minus strand of CALYLW010000005.1, from coordinate 3,792,642 downwards.
GTTAGTCCGATTAGCATCAAGTTACCGAAGGAATTCTAAGTCCATTGTAAGCTGAGGGGACGGACCCAAAGAAGATGATTAGGAAGAGAATGGTTCAGGGACAATGAGGGGATGTGTAGGTTACACAGGGTGGGTTATTTATTTTTGTAGCTTGTAAGGAAAGTCACGCAAGTGCCTTCCAAGGCACAGTATCGCTCAATCTGGGAATCACAGCAAGACGGCGCGCTTGGCGGAGTGGCGGGCAGGAGTAGATGAAGTCGTCATAGTTATGTACTAGGGAAAAAAACTGTGCTAACGCAACAAAGGGTTATATTTAAACTTAAACGGTCCTTAGGAAAGAGTGAAGAAAGAGGATCCCGATATTCCGATACGATTCTGATTAATCGTCCCATCACTAATTAACGCACAACACGTACATAAAGAAATTTCAATCGCATGTTAATATTTTGCCACCATATTGGTTTTCGTTTCAACTCGATCATCGGTTAGCTTGATGCCATTTTTCATACCCCAACGCCGTCGACTTAACCGGTTTCGACTGTATTACTAACTCATCAAATACAACCACCCATGCTGTTGCATATCTGGTGCTTCTTTGAATAAAAAAAATAAACTCTGTTTCCTATCACTCAAATATAAAAATAAAGTTTAGGATTTGTGTAAATATTAAAGAAAACTACACCACTTGGATGGTAACCTTTAAAAATACTATCACTAAAAATGATTTTCTATTGCTGGGGAAAAAAAATTGGGACAGTGAGAAATGAAACAGAATATTTGTTGATGCTGCATCAAACTTAGTGGCACTTTTTTGTGTTATACTTAGGGCCAAAGTTTTCAATTGAATTTTCCATAGAACACTATAGCTAGTTCGTATATATTCAAATAATATTCCGAGGAGAATATATAAAATTTAGGTATCTACTTATTGGTCGGGTCAGGCCACAAGAAAATATGAATATAAATTATTATTAAAGACATTAATCAAAATAAGAGGAATCCTACAGAGAAAACTTACCTTAAAAAAAATGTTGTCTGATTATAAAAATCTTAATGTTGAGAACACAAAAAATGCTTTTCTCACAGGGAGATGTACTGCAGAAAACTGTTTCATTAATTTCTATGTGAGATCTAAGTAAAATAAGATGTTATTAATACAAAAATTAATCAAACTTTGTCTTACTTGTGAGAAGCCACTTCACACCAGTTCTCAGTTCCAGGGGGAAGTCGGGGTAGTGGGATGGGGCCCCACAGATTTTCCAGGTGTTCTGGCATCACTGCCCGCTCATAATGACCCGCCTTGAGATACAGCAAGATGGGCCCAGGTTTCGGCTGATTAATGTTCACTTTGAAGTCAATCTATTGATAGAGTTAATATTTATGGTTATATAAATGTCAATGTTTCTATAGAACAAAATAATAATTAGATAACTACACAAATATCAAGTAAGTATTTATTCGTTAATGGTCAACATAATTCTAAAAATAAATTATCATAAAAGAAATTGATCACTAAATTAGTCAGACCCTACTGGGAACAAAGAGTTTCAAATTTCATTTTTTATTTTTATTTTCAATACCAAAAAGGCTTAGATCATTTCCAACATTTTTATCTATAGTCTTCAACAACTTCTTGTAACTTTTAGTGAAGTATGACCATTCCCCCCCCCCACCAGGTTTTCTGTTTCTTGCCTTCTTTTACATACAATAAATTTTCAAAACTAAGAGAAGCAAAGGTAATGAGCCATTTCTTATTAAGTTGTCCAGTCTCTATGACAACATATTTACACCAAGTGTTTTTTGGGCCTCATTTTTACTCCTGTTCCATGGAGTTTTGCCTAGGGGTCTACCGATATATCGGCTGGCCGATATATCGGCACCGATATCTGGATATCGGCAATATCGGTATCGGTAGCATGTAAAGGTCCCGATATTGACGTCACCGATATTTCATAATAAGTGACATTTTGACCCCAAACGGAATAAAAAAAAACTATCATTTAGATTTACAATATCTCGACAAATTAATATATCGACCCCGATAACAGTATTAAAATAGTCAAAAGAGTTCTAGTATTAATATGTGCAGCCACGATACTGTGTGCCATGTGCTGTGATATTGTTTAGGTATCGGCCGATTTTCGTATACTTAAAATACTGTGTAAATAGTGCCGATGCCAAGTATACCGTAATTGGTCTAATAAATGTATAACATGTAAACATTATGTTCATGTAATTGCTCTAATACTAACAGCAAAGATGCACGCAGAATCGCAGATGTCTAAATCATATCGTTTCGTATGGAATAACAAAATGTACCGTGTGCAGACTTGCTGTCATTGGCAACCATTCAACCTTCAACCTCATTTTCACTTATTACTATTACTATTACTTTGTTCTGATTGTTTCATTCATAAAAGGTGGCCGTGTGCAAAAGCCATTAAACTATTGGTTAGAATTAATAATTATGAGTCAAGGTTGAAGTTTCATAAGGACTTCCTAATTTTGCTTGTACAATTTTTATAAAGGATTGTTTGTTTTGTTATGAGTCCTATGTAGGTCATGATCTGGAACTTGTAAACACATCGGAAACTTTGTTTCGGGGAGCAAAAAAATCGGTAATATCGGCAAAACTGGATATCGGTAGACCCCTTAATTATAAAATATAAATAATTACGAGTGATAAATTTAAGAATGCCGTCATCAAATATGACCACTGTTTTTGTCCTAACAAATACTCATATCGGCACTCATATCGGAAAAAAATATCGGTAATATCGGCAAAAATGCACGTCGGTAGACCCCTAATATTTTGAATAATTACGAGTGATAAATTTAAGAATGATGTCATCAAATATGACCGCTGTTATTTTTGTCCTAACAAATACTCATATCGGCACTCATATCGGAAAAAATATCGGTAAAAATGCATATCGGTAGTCCCCTAATATAAAAGATAAATAATTACGAGTGATAAATTTAAGAATGACGTCATTAAATATTACCGCTGGTTTTTGCCCGAACAAATACTCATATCGGTACTCATATCGGCAAAAAAAATATCGGTAATATCGGTATCGGCAATATCGGCAAAAAGGCATATCGGTAGACCCCTAGTTTTGCCATGGCTTTATCTAAACCGTTAGCATTTCCTGCCCCATATAAGTTAACCCACAGATATTAAAGTTCTCATTCTCCTCACTACTGTAATGGGGATTATTTTGAATTCAATGCAATGATGCATGAAGTTATGCAGGCTCTCTTGGTTAGCAAAATGGTTTTCTTGAAAGTAGCTTTGGACTTTGGATCATATTAGGGGACAGAAATCTCATCAGAAAAAAATTGCATCTTAGGTTATCCACTCAAAATAAAAATAGCTTATGACTCATTAATTTTTTATATGGTTTCAAGAGGTCATCAATCCAAGACAAATAACTCCAATTAGTTCATTAAAAAGTAAACAAGAGCAAGTGTTTCAGACCTGAAGATTTCCTGGTAAGGTTGTGCTGTGTTCCTGAGTGACACTTTGATGAAATGGGACTGCATCCAATACAGGCAGCATGTCAAAACTGGTTTCTGCAACTGTAGTTTTAGTACCGAGACAAGCCCAGCCAGTGCACTCTTGAAGACTGAACATAATACAGTTGACATTGCGGGTGTCAAAGTTCACACGGAACAAAGATTTCTCCTGCCAGACTTTGTTGTTGCCTTTTAGAGTAGCTATTAGTTCTGACTGCCAGTCAATAACAAAATTAATTATAAAAAAGATTAAATTGAATAATAATAGCAAAAATTTATAAAAACAATTTGTTAAAAGAAATTTGTTTGTTGTAGAAAAAAGCACAACTTTTAACTATGGTTACACATTTACTTGCTAAGTCGAGTCTGGAAAATGTAAAGATATATATATATATATACACTTGTGTATCACCCGTAAAAATGACGGAAGTTTTCAAAAATAAATAAATACACATCAGATTAAAAAATAACTTAATACAGAACTTTCATTTATTTCATTTATTTTTATTTTATTCATTTATTTCCCTAATGAACAATTTTATGCGGAAGTTTCGAAAAGAGTTATTTTTTAGTGCAATAATTTGGTGCGCTGCTTTCTAAAATTAGTAGTGTCATGGACAGGACAGACGGGACATGACATACATTGCAAATTATGTATATTGATAGAGTTTCTCTAAAGATATAATTATTTTATAAATATACTTTTTAATAACACAATAAAAAAAAATTTAAATTCCATGACCGCGTGGTCGTAGGGGGTTCTGTTGTTTCCATTAAAACTTTCTCTGGGCTTGGTAGACCTGGCGGCGCCCATCTCCTATCCAAGTCAGCGTTGGATTTTTTAAAGCAATAGGCATTCATTAATATTATAATTGTGGCTTAACGTGGGCTAGATCCCAAGACCTCAAGCTTCGTGAAGTAAGGTGACTTTGCTATCCAGCTGCCCAATAAAAATTAGTATGAATTTAATTTGCTGTCAAATTATAACATAAATATAGCAAGAGGTGTAAGTTTGTTTTTTTTTAAAATCGTAATGTAGTATTAATTTTATTTCTTTTTTACCCTAGGACTGAACATGCACAAAAAGGTTTAATAAACTCTACTTTACTTGTTTTGTGTTGACAGCTGTGAAGACTCTGAGCCTTGGTTTGCTAGCAATGTTAGGACCTGATCTGATCTCAACTCTCTCAAACACCAAGTTGGCTGACCTGGCTCTAAGGGCTGTGACCTCTTCTTGCCTCATCCTATAAAGTTTACCCAATGGGTTCTCTCCCCTGTACATAGCTCCAAACAATGCAAAGTTTTCATCAAACACTTCTTTCCAAGCCTAGACAAAAATATATATTATTATGATACGTAATGATAATAATTTAAGGTCTTTAATTAAAATAAAAATGATGTCATTTTATTTTTTAAATTAATTTTTTTCAAAAATATACTGTAATATATCATCAGAAAAGAGGATATTGGGAAAAGAAAACTTATTTAAAACTTACTTCCCTTGTTGCCAGGTCAGCATTGAAGAGTTTGGAGCCTTCATTCCTATCTGTAACACTATCATCATGGTTGAAGATTTTTCCGAAGAGTTTCTCTGTTTCTTCTTTGTACATCAAAGGGTAAAGCTGATGGGTGTGCCACAAGAGGTCAATGTCATAGCATGGCACAATGAACATTTTGGGTCTCTCAAGTTTCAGTACCAGAAACTTTTTATAGCGTACTAGAGATGACTCTAAGAATTTTCTATCTCTGTAGTGAGGCAAGCTGACCTTAAATTAAATACATGAAATAATATAACTGTTCCATGTAAATTTTTGGGGGCTTAGAATAGCCTATTCAACTTTAAAAAGTTAAATTTCTTGTTCCATATAATTTAAGAGCAACAAAAAATACATTCATTAAAATTAGGGCTGGTAATGACTAATTTATATTTAATCATTAACTTTTTGAAAAATTAACGACTAATTTCATTTATATCATTAATTTCAATTAAAGCCAAATATTAAAATTTATGACATCACTAAACTGAACATCTCAAGGGAAGTAACAAAAACAAATAATTGACATTTTTTGTTTTATTGAGTTATTTCCCCTGTCTAATATGTTTTTGCAGCTATGTATTTGATCCCCTAAAAGCGAATTGTTTACAGCAGTGAACACAGTAAACTTTTTCACCATCTTCTACTTTGCCATCCGCAGTTAGCTTGAAAACACAATGATTGCTCAAATTTCCGTTTATATTCTTAAATTTAACTATGCTGAAGCTGTCAATAGTCGCCATTTTTTGTTTACAGCCGCACGTCTACATAAATTAATAAATTATAATAATACGCGGGAGAAGTTTGTACGTTAAAAAATATATAAATTAGTATTAATTATTAATAATTTATTATTTATTTTTTAATAAATTGAAAACAAATTATTATAAATATGTTCTTAAATTTTAATCAAATTTTTATCGATTAAAATTATTTTATTTATTAAAATCGAGAAATTAATAGTTTAATTTCCGCAGCCCTAATTAAAAACATCGACTGCAGGTTAGGCAGAACTAATTTTGCTTCAAATGACAAGACAAGTAGATAATAGAGTTATAGATGACCTTCCTTTATGGATGCAGTCAATGAATTGGAGTAAAACCATCTCTTTTCAAAAACAGTAACATTTTTAAATGTGGTTGAGCGAGCACATAGCCAACAAATATATTTCTGGCATAGCTAATGCTGCAATGGCAAAGACAATGACACCACAAATACATGAAAGCAGCCTTCATAGAGCAAGTGGTTCAAGTTTTGACTAGTGGCTCTTGTGTTACAAATGAACATCAGTGAGCGGGGAGTTTTGGGGGAAAATAGAGGATTTCATTTTTTGTTCAGAGACAATAAGTAGGAGCAAATTTTAACACTGAAATGTCAAGCTCTGAAATAAGTGCACCATTAAGTCTTAAGTCTGTGGGTAAGTATTCGATCAAGGAAAAAAATGATCATTTCTAATTTCCAAAAATAGATAATATATTAATATCCATTGAAATACAAGATACACAAATAAATTGTGTTATTAGAACAATAAGCTAAAGCTTTATTAATTGACAATTACATATGTAAATGTTTAAGTAAATGACTTTATCAGTACTAATAAATAAACAAAAGTATTTCAATTAAATTTACATTATTACCTAATATTTCATAGGAAAAATAATAAAGTAGAGATATTAAAAAAGAGAAACGGAAAGAAGAAAGATGGGCCCAAGTACTAAACTAAAATACAGGATAGAAGAAGAGGAAGGAAGTATCAAAAGTAACAGTGAAAAAACAAAAATTGGAATTGAAGAATGCAATAATAATTGAAACCTACTTCACATTTTTACACGTTTGTTCCCTACTGTTGGCGGCTGTGACAATAACAAAGGTGGATTTCAGATCAATCAAGCTCACATTTTTTAAATTTATGATGCGACTCTCTTTGTGAAACTTAAATGGGATGAGCTAGCCAAGGCTATGAGTTAAAATGTCACCTTACAAAAGAATAAATCATCTAAATGTTCAATAATAAGTTCTACCACAATGCTACAATGACTATCCTAACATTCAATAATTTCTTCGTGGTCATTATTTACTCACCTGGTAACCAAATTCTTTTTGCCGACCAGCAGCCTCCAGTACATTGTAAGAGAAATTAGTCTTTCCATTCCTGTACTTTGGATTGACTAAGGTTGGGTTTAACTCCACCTCAAAGGGCTCATTGGGGTATTCTTTATTCCATAATTCTCTTGTTTCCTCTAGCACCTGGGTTTTACTTCTGGTATTTCTTTCAAGTGTATGATCTACAATTACACCATCCAGCAACTGAAGATTGAAAGAGTAAGAGACTTAAGTCCAATTAATCAAATATATTAAATTTGTTCATCATCTCCATGTTCTTAGAGATGTAAGAATACTAATTTACTAATAAACTAATTATCTTATCTTATCTATACAGACGCTCCTTCTATGCAGAAGATAGTTGCGTCCACAGACCATGACAGATGATCTGTTGGCAAGTGATGCAGCATTCACAGGCCACGGCTTTGTGGGTTCCACGCATTACCCAGCCGCCTAACACTATGTAGTGTTAGGTACCCATTCGGAGCGGGGTGACTCAGGGACGCCCTAGGCCCCGGGAACAAACCCTTGCCTTCACACGGATTCGAACCCGTGACCATCGGTACGACAGTCCAGTGCGCTGCCACTCGACCACCGCGTCCCCTGGTGGGATAAGCAATGTACATGTAATTGGAATTCTGATCCCTGAAAGCCCTAGTCAAAATTTAGAAACATTTCTATTCAAAACTCTAAATCACATGGGAGAGATGACAACAAAATTATGTTACAAAGTTCATCCCAGCTAAAGTAGCACAAAGTTATTACGCTTGCATGTTTAAGCATGAATCTTATCTTTTTTTAAACTGACAACAAATTAGACTTACCCTGATACAGTCTGCACAGTAAGCTGCAGGAGACAGCATATGGCAATGCCAAACCCATGCTATATCCAGGGGAGCTTCTAGAACCTTATTATGGTATTTTGCTGCCAAAGGCAACCAGAAATGTTGGTAACGATACATTGCCTGGCGTAAGATTCCTTCATCCCTAAGAATTGCATTGTCACATTTCTCAAGAAACTGAAGATGGTTTAAAGCGGCAGAAACTAAGTCAACTTTGAAATTTATCTCTGTATACAACATTTTTATTTCATTGTCCAATGGTTACTTATTGTTATACCTGAAAATAAACAAACAGTTTTATTTATTTTAATTGATATGCTATACTTTAACTATTTACTTAAGCTGTAACAGTGTAGGTGTAGTAATATGAAAAACTTATCTCGCTAATGCTAATAATTGTTATAAAAAAACACATTTAAATTATAAATTAAATAAACTAGGGACTTCAAAACTACTGCATGAAGAAACGAGGCATGCACTCTATATTTTTATGTCACAAAAGATACATATGTCACTCATATGTCATACAAGATCAAAGATGAGAATAAAGTAAAGAATAGGCCTAAATGCCCTAATGTAATGTAGTCAATGTAGACAATAATTCTAAGTCTAAGAATCCTGTTTAAAAATTATGAGTCATTTCAATCCATTTTTTAAATGTTGAATTTAACTTTGATATGATAATATTAATTAATAATATTAATAATATAATTATATACGTATTAAATTAGAATTGCTTTAACTTTAACTCAAAATATATTGACATTGATCATCATTGATGAGTTTGTTTGTTTTTTAAATAAAAAATATAGATCACATAATTATAATTCACTATTTATAAATTAATTAGGCTTATACTTATTATTATTAAGCCATTAATTGTTAGGTGGCTATAGACTATAGTCTTATATACTAAAGTATAGGTATGACTATAGATAGACGTAAATAGACTAAACTATGCTATATAATAGTTGTGTTTTTTTGTGTATGTATTAGTATTAGTATTATGTATAATTATACTGAATAATGTATACTGATACTGTATAGTCTACTATAGTATAGTCTACTATAGTATAGTCTAGTATAGTCTGTGATTAGTGTGAATCGTGAAACTGTGGTAAGTCTATAAATTATTTCTTTTAAAATATAGTTAGTTTCAGAAGTCAGTGACACATATTATTTAATTTTAAGGGAATGAAAGAAAGAGGATGGTTTTGCAGCCATTCAGCGAAAAATAATTGTATGTAACTTACCTGTTGATTTACTGTGGTTCAACTATGTACACCGCCATGTAAAGTATAAATAGCCCCATAGTCACGTGACCAAAAAAAAACATGGTAAAATAGAGGTAGACTGGTTTAATACTAGGATGGGCAATAGCGCGTTAAAAGAAAAAATCAATAGCCGGAATATACAACGTCACTGGTTCAAGTTCATAATTTTTATTATGTTGCTATATCTATTTGACACATGTAAACAACGAGGACATGAGTCATCCGTACAGTTAATGACGTTAAAGTCGTATTTTAATTTATGAATGAGGACCCCCCTCCCCCAAATAAATAATTTTTTTATCCTGCCTTCCTCTATATTAACACACACACACACTCACACACATACTACCACAAACTTCTGCAACAGCATCCTCTTTCCACACAATAAAAATACGCTGTCCACTACTCCCCATTGCCCTAATTTTTTTAAAATTTAAAACCATTCTCTTTCTATCGTCATTCCCTGGAGTAGGGTGAGTAGGCCTCGCAATGGTTCTTACATTATACTTAATCAGCGCTGAAAGGATTCAAGGACCCTGGAAATTGCACAGCTAGCTGTTGCTGATCTTTTTAAAAAATTGAATACAGTTTAGAATAGTTTAGATTATCAGAAGTCAGCAGTAACTTTAACGCTTTGTTTGGATTTTGTTTGCGCCTCTTTGGTATGCCACTGGCACACTTTGTTCTCTTTTTTTAAAAATATAAAGTATTCACAAATCATTTTTAAAAAATATTATATTAACAGAGCCTGTAATGTAGCGCGGCTGGTCGAGGTAAGATCAGTATAAGTGTGGCCTCGCCTGGTTCAATTCCTGGAAACTCCGGTTATCAAATATGTTCTTGTGGGGGCATGATCCAAAAAAAAAGTTTGAGAGCACTGCACTACATGATAAACAACAACAATTACTTTTTCCTAATGTGGTAATAATATAGAAGGCATTAAATTATAACTTGGAATTATCACGCAATAACAATCTTTAATACAAAATTCAGTAGACACAGAGACGTCACTAGATGGCGCAGGTGGTGCGAACCGCACCTGGTGACACTATTACAAGGGATGACACCAAAACGTAAACTATTGTATGTTCCCATTATTTGGCACTGGCAGACTCGGAGAAGGTCTATGGGGTGAGTCGTGAGGGATGACTCCATGAGCTGCCACACTGAGTGACACCGACCCTAGTGACGCCTTTGGTCAGACATAGGGATAAAACCACTATTCTTTTTTTTTCATTCGCAAGAACAAAAACACATACAAATCCTCCATCTTCCCTCTTCCCGTCAGGCATTTGGCGTGAAATGTGTTGACCGAACAACCAGTAAAAAAAACACACACACTATATATATATATATATATATATATATACCAACATTCAACACTAATAACAATGTAAGACTTGACATAAACCAAGGATTAGTTTGAGAAGCAATAACGGAGGTGTAGCGAGGTGGGGCGGGGGTACATACCGTATGTCCCCGGGCTCAAGGTTTCATTTTTTTTTAAATTTTAAACCCGCAAAAACAAAGTTTTTGACTATAAATCCCTTATATTGAGACATAACAAAAAGTATTGATTACGTTCAATATAATACGCACCGCGTGACAGACCCCTGTGACATCGAGGGCTGGAGTGAAGCTCCAGTGATCCGTGGAGGTCAACTATAGTAGACGGCTACACATGCTACATAGAGATACGTAGAGATAAACTAAAAATTCATTAATTTAATTACGGTACACAGAGGCGTAACAACGACTTGGCATTGAGGCGGTTGCCAAGTTCGCTGAGGGCTAATCCTTCAATAATCAATTTATTCTGAAAATTTAGTATTTTCCCTATTTCTCAGGAGCACCAAAAATTTATTAGCCAAGGGCGTGGAAAACCAAATTACGCTTCTGACGGTACATTCGATCGATCTGAAATATTAATATAATGCATTGTTAGGTGACACTAGTTTATGTGCAAAATTTCAGCTCGATAGGATCACGGTAAATGGGTCATTTTTTACTTTTGTTTTTTCCGCAGGCGGGACCAAGAGATCACGACAAGACGGTGAAGTTAATATAACGGATTTAAAAACATGCCGTCAGGGTCGGACCGCAACCTCCCCACCCCTCTTCCTACTCCCCTGAGCGGAGATCAATAATTTTTATGCTTTTAAAGTAATAGGCCATGGTAGACCAAAGTTGTTGCCTGTAAAGTGTAAGGACTCAAGAAACTGCAAAAAATAAGAACCCAGCTCAAAAGGCAAGGCTTGCCAACAAAATTGTGGAAAGGTCATTTTCTGGTGATTTCAGACGGCCGCGATTAAAGCCAACGAAGTTTGTGAATTTAGTGAAATAATCGTGGGTCACCGTCTCATTTGGCGAAAACATCAATGTATGCGGGACTCCAGCCAGAGGATGCCATAAGGCCTTAGGCATTATACAACAAGAAGATAGTAAACACAGAAGGTCAATATCACCTAAGTCAAGGTTGTGATGTAATACCAGGACCCTTCACTGGTTTTATCTGGAGGAACGAGGATTTGTTTGTGTTATAGCTTACTGTTATAGCTTACTGTTATAGCTTACTGTTATAGCTTACTCTGTTATAGCTTACTGTTATAGCCCATTCATTTAATCAATTTTATGTGCGTTGGCTCTGATAGGTAAGAGTGGTATGAAAAACTGAATGCTCATTAAATGAAGCCGTTCCCTGTGTTGATAGTTTGCCTGCGCGTTCATTTCCTAGTATCTTGTGGTGCCCTGATATCATTGTAATTGTAAGGTTAGTTTGCATGCATGGGTTTTGAGGAAGGTCTTAATTTACACAAAGTGATTATTTACTATTTTAAGAAATTGAAGCTCAGATGCTTGAAGTATTGATTTGCAATCTGGGACTATAAGTGTAAGAACAATATATATATACTAGATTGTTCCGGGGCACCGTGGCGCCTGCGGCGCCCACTTTTTTAGGGCGCCTACGGCGCCAACCTTTTTCAAAAGCCCAACTAACTTGTCCTTTTTTGTTAAATACGAAATATTAAACTTTCTGAAATGTAAGCAAAGTATTTAATAATAAAGGTTGTAGGGCGCCTACTTTGTTTTTTGTAAAAAGCCCAAGTAACTTATCCTTGTTTGATAAATACGAAATATTAAACTTCCTGGAATGTACACAAAGTATTTTACATCTTTAATTTATAATTATCTTGCGCACCGATGCACACCTTGTATTTTAAAATATAAGATCAAACAATGATGTCATATTAAATATTTTTACAGTGCTAATCACCACAAGATTTTTCAACTGCTATAGACTGTTGTAACATCATCAGCGTTCCACATCCGTACATCTACCCAGTGAGTTACTTGGGCTTTTATATTATATATATATATAAATATATATATATATATATATATATATATATATATATATATATATATATATATATATATATATATATATATATATATAACACAACAGTATTGAAATATACTGTGGGGATTCCAGTTAGATGGCGTACACCTCTGCTTTAATGTCGTCGTTTTTGGTTTATCGTTACCTTAGATAACACCACAAGGTTGCAGAGTTCATGAAACGATCAGTCTTTGTGCTCTCTTCGTACGCCATTCATGTCCAGCTATGGTCAAAAAGCATTTTTTTGGCTCTAGACTCTAATCCATGATTTTTCAATTTTTTTAAATATGTCTGTTTAGGGGCCGTCCATAAAGTACGACACGCTATTTTTGACCATTTCAACTCCCCCATCCCCTGTCACAAATCTAGACCCCCCCCCCTAAAGTCTGTCACACTTTCGAACAAAAATTCGTTTTTTTTTAAATTAACAAAATAATTAAAATTTAATATAAAACAGCGGGACGTCACACATGGCCGGACCCCCCTCCCCCTGTCACAAACTGTCACACTTTTCTTACACCCCTCCCCCTCTGGAGCGTGAATACTTTATGTACGGCCCCTTAGTGTTAAATTGTCTTCAATGTTTTGAAGATGTTTTATAGTCAGATGGTAAGCTAGATGACAGAAGTTGGGAAGTTTTATCTGTAGAAATAGTGGCTCATTCTTTTTGGCTACCTTGTTGCTTTTTGTGTGAAGAACGTCTTAAAAAACGGCCCCGTCATATCGGACAGCCCCGACAAGAGACCTCCAGAAAAATAGTATCCTTTGAACATTTGTTTCATTATTTTAATTCAACTACATAATATAAATTGTAATACGATGGAAAAGAATTGCTTTTTATTAAATCCTTTATATTAACTCGTGGTGTCTGCGGCCGACCGACCGACCGACCGACCGACCGACCGACCGACGTTGTCGCCAAAACTTTTGATCGATTTTTAACCCACTTGCTCGCAAGATAGCGAGCTGAAATTTTGCAGGCAGTTTCGTACCAATGATAAAAACAATGTATCAAAATTTTTGATCGATCGCATGTACCGTAATTAAATTATTGATTTTTTAGATTATTTTATTTATTCCTATGTATCATGCTATTTTTTGAGATAGAGCGTCGCGGTGCGTATTATATTGAACAACCTTTCTGTCGCGCAATAAGGTGCGTATTTTATTGACAGCTCTTTTTATAAACATATTCCTGATCGGTGCGCATTATATTAAACATGTTTTACGACACAACTGCAATTTTGTATTTCTGGATGGTCTGGCGCTGCGTATTATAATGAACATTCTTTTAGTTACTTCTCGTACATAAAGGATTTATAGTCAAAAACTTGGTTTTTTACGGGTTTTTCTTATTAAATCCTTTATATTAACCCGTGGTGTCTGCGGCCGACCGACCGACCGCCCTTGCTTGTCGCCAAAACTTTTGATCGATTTTTAACCCACTTGCTCGTAAGCTATCGAGCTGAAATTTTGCAGGCAGTTTCGTACCAATAATAAAAACAATGTATCAAAATTTCAGATCGATCGCATGGACCGTAATTAAATTATTGATTTTTTTAGATTATTTTATTTATTCCTATGTATCATGCTATTTTTTTAGATAGAGCGTCGCGGTGCGTATTATATTGAACAACCTTTATGTCGCGCAATAAGGTGCGTATTTTATTGACAACTCTTTTTATAAACATATTCCTGATCGGTGCGCATTATATTAAACATGTTTTACGACACAACTGCAATTTTGTATTTCTGGGTGGTCTGGCGCTGCGTATTATAATGAAAATTCTTTTAGTTACGTCTCGTACATAAAGGATTTATAGTGAAAAACTTGGTTTTTTACGGGTTTTTTTTTATTGTCGCTTTCCATTAATGAATATACAACAATGTTCCGGTGCATGTAAGTAGATATAACATAGGATAATCTTAATCTTAAAGTTAGTTCATAACTACTGGTTGCCTCATTGTCTATTATAAATCACGTTTAGTGAATTAACTAATAATAAAGCTATCCGTGTGTTTAACTACTTTAAAATCCGTCAGGTATTCGGGTATGTATACTTCCGTGTTTCCTTTACAACTTGTAACTAAAGTTCCTTTTAGAATTACACAATTGAATCATGACTTTTAAAAATCCCAATTTTATTATCCTTCGCTAACTTGATGTTGAAAGGGGACAAGGACTGCATTATAAATGTGAACTGAAACTTGACGGGTGGTTTGTTTGTGTACAAAGAACGCTTGTAAAACACGCTGGAAGTCTGTACTGTAAGCATCTTAAAAACTTAACTGAACGCAGTAGCGTAGTTTGGATTGGTGTCACCCGGTGCAGTAAACTCGCAGTATTACCCCAACCCCCACTCCCCTCAAACCGATGGATGTTTAAAAAAAAAGAATTGGTGCATAGTTTAAAGATGACAAGACTTCAGCACACCTCGCCACAAGACAGCACAGTATACCACACCACACTATCTGACAATACAAACACACCATCTGACGACACACCACACTAAAGCCCCCCCTCCCCCACTTGACAAAATAACAGATCACCATCAGAAAAATGGAAAAACATTTATTATGAGAGACCTGTTGTTTATTTGACTTTTAATGAGAAAAAATGTTAACATTAGGACGGATACAAATACATTCCACTTTCAGTCCTGAGAACAAGAATTGAAAACAAGTTTGTTTGGTATCACAGCCTATCTAGGTGCATTTACAAGTTTGTTTGGTATCACAGCCTATCTAGGTGCATTTACGAGTTTGTTTGGTATCACAGCCTATCTAGGTGCATTTACGAGTTTGTTTGGTATCACATTTACGAGTTTGTTTGGTATCACAGCCTATCTAGGTGCATTTACGAGTTTGTTTCGTATCACAGCCTATCTAGGTGCATTTACGAGTTTGTTTGGTATCACAGCCTATCTAGGTGCATTTACGAGTTTGTTTCGTATCACAGCCTATCTAGGTGCATTTACGAGTTTGTTTGGTATCACAGCCTATCTAGGTGCATTTACGAGTTTGTTTGGTATCACAGCCTATCTAGGTGGATTTACAAGTTTGCCTGTAGCGTTAATTCTTAAGGGGACAAAATAAACAACTTTAATTTTGTAATTATTTTGGGTGACAGAAAATAATTATCATCTTTCTAAACGTAATTAAATGGAAAATATATTGCTGGGGCAGTTTAGACAGATGATGGACC
This sequence comes from Ampullaceana balthica, assembly GCA_944989445.1. NCBI lineage: Eukaryota > Metazoa > Mollusca > Gastropoda > Lymnaeidae > Ampullaceana > Ampullaceana balthica. The sequence continues at coordinate 3,776,764 of CALYLW010000005.1, read as the reverse complement.
GTTTAGACTTTAGACAGACGATGGGCCGTTTGAACAAACGATGGACCGTTTAGACAGACGATGGGCCGTTTGAACAAACGATGGACCGTTTAGACAGACGAGGGACCGTTTAGACAGACGGTGGACCGTCAGGACAGACGATGGACAGTTAGGCCAGACGATGGACCGTTTTGACAGACGACGAGCCTTTGTCCGGGGTCCTCAAGCAGTCAGCTGAAACAAGCCAGAGGACAACATTTATGTAACTAGGACAGGATCCTGCTAAGTACTGAATTATGCTGTGACTAAAAAAACAGGATAGGGCTGGCTAAAATTAAACGGAGCATTAAAGGTGACTAGTCGTGCAATGTAGACAAGCATTTTCAACGCCGCTTTGTTTTAGAACAGGGAGTTTCTGAGTCACCTATTTGTCAATGATAAACAAAAAACCGAACGAGTTGTCAGCGCCCTCACAATATCCTCGTACATCAGCTTATCGATTGGCGGTCTGAATGTTTGGTCCAGTTGGTCAGGATTTTTGTTTTTTAAATTTTTTTACACGCTTTTATTTAGCTTGTCATTTAATGTGTGTGTCTGTCTGTTAGCGTCAAAACTTGCAACGTAATTTTGATGTACTTCACAATGCTCGATTGAGCTGAAATTTGACAAAACACTTTATTATTTATTGTACCTTACAACAACTCTTGTCTCACGTTCTCTTGCTTTACAAACCACCATTCACCCCCACACGTCACACGTGCTTTATACACACCATTCATCCTTGTATATAAACTCTAGCTTTACAAACAACCATTCATCCTTAACTCTAGCTTTATATACCACCATTCATCCCTAACTCTAGCTTTACAAACCACCATTCATCCCTAACTCTAGCTTTACAAACCACCATTCATCCTTAACTCTAGCTTTACAAACCACCATTCATCCTTATATATAAACTCTAGCTTTACAAACCACCATTCATCCTTAACTCTAGCTTTATAAACCACCATTCATCCTTAACTCTAGCTTTACAAACCACCATTCATCCTTAACTCTAGCTTTTCAAACCGCCATTCATCCTTAACTCTAGCTTTACAAACCACCATTCATCCCTAACACGTGTGAACAAACAGTAAATTAGAGGTGTATTTAATTTCAATCAAAATTTTAAGGTGTCAATAAGATTGCTATAAAAATAAAGAAATGAGACATGGTGCTGTTTTTGTTATTACAAAAATCACTTAAAAAAAATTCAAAACAGTCAATAAAAAGAATGTGACAGTCATAGACAAAAACATGAATAGCATGTTTATCTCTATACAGGGTTGATATAACACAACAAATCGATGGAGTAGCTGTTCATACTGGCCAAGTTTAAATCAGTGGGAAGAGATGTAAGAATTGTTGCTCTAAATTATTCTAAAATGTATCAAGTTGGTTCATTGATGAGTTTCATTTTGAGACAGGGATTCTAGCTGATTTAAATAATTATTTCGCAGTGCAAAAATGACTTAAAGTTGGTAAACAAAAAATATTGAAAATAACTTATCAAGAATATTCTGACAGCTCGAAGCCTCTCACTAAAATGTATATAAAAATTACAGTTTTTGTTTGTTTACTTCCTTGAGTGCAGCTGAAGTCTAATCATTATTTCCTTCCTAGTTGACCTTAGTCAGTGTGGGTGATAAAGTAAAACATTTCATTCATGGTCGGTTGGGCGGAAAGTTCAATTCCTGTCTGACAAGGGTGGTAAGCTTCTTGATAAAAATAACAACCAGTGGGATCAAAGAACTCAGGATAATTCAAATGTTGTCCATTATCAGCGCACATCCTGGTTTAACCACATCCTGAAAAGCTCACATTCATGAACCTTTGAACTTTTCCATTAGAGCAAAACTAAGGGAAGTAAGTGTTGAATATATTTACTATCTACGCCTCACAAGTTTCACCCGTGACTGTAATAGTAAAAATGAGGTCTTGTAGTTCAAATCATTTTGTAAATGGCACGTAATCACCAACCCAAACAAATGTGGACCACAAATAGTGAGACAATGAGGCCGGCCCTCTTGAACTTTGGACTGTGTTATCTAACAGAATGTTGTCATCAGATCTATTTCTCTGTCATCTCATTTGATCAATTGTTTCAGTAACATATTGGATAATAATTCTCAAACTATGATTAATATTTTTAAATTTGTGGCCTTAAGCAGAATACTAAAATCTATATTTATACTTTCTACATTATTTTCTACATTATATACTAAATAATAATATCAGCAGAAAATGATGGAATTATGTCTTTGTGGCACACAGTTCATGCATGTTCACATTGTCAAGAAGGATTTCTGCCACCCATATCATTTTGTGAAGACAGATAGCCAATATTAAAGTACATACTTTGTCCTAGTTCAACCAAGGTCAAGGATGTATCAGAATGAAGCTTTTGGTGGCAGAAGTGTAGATATCTGACTACATGAAACTCTTGGAATGACCTACTCAGCCTTGCTGGACTCATGCTGTGCCATTGTCCACTTTGACTTTTGTTATTAAAGTTACAAAGCTGTTTTCAATTATCGTCTAAATCGCCACAGTATAAAAACTATTTTAAAAATTCAAACAATCTTAACATTCATACCCTTGACTATCTTTCACTGAGTGGTGAAGTACATGAATTTTAATGTATGAATTGTTTAATGAATGAAGTCATGTAAGACTTGAGTTAACAATTTCTCATTGATAGACCAGTGCACAACCCTCTGGTTGCATGAGTCATGTCAAGGGAAATTATTTCAATAACTCAGTGCATTATCCTGAGAAAAATATGTAACATAATATATGTAACAATATATGTAACATAATTCAACTGTGAACAGCTTGCACTGAACACAGCTATAAACAAACATTGAGCAATTGTTACAGTTAAAAACTTGGAGTAGGCTAAGAATAAACAAATTGAGGTGAATGAAATTAAAAACATTGGAAATAAACAGTGTATGTTAATGATATGGAGTATCTATTCTTTAAAAATGGTAATTAGCACGAAGGCAAATTAGCTTAATCAATAGAAAATTTTCCCTCAAAGTGCATTATTATATTTATTCAAATTATTTATTAAAAAAATACAACAAAAATTACTATACTGCTGAAGGTGAAGATTTTTTGTTATACTTTATACTCAAAAAAATTAATTTCATAACATAAAAATCTCCAAAATATTGATACATTTTTAACACTTTGGAGATTATTAAAATATTGCAAGTCTTGACCTTCATTAAATACACTGTTCTATACAGCTCAACAAAATACTGACAAGAAACTGCTGGCAGCAGCCTCAACAAACTGGGGAGTTTTCTTAACAAGTTTTCTTGCCATAAGAAATAGAAACTACCAATAGGCTAGTTAATCTAATGCACCAATAAATTGAAAGTACCAATAGGCTAGTTAATGTAATACCACAATAAATTGAAAATAACTAATAGGCTAGTTAATCTACTGCCCCAATATATAGAAGAGACCAATAGGCTTGTTAATGTAATACCACAATAAATTTGATATAGCTCCATGCTTATGACTTTAAATAAATGCAAGAAAAATAATGTAAAATTATAATATAAGTGTAATTAATGACCATTAATTAAACTCTTGATATTTTCAAAGAACCCACGTCTTATATGTAAATGATATCTTAATCTGTGGTGCTGCAAATACTTAAATATGAATAAGATTTCCTATATCATAAGGTCTGCTTATTTTTAATAATATTTATATCACATCAACTATGAAAAAATAACATGTACAAAGATCCAAAACACTTAAAAAATATATTGTCTTTGACAAGTAGGTATAAATACATTTCAAAAGACTGAAGGAAAAAAAAAGAATATTATAGATGAAGAAGAGGAGATCATAATTTGAAACTACCAACTTCTGTTCAGTTAAGCTATTTTCAAAACAACTTTTCTCTTGACACCAATCAAGAAATGTTTTCAACTTTTCATAGAAGGTCATGTCCCGCTGTACAGATAAGGAATTCAACCTTTGCCCCAAAACAGATCATACCACATGACCACATCTATTTGTCACTATAAAAAATGTCAGAAAAATTTACATTTTTTAATATGATCATCCCTTTTTAACTATAGTTATTTTTAACTTCTGAATATTTGCAAAGAACTGTCATAAAATAGAAAAATTCCAAGATACAGTGCAATTGGTTTAGTGTAATTTCATGAATTAAACAGTTAGATAACAATAATTAGAAAAGAAAACCCAATTCAAATCTTAGTGTTGTAAAAAATTAAACATTTGTTAAAGGGTTTGAGGAATGTTGAAAACTTTGATCAGTTTTGTTTGATAACCACCAGGTGCATTCACAGACAGATATAAAATCGAGGAGTTACTGGCCTATTGGACTCAATGACTCTTGCATCTTATGGCAGTCTTTGAACAATCCATCCGACTATTTCCTCCTTGACTTTACTGCCATCTGGTTCTGGCTCATTGTGTAGTTGATGAAAACAATCTTTGAGAATCTGTAAGAAAACAGTCAGTTTGATATCAAAGTTGACATTTCTACCTCATCTGTCTTTGGAGATGAAATTTATGTGACAGCCACTAGACATGAGATACAGATGTAGACATTTTTTAACATTAGTTGCAAAATTTGTATCAGTCCAAATTAACATTTTGGAATAGTGATGACAGGCCATTTTTTGGTGTATAAACAGACATAGCCATTTTACTTAAGAATTATGATAAATCAAAGATTTAATTATTAAACGTAAGATTGATTGAATATAGTTAGTCTTGCTACAAGAAATGACAGGCAATAAATTTTAACCACATTTAAGCTTCAGCCAAATATTTGCACATAGTAATATTCAAATATGATGAAATATACATATTTGGATTCTAAATTACTATCTGTTCTACTGCAGAAAGACAAACATCTAACGATGGATAAAGACTTGGTATTAGGGATGTGAGAATCATAATGAGAAGTTACCTTTATTGTCTTGTCAGCACTGGCTGCTTGTTTGTACAAAGCTTCTGATCCTTTAGAGTTGACTATTTTGTCACTGTCACCATGAAGAACCAAGAATGGCCATTTGATAGTGGACAGTTTGGATTCAATTTCTTGAAGGGCCTTCAGCAATGAAAACGCCCACCTAGGTAAAGAAAAAAAAAGAATTTTAGATACAATTAGAAAACAATGAAAATGTTATGCTTTAAAAGTAAAAAACCACACTCTTCTTGCTTACATTTGACTGCCTTTCTGTTTATTGTAGGTAAGCCAAGCCATAGTTTAATTATACATGTATACTGAGATCTTCATTCCACCACCAGCCAAAAATCTTGACAGCATGATCTAGTCCTCTCCTGTGATGTTGTTGTTTCTTGAGATCAGAAAGTCTCAAGGACTGGATAAAGTCCAGGTCACAGCACTAAGTCCAAGTATGGTGGTCCGCTGGGCTTCTAATAATTTGACGCATAAACCTTCCACCTGTGAGTAACAATTTTTTAGAGCACTTGCTGTAAGACATTGGGCTATGTCTGCCCCCCTGACTGGTGGTAACCTCAACTAACATCACAGAAGAGCTCACACATCAAATTAAAATATTTTTTTAAAAAAAGCATGAAAAACTTCTTACTTGGCCTTCATGCCTCCATGATAAACCAAAGGATCGTCCTTGTATTTCTGAGCCTGTGGACAAACAAAGTGGGCACCTCAGAAACACAACAGTAGCAACAAAGTCTTCATCAAACACTCCACAATTGTTTCGGCTCTTGATTATTATTTCCTATATCATCATTAAGTTCAGCTGGACTAAATATTGTGATTTGATTCTGAGTCAACGGTGAAATGCCCTAATTATGGAGGGTCAAAGGTGAAATGCCCTAATTATGGAGGGTCAAAGGTGAAACACCTTAATTATGGAGGGTCAAAGGTGAAACACCTTAATTATGGAGGGTCAAAGGTGAAACACTTTAATTATGGAGGGTCAAAGGTGAAACACTTTAATTATGGAGGGTCAAATTTGAAACACTTTAATTATGGAGGGTCAAATTTGAAACACCTTAATTATGGAGGGTCAAATGTGAAACGCCCTAATTATGGTGACATTCTGCAGTGTTTAACAACATAATAAAATGTACTCCCTGAACTAATATTTTCTTTTTTTTACTCAAGATTCCATTACAATGAGCCTGGTATTTTAGTGTTGTACTTCAGTGCCAAGTGTGTCACACTATCTTTTGGTACAATACTTACTATTGCCTTGTCCCTGCTGATATCCTCGTCATCTAACCACAACACTGGACACTGGGGCACAATTCTGGCAGCCAGTTTACCAAAAAAGATCTGTACATAAACACACAAAAAATTCAAACCCATTGTTCCACAGTACACATGTAGTAAGAAAAAGGTAAGAGTAAGGGAGGGGGTGGAGCGTGGTGTAATGTTACATGTGACTGGCCAATAAATAAGATCTGTGTTTTATCTGATGAGAAGAAATAAGATCTGTGTTTTATCTGATGAGAAGAAATAAGATCTGTGTTTTATCTGATGAGAAGAAATAAGATCTGTGTTTTATCTGATGAGAAGAAATAAGATCTGTGTTTTATCTGATGAGAAGAAATAAGATCTGTGTTTTATCTCATGAGAAGAAATAAGATCTGTGTTTTATCTGATGAGAAGAAATAACAAATTAAAGCTGAATACTTTACAACAGTTAGAGGGTCTGGGATAAGTTGATTTAATGGACAAGTTGATTTAATGGACAAGTTGATTTAATGGACAAGTTGATTTAATGGACAAGTTGATTTAATGGACAAGTTGATTTAATGGACAAGTTGATTTAATGGACAAGTTGATTTAATGGACAAGTTGATTTAATGGACAAGTTGATTTAATGGACAAGTTGATTTAATGGACAAGTTGATTTAATGGACAAGTTGATTTAATGGACAAGTTGATTTAATGGACAAGTTGATTTAATGGACAAGTTGATTTAATGGACAAGTTGATTTAATGGACAAGTTGATTTAATGGACAAGTTGATTTAATGGACAAGTTGATTTAATGGACAAGTTGATTTAATGGACAAGTTGATTTAATGGACAAGTTGATTTAATGGACAAGTTGATTTAATGGACAAGTTGATTTAATGGACAAGTTGATTTAATGGACAAGTTGATTTAATGGACAAGTTGATTTAATGGACAAGTTGATTTAATGGACAAGTTGATTTAATGGACAAGTTGATTTAATGGACAAGTTGATTTAATGGACAAGTTGATTTAATGGACAAGTTGATTTAATGGACAAGTTGATTTAATGGACAAGTTGATTTAATGGACAAGTTGATTTAATGGACAAGTTGATTTAATGGACAAGTTGATTTAATGGACAAGTTGATTTAATGGACAAGTTGATTTAATGGACAAGTTGATTTAATGGACAAGTTGATTTAATGGACAAGTTGATTTAATGGACAAGTTGATTTAATGGACAAGTTGATTTAATGGACAAGTTGATTTAATGGACAAGTTGATTTAATGGACAAGTTGATTTAATGGACAAGTTGATTTAATGGACAAGTTGATTTAATGGACAAGTTGATTTAATGGACAAGTTGATTTAATGGACAAGTTGATTTAATGGACAAGTTGATTTAATGGACAAGTTGATTTAATGGACAAGTTGATTTAATGGACAAGTTGATTTAATGGACAAGTTGATTTAATGGACAAGTTGATTTAATGGACAAGTTGATTTAATGGACAAGTTGATTTAATGGACAAGTTGATTTAATGGACAAGTTGATTTAATGGACAAGTTGATTTAATGGACAAGTTGATTTAATGGACAAGTTGATTTAATGGACAAGTTGATTTAATGGACAAGTTGATTTAATGGACAAGTTGATTTAATGGACAAGTTGATTTAATGGACAAGTTGACTTAATGGCTCAGTTGGTATACAACAGTTAGAGGGTCTGGGACAAGTTGATTTAATGGCTCAGTTGGTATACAACAGTTAGAGGGTTCTGGGACAAGTTGATTTAATGGCTCAGTTGGTATACAACAGTTAGAGGGTCTGGGACAAGTTGATTTAATGGCTCAGTTGGTATACAACAGTTAGAGGGTCTGGGACAAGTTGATTTAATGGCTCAGTTGGTATACAACAGTTAGAGGGTCTGGGTCAAGTTGATTTAATGGCTCAGTTGGTATACAACAGTTAGAGGGTCTGGGACAAGTTGATTTAATGGCTCAGTTGGTATACAACAGTTAGAGGGTTCTGGGACAAGTTGATTTAATGGCTCAGTTGGTATACAACAGTTAGAGGGTTCTGGGACAAGTTGATTTAATGGCTCAGTTGGTATACAACAGTTAGAGGGTTCTGGGACAAGTTGATTTAATGGCTCAGTTGGTATACAACAGTTAGAGGGTTCTGGGACAAGTTGATTTAATGGCTCAGTTGGTATACAACAGTTAGAGGGTTCTGGGACAAGTTGATTTAATGGCTCAGTTGGTATACAACAGTTAGAGGGTTCTGGGACAAGTTGATTTAATGGCTCAGTTGGTATACAACAGTTAGAGGGTTCTGGGACAAGTTGATTTAATGGCTCAGTTGGTATACAACAGTTAGAGGGTTCTGGGACAAGTTGATTTAATGGACAAGTTGATTTAATGGCTCAGTTGGTATACAACAGTTAGAGGGTCTGGGACAAGTTGATTTAATGGACAAGTTGATTTAATGGCTCAGTTGGTATACAACAGTTAGAGGGTCTGGGACAAGTTGATTTAATGGCTCAGTTGGTATACAACAGTTAGAGGGTTCTGGGACAAGTTGATTTAATGGACAAGTTGATTTAATGGCTCAGTTGGTATACAACAGTTAGAGGGTTCTGGGACAAGTTGATTTAATGGACAAGTTGATTTAATGGCTCAGTTGGTATACAACAGTTAGAGGGTCTGGGACAAGTTGATTTAATGGCTCAGTTGGTATACAACAGTTAGAGGGTTCTGGGACAAGTTGATTTAATGGACAAGTTGATTTAATGGCTCAGTTGGTATACAACAGTTAGAGGGTTCTGGGACAAGTTGATTTAATGGACAAGTTGATTTAATGGCTCAGTTGGTATACAACAGTTAGAGGGTCTGGGACAAGTTGATTTAATGGACAAGTTGATTTAATGGCTCAGTTGGTATACAACAGTTAGAGGGTTCTGGGACAAGTTGATTTAATGGACAAGTTGATTTAATGGCTCAGTTGGTATACAACAGTTAGAGGGTCTGGGACAAGTTGATTTAATGGACAAGTTGATTTAATGGCTCAGTTGGTATACAACAGTTAGAGGGTTCTGGGACAAGTTGATTTAATGGACAAGTTGATTTAAAGGCTCAGTTGGTATACAACAGTTAGAGGGTCTGGGACAAGTTGATTTAATGGACAAGTTGATTTAATGGCTCAGTTGGTATACAACAGTTAGAGGGTTCTGGGACAAGTTGATTTAATGGACAAGTTGATTTAATGGCTCAGTTGGTATACAACAGTTAGAGGGTCTGGGACAAGTTGATTTAATGGACAAGTTGATTTAATGGCTCAGTTGGTATACAACAGTTAGAGGGTCTGGGACAAGTTGATTTAATGGACAAGTTGATTTAATGGCTCAGTTGGTATACAACAGTTAGAGGGTTCTGGGACAAGTTGATTTAATGGACAAGTTGATTTAATGGCTCAGTTGGTATACAACAGTTAGAGGGTCTGGGACAAGTTGATTTAATGGCTCAGTTGGTATACAACAGTTAGAGGGTCTGGGACAAGTTGATTTAATGGCTCAGTTGGTACTTTACAACAGTTAGAGGGTCTGGGACAAGTTGATTTAATGGCTCAGTTGGTATACAACAGTTAGAGGGTCTGGGACAAGTTGATTTAATGGCTCAGTTGGTACTTTACAACAGTTAGAGGGTCTGGGACAAGTTGATTTAATGGCTCAGTTGGTATACAACAGTTAGAGGGTCTGGGACAAGTTGATTTAATGGCTCAGTTGGTATACAGCAGTTAGAGGGTCTGGGACAAGTTGATTTAATGGCTCAGTTGGTATACAACAGTTAGAGGGTTCTGGGACAAGTTGATTTAATGGCTCAGTTGGTATACAACAGTTAGAGGGTCTGGGACAAGTTGATTTAATGGACAAGTTGATTTAATGGCTCAGTTGGTATACAACAGTTAGAGGGTTCTGGGACAAGTTGATTTAATGGACAAGTTGATTTAATGGCTCAGTTGGTATACAACAGTTAGAGGGTCTGGGACAAGTTGATTTAATGGCTCAGTTGGTATACAACAGTTAGAGGGTTCTGGGACAAGTTGATTTAATGGACAAGTTGATTTAAAGGCTCAGTTGGTATACAACAGTTAGAGGGTCTGGGACAAGTTGATTTAATGGACAAGTTGATTTAATGGCTCAGTTGGTATACAACAGTTAGAGGGTTCTGGGACAAGTTGATTTAATGGACAAGTTGATTTAATGGCTCAGTTGGTATACAACAGTTAGAGGGTCTGGGACAAGTTGATTTAATGGACAAGTTGATTTAATGGCTCAGTTGGTATACAACAGTTAGAGGGTCTGGGACAAGTTGATTTAATGGACAAGTTGATTTAATGGCTCAGTTGGTATACAACAGTTAGAGGGTTCTGGGACAAGTTGATTTAATGGACAAGTTGATTTAATGGCTCAGTTGGTATACAACAGTTAGAGGGTCTGGGACAAGTTGATTTAATGGCTCAGTTGGTATACAACAGTTAGAGGGTCTGGGACAAGTTGATTTAATGGCTCAGTTGGTACTTTACAACAGTTAGAGGGTCTGGGACAAGTTGATTTAATGGCTCAGTTGGTATACAACAGTTAGAGGGTCTGGGACAAGTTGATTTAATGGCTCAGTTGGTACTTTACAACAGTTAGAGGGTCTGGGACAAGTTGATTTAATGGCTCAGTTGGTATACAACAGTTAGAGGGTCTGGGACAAGTTGATTTAATGGCTCAGTTGGTATACAACAGTTAGAGGGCTCTGGGACAAGTTGATTTAATGGCTCAGTTGGTATACAACAGTTAGAGGGTTCTGGGACAAGTTGATTTAATGGCTCAGTTGGTATACAACAGTTAGAGGGTTCTGGGACAAGTTGATTTAATGGCTCAGTTGGTATACAACAGTTAGAGGGTTCTGGGACAAGTTGATTTAATGGCTCAGTTGGTATACAACAGTTAGAGGGTTCTGGGACACAGTTGATGTCTGCTTCATGATGGCACACAAGTTAACTGTAACCAACTAGAGTTAGTCTAACTATAATGCTAGGTGTTCAATAAGAGCTTTCACATACAACTCTAATAGAGAGTCACTGTACATTTAACACTTAATGAAAAGGCTTTCATTTGCATGTCAAACAAGTCTTGGTGATTATGATGGAGCATTTTATTTGAAAGCATGATTTTTCTTTTTTTGTAATTTTTAAGTCTCCTTCTCATTAGCTGCTTTCTTATGAGCCTTGCATTATTAAATAACACACTTTTCCCTCATCACATGGATCAATAACAGTGTCAATGTCAGCCTTCCTTAATGCATAAAATTGATGACTTTTTAATGCAGAGTGAACTAATTATGGATCAGTTTATTGAATGAATGTGAGGGATACAATTGTATCTAGAACATCTTGAATTGGACCTAACATTTTTTAAATTGAAACTACATGGTACCCCGCTTAACGAACGGATCGCAAAACGAATGATCCGTTAATCAAACGCTGCAGAGCGCACGTTGCATGCCTTCGTGCGTGCCTGCGCTCGGCACATGGGTGGTTTGCTTCGGGATTTCGCCCAGAGCGAGCGACACGGTTCACAGCGTGCTGAAGGAATGACCACATTCACTCATAGAATGGCAGACAACGCGGCCAGTCGGCCCTGGCCATTCTAACAAACAGTTGTGGCAAGTTTGTTGCTTTTTTTTTCAAGTTTCTTGTCTTTTGTTGGGTTATTTTTCACTCAATTTATTGCTTTTTTGTGGTTTTGCTTGTGGCCCCCCCCCTCCCCTGATTTGTGATGTAGGAGAAGATTTTCTGAAAAGTGTTGAAGTGTGAAGTGAACTCTAAGAAAAATGGGTCCTAAGAAAGGAGGTGTTAGTGGGAAGGCCAGAGTGGTTCTTACCATTGAAACCAAGAAAGAAATTGTTGAACTGCACAACAAATGAGTGAGAGTGGTAGACTTAGCCCTGAAGTTCCAAGTGAGCAAATCCACCATTGGGACCATCTTGAAAACAAAAGAATTCCAGCTCTGACTCAGACAGTAACTAAAACTGGACTGGAAATGTGTGTGTGTTAAAACTGTAAATATGTGTGTGTGTCCTCCTCATCCGACCTTCCAAAATCCAACAAAACCTAACCCTGCTTGGTGAGTGTCTAATAACACTTTACTTGCCTCTGAACACAGCCTGTCCTCATTTTTTTCATATTTTTGTTGAAATTTGTGCTGGCCCGGAACCAATTAATTCATTTCCCATAGAAGTCAATGGGAAATCGCATTTCGCTTAGTGAACTCCTCGCTTAACGAACGCACCGCTGGAACGGATTGTGTTCGTTAAGCAGGGTACCACTGTACATGCAATTATTCTTAATAATGATTTTGAACACATAAATGACTCCACATATAGATCTATATCTATAACAAAAATACCCAAATGCCTTAAAGACGCTTTATGTGGATTAAAGAAAAATTCATTTAAGATTAAGTTTTCTTGAAAATAACTCCAAAAACATTCCATCAGCTGAAAATGATGTCGGTGGCAGCTAACTACACCATATACACAGATCCTGGTTTGGTCTTGTTAAAATGACGTCCATGGGCCATACGCCGCCGGTCCGCAGAAGTTATCAAAAAAGGACAGAAAAAAAATGTCAGTGCAGGGAAAATAGTGCACCGGTCCCTGGTGCAATGGAAAAAATTCCTGCCGGTCCGCCGTACTAAAAATTTTGAGAAGCACTGGGTTATGTAACCTGTAAGATGTGAAAGGACATAGTCTCACCTTAACGGGACCAACAGTATCCTGTTCAGGTGTAACACAAGGGGCTATGAGAACCACACCAGCAAAGTAGTCTGGTCTGTCAAGAGCTGCAACGATACTCACTGCGCCTCCCTAAGTTTAGTAAATACATGTAGTAACATTGAAGAAATAACAATTAAGCTAGTTGGTGTATATGACAATTTTGCCTAAATAAAGTTATGATATAAATTTCTTTTCTTTTTTTGCATTCAATATCAATAATTTCATACGTCATTTTCATTAACTATAACAGAGTATAATCATGCTTAATACCTAGTCCATTTTTAGCAACTAAGTTTTGTATGAAAAAATTGTTATATAATTTGTATTGTTTCCATTTTTCAACCAATTTTAAGATAGACTTTAAAAATATTTTTTTTGATTATTAAAAAGTTTTATCTGAACTGATTCTTACCATTGAGTGGCCAACAATAAAAATTGGAGCATTTGGGAATAGTTTAGCGACAGTATCTGTGTGTTGAAAGACATCACGTATGTAGTGTCGAAAGTCTGTGATGTGCATGCGAGAACCTTCACTTTGCCCATGACCCTCTAGAGAAGAAGAAAACCAAATCTAAAATATCTTATTTGTTATTATTAGTTGATGTCCTCTGATGTTTAGGGGAGGGAGTGGCGAGAACAGCTAATATCTGGTCTTAAAATTCTGGCAGTCCATAGTAGCAACTTCAAAAAATAATTATTTAGAAATGAAAACCAGATTTCATTTCATGTAAGCCTACATTCATTTTTAATTTTAAAATATTTCAACTCCCAAGTCCATGTTCTTTTGGGTCTTAATTATAGCATAATTATTTTTAAACAAGGGACTGTTTTACTAATTGATAGTGTTCTTATGAAAATATCAATTCAAAAAGTGTTCTTTGTATTGACAGATGTGAGTTTTACGTCTGCTTGGTTCAAAAATGGGTAAGAGTGCTTACATGATAGCTGTAAGGTTTCAAATAAGCACATATTTGTTGATTATTAACAGATTAAACATTTTAAAATACATTATACTAAAAACTGGCAAACTGACTAATAGTAGTATATATATTTAAATATTCGTCAAATTAACTGTGCAAAATATATTGAAATATTTTGTCAGCCTTCAATTTTTATCTTTTTGCTACATAAATAGCTCCTCAGTACAATCTTATAGCTCCTCAGTACAATCGTATAGCTCCTCAGTACAATCTTATAGCTCCTCAGTACAATCTTATAGCTCCTCAGTACAATCTTATAGCTCCTCAGTACAATCGTATAGCTCCTCAGTACAATCGTATAGCTCCTCAGTACAATCTTATAGCTCCTCAGTACAATCTTATAGCTCCTCAGTACAATCGTATAGCTCCTCAGTACAATCTTTCTTGGTGTACCACATTTTAACAAGTTTAATTTTTTTTATTATTAATAGTGCATTTAAAATTGTCTTTGAGAAAAACTATTTATTTTTTTTAGATCTAAACTTGATTTATGTTTTATTCTCTGTGGAAAATGCTCTTCTTGTCATTCAAAACACACATGTATCTATATTATTGATTACTGTTATTTACTTGAAAACTCTTAGAAGTTTACTATTGAATTAACACATATTAATGACCATATGATCCTGTTTAAGTTTTGATCTTAACGAAAAGAAAATTTAGAAGTGAGAAAAGAAAATGATTTTATTCTAAATTAAAGATGCCATATATAAATGTGTTTTAATAATTGTACAGGTAAAATGTTTATCTTCAAATATCAAACAATTATTAAGATTTAAGTTAGCCATGCAAAATCTTTAAAAAATGCAGTTGTGCCATTAAATTAATGTATCTTTATTGGCATGTTGATAGTACATGTACCATGTGAGCTTTCAAATTAGAAAGATAATATAGAGTCAGATGAAGGAAGACAATTTAATTTTTATTGTTAAAAAAGGTGTCTAGAACAAGGAACTGAATAATTTAAGTGTACAAGCTACTTGAATAAAGCTAATAAGGAAGTTCATTAATTACATCCATCATAAAACATGTTATAACCAGCTAAGGGATGGCAAGTGGGAAGTTGTTGCCAATCAAATGGTTATTGCCAGGTAATCTGACATTTACAGAATTGAACTGTAAAGCGTTGAAGAAAATAATTTATTTAAATTCTCAAACTTTAAAAAATTTTATTTTAAAAATTTTAAATGAAATTATAGTATGTCAACTACCAACAATGTGCATAAATAAGAACAGGCTAGTGATAACACCTTGGCTGTGGTTGATGAGGTAAATATTGACCAATGTTGGAAAGGCTATAACAAATTAACCCTCTTATGATTACGGTAACTCTGTTGGTGCTAAATTTACTTTTAAAACTGATGTCCTTGTACTCAATATTTTTAGAAAAAAATATTCCTGCTTTATCATAACTTAATCGTTACAGTTACACCCTCCACTAATATTCAGTTTCATTGTTTGCAACATCTATGATTAGTGCAGTCGAGGACATGTCAATATTTTTGTTGCACTTTATATAAAAAAACAATTGTATTAGACCAAAATATTGCTCCTCCAGACAGTGGTTTTGCTAGACAAGATATTTTTTGCCTCGACCCCCCCCCTTTGCAAAAAAATTTCTAATGGCTGAAAAGGCCCCCACCCCCACCCCTACAGAAAAAAGTTGCTTTGCCACAAAGTGGGACCACCCTGATTGTCTTACCCTTCACCCAGTCCTCAACATCAACAGTATAACAGCAGCAACAGGAAATATAAAAGTCTTGACCTGCTCCACCAACTCATTGCATCAATGCTTGGACTCCCAGCTGACGTAAACCCTTCTCCACATAATCTTATGTGATCTGTCAGTTGTATTTTTTGGCTCTACTTTACAGCATCTCTTACTGTGTCTTGTCCACTCAGTATGCTATATCTAATTGCTCTGGTGGTGGGTAGGTCTTAAATTTTAAAGTTTGAAGGGATTCTCCATCCAATATTGCCTATCAATGGCTTAGAAGTTTCTTCACCCAAGTTCTGAGCATGCTCTCCTGCTTTATTGGTTGATGAGGAAAATTCTTATGTGTATTAGTTACAACTAGTCTTATGATAATGGATTCAATGACTTTCTTTCTGCTTCCTAGTAGCTTTTGTAAACTGAAAATGGAAAGATTTCTCCCTTATATACTCTTCTGTTGTCTTTATTT
This sequence comes from Ampullaceana balthica, assembly GCA_944989445.1. Taxonomy (NCBI): domain Eukaryota; kingdom Metazoa; phylum Mollusca; class Gastropoda; family Lymnaeidae; genus Ampullaceana; species Ampullaceana balthica. Next base: position 3,760,521 of record CALYLW010000005.1, on the reverse strand, counting down.
CTTATGTAGTTCCTCCATTCAATTTAACTGCACAGTGCATTGGGCCAAGACACATCTAAACAATGTATGGCTCACATTTGAATGACTGATATTTATTGATATAGTCACACTACCTCTAAATGTTGACTTAAGTAGACCGAAGAACTCAAGATCTTATGTTAATGTAAGCAACCAAAAAGTTAATTTAATAAATTATAGCAACGATTAAAAGAATTATTCTCTCTCTCATTTTTTTTCCTGATACAGTTGTTTATATTGTTTCATCTTGAAAAAATTTGATAAAATCCACATGATTTTTGTAAACATTGATTCACTACATAAATTGCTGCAATTGAAACCTGAGATAATATTCTGTGCATATTCCTGGAGCTATGCTAAAAAAAATTACAGATACCTACCCCATAAAAACACTCAGTGAATTTAGGAACTTGAGGAATAATTTATAAAATATTATATGTAATATCTATAATAATATACACAATTTTATTCAAATGTAATTTTCACTGTAAAAATATGCAGCTTCAAGTTTTCAAACTCAACTGTTTGAGTGGAATCTTAAAAATAAAACATTTGGATAACATTTTTGATATCTAACAATGAAAACAGGGGAAATAAAAAATATATAAGACTTGATTTAGCTGAATTTCATGATGTGAAAGACATTCTCTTTGCTGAAATCTCCATGGCTAAAGAAATAAAGGCAGTCATAGAGAGCCAAACCAAATAGAAGGAGGGAGAATTGTAGTGGGCTGAGAAAACTGCTTGACCAAGACTAAATTGATCTTTGTAAATGGTTTATGCTACATTACAAGTCACACCAAAATTAGCTGCAGAAAAAGATGACTCAGGGCTCTTACACATAATTAAAAAAGCACAATAAAATAAGATTTGTTTATTTACTTACCATGGTCATGAGCAAAGACATATAAACCTTTATCAGCCAGCTGGTGGGCTAGCTCTGTATACCATAGGCAGTGTTCCCCTGCTCCATGACAGATAAAAGCTAAAGCCCTACATAAGGAGATTGTTTTTAAAAAAACAAAACATATTTAATAATACTAATATTTTTATACTTACAAGTATTGGCAGGATTATGATAATTTAATTTTTTAAAATATCTAAAGTAACACATACAATAAATTTATCATAATTCAGTTAAACAAAGTTATGAATAAAACACCAAATACATACCTTGGTGATTTTAAATTTTTGTTCCAATATTTGCAGTAGATTTTTTTCCCCCGTTCATTTGTAAAGAAAGATTCTGAACTGTCATTGTCTGTACTCATTTTCTGTTATTGTTTCTTCAGGAAGAAAAATTAGGCTATAAATGACCTAACTAATCTAAATCAATGTTATACCTTATCGGAGGCCCAGGGTTGACAACTGTACAAATTCTAATTTACAGATGCAGAAAGTCTTAAAACATTTAAGTTTTAAAAAAGTCTTTAAGGTCACATATTTTAAATGTTTTAGTTTCAAATCCATATTTTTATTGAGTCCCCCCCCCCACCCCTTTTCATAAAAATTATATTTAATAGATTTAATAAAATTAAACAGAGCTTATAAATAAATAATGAGAAATACCTGTGCTTTGCACCCCCAGCCCCCCAAAAAACCCAACATATAAAGGTTCTTTAAAAAAAATTAATTCAGTAAATTCTCAAATAAAACATAGTCAAATTATTTGGTATCCCTTTCTTTCCAACATGATCCATAACCCAATATGATTCTCTTTCACAAAGGTATCCCATTCTTGGTGGAATCCCCTTCCCCATTGGATACCAATTCCTAGCCAAATCCAATCTCTGATGGGATACCAATCCTTACATTTGCACCATCCAATTTATTAATGGGATCCAATTCCAAGTAAGAAAATCGAAAGTAATTCAGGGCCACTTCTCCATATACTATATTTTGTAATTTTTAAATACCATAGTATTTTATTTCTTGATAATGAACCACTTGTTTGACTAGAGCCATCAATCCATGAAGAAATAATAATTGTGGAATAAATATTATGTAAAATTGTAAGAAAATGGATTTGGGGCCCCAGGCCCCTTTCTCAAGTGTTACACCTTTATATTAGGCCATTAGTCATTAAATAAATCACTAAACATAGAAATACTACAAATGGAGCATAGGCATAAGAATCGAAGAGAAAAGTGTTAAGAAATAATGATAAATTAATCAATTTCTAACTTGGAAATACAACACAACAATCTGAAACTAATATTAATATAATAAAGTAAATACAATACTCAAACTAAAAGAGATAAAAACACATTAGTAGAGTTACATGTCCCTAATCAAATTTAAATATTATTATAATTATGCAAGAACACATTCATATAAAATCTCCCTCCTTCTCGTCTGGAATTTGAGAGTGCAAGGGACTGTCGATAAATGACGTCACGAGATTTTGGACGATTTTTTACCCTCCCTATCCCTTGTCACACGTCATCACAAAAACTTAGACACCCCCTCCCCCACCAATTTGACGTCACAAAGCTTCCCCTCCCCATAAAAGCAGTAAAAATGTATTTTCTATTTGCAAATGAGCATGTTTCAAATCACACTTTTGTTACTTAATCATGTATTTAGTGTAGGCTGCACTCTAATATTATAACACGTGGAAATCCATTTAAAACATCATTAAATAAATTGTAAGCAATCAAATATTTAAGAGGAAATTTTATTTAAAGTTGCATGTTTTGATGTGACCTCACATTTCTTTAACACCTCCTCCCCCTCGTTACACATCATCACAAATGTGTGACCACCCTCCTCCCCCTAGGTGTGTGATATAATTTATGGATGGCCCCTAATGCCTAATGGCAAAGAAACACTATCAACATTCATACTCTGATAAAAATGCAAGACTTTTGATTTGATATAATAATAAACCACAGATCGGATAAGCATAGGACTAGAATGAAAATTCTCTGTATTCTTATTTATTTATAACTATAGATTAGAAGGAGCTCCGCACCATAACTGTAATATATAATTAATAGCCTAATAAATACAAATTAACAAAGAATAATAAAGTATAATAAAGAAAAAAAGATAGAACTATTATTCTATTCAATTCTATTGAGCCTATGACATGGTGGTCCAGTGGCATGGGTGCCGTCCATAAATGACCTCACACGAAACATGTTGTCAAAAAAACTTAGACCCCCCTCCAATATGATGTAAGAAAGCGTTGAAACATAAGCAATATTTTCTATATAAAAATGAGTATGCTTCAAATCACTTTATTGCCATTTAAGTATGTATTTAATGTAAGGCTGCACTCTAATTATCGTTCGTAACAAGCTTGAAGCCATGTAAAACATCATTAAATTGTAAACAATCAAATATTTAAGTGGAACTTTTATTCAAAGTTGCGTGTTTTTGATGTGACGTCACATTTCTTAAACACCCCCTCCCCCTTGTCACTAATGTGTGAACCAAGGTGCGTGACATCATTTATGGACGGCCCCATTAGTGCTCGGCTGGCGTACCCATGGTCACTGGTTCGAATCAATGTGAAGGCAAGGATTTGTTCCCGGGGCAAAGGGTGTTCCTGAGTCCATCCAGCTTTGAATGGGTACTTAACACTGAACACTAGTTAGGGAAACAAAGGCAGCTGGGTAATGCGTGGAACCCTCATACTCATAGCTGTGAACGCTACATCACTTGCCAACAGACCAAAATGGTCTGTGGACGCAATAATTTTCTGTATAGAAGGAGCGTCTGTAAAGATAACACAAGACAAGAGTATAAATTGTCATATTACTCATCACGACTATGGACTATGGCGACTATGGTGATAGACTATTGCCTATAGAACATACTATAGGCCCCATAGCATGGCATAGCCTATGCCTATAGGCTATAGGCGGCTATATGCCTAGGCCTACTGAGCGGCCTACTCATTGTCATTGTGGTATGGCAGGGCAGGCTTTAGGCATAGGCAAACTAGGCGGCCGCCTAGGGCCTCCGATTAGTGGGGGCGTCGCACAGGACTCATGAAAAATTATATATTTAAAGAGCGGTCTACGACAACGTTCGCTGTTGTGTTACGTCCTGTCAGGCTAACTAAGACCCTGTTTATATGTAATACAATAACTACGACAACCTTTACCCGCTGATTATTTTTAAATAGTGCATGTTTGAATTGTAATATTTATAAATTTAAATTCATCTGTCCAGAAACACTTTCAGAAGATTGACACACGTGTAACCTAAATTTACGCTAAATATACAACTGTTGAATATAAAATGTTTTAAGTATTAAACATTTAATATTTATAAGTTAAATGCTGTTGTAAGTAGCAAAATATAAAAACGTCTCTAAGCATGGGTTTGGATGTAGAAATTTTGTGTCAATAAAATTATTTGACAAAACTTCACTGATTTCTCAAAGTATACAATTTTTTCGTTTTCAGAGATAAGCAACGACAACAGCTAAACAAAAATGTAATAAAAGATTATTTTAGTAGTCTGGCATGGCTAATTTTTTGTTTTATTTTGATATGTTCGGTTTTTATCATCTCTCCAATACTGAAAATTTATGAAATAATTCGATAATCATCGACTTAGACCTTGAGCCTATCGCATTGAAAAGTTCATTTAAAAATGCAATATTATCTATGCTTTTAAGCATTTTCATTCTGCACAACTTCCTTCGATGGGACAGAATGAAAAACCTATAGGTTAAAAACCTAGTAATTATAATTAATTTCGAAAATACAATGGGACCTCGCTAAGTCGAACTTCTCTAAAACGAAAACCTCCCTTTATCGAATTAATTGTTAGGTCCCGGTCAAATTTCATAAGACTAATTGTATTTTAGATCTCCTTAAATCGAAGATTTTTGGCTTCCAACCTCCCTCAGTCGAATTTTCCCAGGCGTTTGGGTTATTATTCTGGGGTGACATTTCAGAACGCATGTTCTGCACAGCCACGTAAACGGACACACATTCTTTTCATGCTGCATTCCACAAGGGATTAAGTGAATCTTGAAAGTACATGTACCAAAAAAATGAACAAGACAAACATAAAGGAGTGACTGGAAAAAGTTTAATTCGCGTCTATGAATTCTCCATGAAGCACATTCGTGCTATCGGCGCTTGGATTGAACTGGATAATCGGTTGAAGGATAAGGAAAGACAATGGACAAGGAATTTCAAAAACTTATGCAAAAAGAGACTCAGCACTGAAACAATGTTTTACAAAGAATCATTTCAATTGTGCAGTTTCTTGCAGATCGGAATTTACCACTTCGTGGCACTGTGGATCGATTGTTTCAACCAGACAATGGATTTTTTTGGGATTGGTTGAATTGTTAGGCATTTACGATTCATGCCTAGAAGATCATTTAAGACATATAAAAAACAAAGAAATTCATGATCATTACTTGAATTGGCAAAATAATTCAAAATGAGGTAGTTAATCTGATCGGTGATGCCACCTTGAAAAAATTAAAAATAATGTTCAAAATTCGAAATATTATGCCATCATTTTGGACTGCATACCTGATGCTGGTCACCAAGAACAAATAACTAAGATTTTGCGAATATGCAACATTGTGAGTACGCAATTAGAAATCAATTAATATTTTGTGAGATTCATGGCTGTCGACGACAGCACTGATTTAGGTCTCACGGAAGCATGCTTGAAAAAGCTTGAGAATCTGAATTCATGTTTCCAGAACTGCAGAGGCCAATGATATAATAATGGAGCGAATATGAAAGGCTGCAATCGTGGTGTACAAAAAAGTCTACATGAACTCAATCTGAAATCATTTTATGTGGATGTCACAGTTTCAATCTAATTCTTGGAGAATGGGCGAAATTTTCAGTGGTTGCAGCGACACTCTTTGGAGTTTTGCATCAAATTTATGTTCCGTTTGGTGCTTCAACACAGCGATGGAAGATCTTAAAAACTCATGTAAAAAATCTGACAGTAAAGCCTATTTCCGATACATGCTGGGAATGCAGGATCACTACTGTTAAAGCTGTTCGTTTTCAAACAACAGCAGGGTACAATGCATTGGTGGAAGTGTCTGAAAATGCCAACGATCCAAAAGCAAGGACCGAAGCAACTGGATTGGCGAAATAACTAAAAACATATCAATTTCTGGTAACTTTAGTAATCTGGTGCGATTTATTGTTTCAAATGAATATGATCAGCAAATTGATGCAATCGAAAGACATGCAATTTGACATTGAACTGGAATGTATAAACAGTGTAAACGATTTCATTAAAAAAACCCAAAGAAAATAGATTTGTATCCACTCAAATTTCGGCCACAGAATTGGCTCAAGAATTAGAGATGGAACCAGATGAAATCATATTTCAAGCTGCCACAAGCTTGAGAAGACAGAAAGTGCACAAACAATTCGACTATGAAAGCATAGATGAATCATTGACAGATTCAAAGGAAAAATATCGAGTGGAATTTTTAAAAATGTTTTGTGAGATCAAGCAGTTATGTCATTGACTGCACGTTTTGAGTAAATGGAACGTTATTTTGGTCTTTTTGGTTTTCTGCACAACACAAAAAAATTGCAGTCTCGACCAAAACGATTTGATGAAATGGTGCATGGATTTGAAATATTGCACTCACTGATGCATCTGGTTCAGATATGGATCCGCAGGATTTATGCAGGGAATCGCAAATATTTTCCAACGTTGTTCCAGATACTGTTTCGTCTTCTCTTGATGCTTTCCGTTTTAATTATGATCATGGTTTGAATGCTGCTGTTCCAAGTGTCGCTATAGCCCTTCAAATAGCATTGACAATTCTGAATAATGTTGCATTGGGGTAAAGACATTTTTCCAAGTTGAAATTAATTTTTTTTTAAAAATATAATATAAAAAAATTATTTAAAAAAACTATTTGAGAACAACTTTGACGCAAGAACGCCTGAACAGTCTGGCAATGATATCTATCGAACGACATATAGTCCAGTCTCTGGATTATTCACAATTTATTGCGGAATTTGCTGCCATCAAAGCACGAAAAGTTGATTTTTGTTGAAGGTTTACGACATCTGCACGACTATGGTTGTATAAATTTCAGTTAGCTTAGCTTATCTATACAGACGCTCCTTATATACAGAAGATTAATGCGTCCACAGACCATGACAGATGATCTGTTGGCAAGTGATGAAGCGTTCACAGGCCTTGGGCGCCTTGGCTATAAGGGTTCCACGCATTACCCAGCCCCCTAACTACTAGTGTTAGGTACCCATTCGGAGCTGGGTGACTCAGGGACGCCCTAGGCCCCGGGAAAAAATCCTTGCCTTCACATGGATTCGAGCTCGTGACCATCAGTACGCCAGTCGAGCGCGCTGCCACTCGACCACCGCGATTTATTTATTTGTTGATTAGATTTAAACACAGGTAGTTTTTAATTAATTGTGTAATTTTATTCTTTCCGTATTTATTTTTTATTTTTCTATTACCTTTAGGGCCACCAAATTCACTTCGCCTAGGCCTAGGCCTAGGGCCTCCAATTCCCTAAAGCCGGCACTGGGTATGGTTAAGTATTACTATTTATTACTAATACTAAGTTGTAATCCATAATCATAAAGTGAATTGTAAACCACTCACCAATTAGCAAGTAAATTTGAAAAATTGAAGTTTTTAATTTGTAGAACAAACTATTTAGTTACTCTATTTAAGTCCATTAGGAATTCGTTATCCCGTTATGTCCGAGTATCTCTGGTGATTATAATTCAGTATGAATAGTTTTGTAGTATCTATAATCTAGCCGTAGCAGTCACTGCCACCACTTCTAAATTTAGAAGGGTGAAAGCCCTTATTTATATTCCATTATAATTCTCCGCGTGGAAAAAATACAATGATAAGTGCAGCCACAACCTGAACTCATTTAAAAACAAAATTTACTAATAATAAGAGGTGGTGTAATTTGGGTTGGTGTCACACAGTGTGGTATACTCATGGTATCTCGCCCCCCCCACCAAACATGGATTTTTTGGTGTTAAAAGAAGAATAAGTAAAGTTGTATACACGTCTTAAGTATAGCAGTGTAGGCGTAGGCTACAGTTTAAAGTCAAATAAACAAATAAATCCAAACCATTCATGATTCATAGGAAAACAGCTAATTCTAGCTAAAGATGCAAAGCAACAGTGTTAGATGCGTTGCTAGGGGGCCGTCCATAAATGACGTCATGCACCTAGGGAGGGAAGGGGGCCACACATTTGTGACGATGTGAAATTCATCATTGTGAATATGTGACGAGGGGGAGGGGGCGGGGGTGTTTGAGAAATGTGACGCCACATCAAAACTCCCAATTTCAAATAAAAGTTCCACTTAAATATTTGATTTCTTACAATTTATTTTATGACGTTTTACATGGCTTCACAAGTGTTACGATATTAGAGTGCAACCTTACATTAAATTAAATACATACTTAAATTACAAGAAAGGGATTTGAAACATACTCTTTTTCATATAGAAACTACAGCTTAATTTAGTGGGGGAGGGGGGGGGCAAAGCTTTAAGAAGTCATAATGGAAGGGGGTCTAAGTTTTTGTGACGACGCGTGACGAGGGGGGGGGGAGTGAAAAATCGACCAAAATCGCGTGACGTCATTTATGGACGGCTCCAAGGGTACATTTTGCGCCCGGTTACAAAATGTAAACTTGCCCCCCCCCCAACCACTTCTAATCACATTTTTCAAGCAGGCCCACAGGAAATAAGAAAAGTAAGCGATTTCAATTATGCAGTTCTATTTAAAGAAGCAAATTTATATTTTTTAAAAAAAGATATTATATGACTCACTCAGTCACTGTCATAGACAGGATTAAAATGTCTACAACATATATATTTGAAGTTGTTACAATATCGCAAACTGGTCAATGGCACAATCAAAATAAGTTACGTAAATGGTTTTTGTTACCCATGTTTCCCTTTGAACAATAATAAGAGCTAATTAGATATCACTCAAAGCGTGCATGCAATTAAACATGATACACGGATTCTAAAATATGTCACACCATAAAACAAATTGAAATCAAGAAGATCCAAAACAGTTTCTAATTGAACTTCATTGTTGTAACTGAGAAGTGCTTCTCATTTCTAAATTTCAGAGGCCATTAATGTCCGTGACAGAAATTTTCAAAGTATTTGCAGTTCAACAAATTGCTCCACCAGATTTATTGGAAAGAATTTTAACTTCCACCACATATCCTATTTTGTGTTCAAAGCTCAAGGGCCGTCCATAAATGACGTCACGCGATTTTGGCCGATGTTTTACCCCCTCGTCACGCGTCGTCACAAAAAGTTAGACCCCCCCTCTAAAAATACGTCACAAAGCTTTGACACACACACACAACTTATTTTCTATTTGAAAATAAGTATGTTTCAAATCACTTTTATTGTCATTTAAGTATTTATTATTTATTTAGTGAAGGTCTACATTGTAATATCGTAACCCGCGTGTTAACCGGCCTTCAGAATACGAACTGTGTTAACATCCTTAGATTATATTTTATTGCATACAAATTAAACATTGACTATTAATCATCACGGTTAACGTCTTTGTTTAGAAAAAATTTAATTTAAAATTAATATTTTAAAAATGTATTTTTAAAGAATCCCTCAATTGACTGACGGGCATCCCGTAAGAAAGAGGTCGGCGAACTGGGGTAAATTACCTCATCTGGGGTCAAAAGGGAATTCTTGAGGGTAATGCAGACTCATTTGGGACATATAACATCCACTACAATCCACTAGACATATTAAAATACGTCATGTGTACGTGTACGCTTGGAACATATGCCCATTATTGAACCGGTTCTTTCCAGAAAATGTATTTTTTAAAATTTGACAAGTATGTAGATTTCTTACCTACGTACTATACGAAGACACCTAAATCCACCTTACTTTCATTTATATTGACACGAGTGACAATAATCTTAATCCACGTGACTTGACTGTATCAAGTATCCTTTCTGTGATATTTAAAATTAATGCCTTAAAAAATGAGCTAAGAAGAAAAGTTGTTTTGTGCTCCTCTTGAATTGCGATGTCAAGAATTTGTTGCATTCAATAAAGTTAATGAATATTTGACTAATTTTAAATGTGCTCATTTATCATTATATCTAGAATGGCCAGGGACGTTTGACCCAAAACCAATCGAACAATTATATCAAACTTAAAACGTTTATAGTTCTATCAAATAGACCCCCCCCCCATTTTTTAAAAGAAAAATGATATTCCGTGTCGTTTTGACTTATACTATCTACACATAATCCTATTCAGATCATTTTTAGACACTTGTCATGCTTGTAAAACTCACCAGTAGCATTTTCAGGGGGGTGGGGGTGGGCTAACGACACTCCCCCAAAACCCCGAGTCATGTGTTCAGGACCTCGAATCTGGGGAAAGGGGGGGGGGTAACGCACACATAAACTTGTATATTTTGGGGTAACAGGCAAAACAGTTCACCGACTCCTGCCGTGAGAGAACCAAAATGAGCTGCGGTTACATCACAAATGCTTTGATGTCAACATCAAACGACGCAGGGTAACAATTTCATACGTTATCTTGTGGGTTCTCTAACTTAAGGATTATAATTATATTTAATTTTCGTGTCTTGATAGCTTACACCAACCAGCGTCTGATGGCCTACCGACCGGCACATTGAGAAGCACTGATTTAGTCATTAAATAAATTGTAAGCGACCAAATATTTCAGTGCAAGTTTTATTTAAAGTTACCCTTTTGATGTTATGTCACATTTCTTCAACCCCCCTCCCTCCACCTCGTCACGCATCGTCACAAAAGTGTGACCCCCTCCCCCCCTAGGTGCGTGACGTCATTTATGGACGGCCCCCTCAAGTATATTAGTCGTAACAAATAAGAGGACATATCCGTGATGAAGTAGATGAACTACGTTCTCCATAACACGCACAATTACTCCTTCTGCAGAAATCCATGTATCTCTTGTCAGCTCCTCGGGCATCTGTTATTCATCTCGATCCGCTCGTGGTGTGATTTTTTGTTTAGGCATCCTCTACAGCAGTGCTTCTCAATTTTTTTAGTATGGCGGACCGGCAGGAATTATTTCCATTGCACCAGGGACCGGTGCACTATTTTCCCTGCACTGACAATTGTTTTCTGTCCTTTTTTGACAACTTCTGCGGACCACCACTTTGAGAAGCACTGCTCTGCAGCATCTACCTTCAGATAATAATGACGCTTGACAAATTCTTGCTCAAATTTTCAGTATCAGCCTACGGTCTACAGTCTACAGCCTTCTTCATTATTCATGGTAGGATCTTATAAGCGTTTCTGTGCACTGACAATTTTTCCAAGAATGACAATCTGCAACACTTAAATGTTTCGGGCATCACAATTGAGTTTTCCAAACAGTGGCGTAGCAATGGGTTGGCATTGGGGTAGTTGCCAAGGGCGCCAGCTCAAAGGGGCGCCATTAAATCTCTAATTTTTAAATTTGAATTTAAATAAATACAGTCGGACCTCTCTAAGTCGAACTCAAAATGACCCGAAAAAAAATTCGACTTACTGAGTTTTGAGTTAGGGAAAATGGCGTAATAGGCGCCGATTAATCAAGGACAATGTAGATATTGAGAGGTGGGGGGAACAGCCATACCGGCTAGTAAGCTTGACAGGAAAGAGAAGTGGTGTCTATGTTTCACATGAAAAGAAGCCAACTTGCTTTGCAATTTTTTATTTTTAAAAAATATGTTTCTTTTTAAAAAGAGTCAAAGCATACAGCAAAGGGAAGTGAAATAGTTACCACTTACCACTCCTTTTTCTTGTGTTTGTCATTTTTTGTACTCGGAAGGGTCGCTTAATCCCTCGTGGAATGCACTAAGATAAGATTTTACGTCCATTTACATGGCTCTACGGAACACGTTAATGCAACCAATACATCACCCATCATGCTTGAACGAGAAGCCATTGAGGAGGTGGACAGTTTTGTTTACCCTGGCAGCGTGATATACAAACATGGTGGTACAGATGCTGACGTCAACATAAGGATCGGAAAAGCAAGAGCCGCCTTCCAGCAACTCAAGAATGTTTGGGTCTCCAACAACTTAGGCAGCAAGTTAAAAGTAAGGATGTTTAACGCTATGGTGAAACCTGTGCTGCTATATGGAGCCGAGACATGAAGAACAGCCGTTAACCTGACCAGAATCAAGTCCTTAATCAACAATTGTCTAAGAAGGATTCTCAGAATTCACTGGCCGGACAAAATCAGCAACCGCGAACTGTGGCAGCGGACAAAACGGAAGCCCATTGAGGAAGATATTCTTCAGAAGCGGTGGAGGTGGATTGGTCATACACTAAGAAAAACTGCTTCTAATACAACAAGGCAAGCCCTGAAATGGAACCCACAGGGTAAGAGGGAAAGAGGCCGTCCAAGTAAAACTTGGCACCGAGAAATGGAGGCAGACATCAAGAGAATTGGCCATGAATGGAAGATCCTGGAGAAGCTGGCCCAGGATAGAGATGCCTGGGGGTCTCTCGTAGGTGGCCTATGCCCTTGGAGGAATCGCAGACGCCGACAATGATCGGTGGATGCCCCTCATGGACGAGAAGGCTCAACAACAACAACGGAACACGTGTTCTGAAATGCCACTCTAGAATAATAACCCAAACGCCTTGGAAAATTCGACTAAGAGAGGTTGAAAGCAAACATCTTGGAGTTAAGGAGATCTAAAATACATTATTCTTATGGAATTTGGCAGGGACCTTACAATTAATTCGATATAGGGAGGTTTTCGACTTAGGGAAGTTCGACTTAGCGAGGTCCGACTGTATATAACTTTTATACTCGATAACAAAAAGTTGAATAATTAAATATATTTAAATATATTTCATTTAAACCATAATAATATTTTTATTATGTTTGTGGCCTTTCCGGGGATTCTTATCATAATGTCAATATGATTTTACAGCCTTTCTTTACAAAAGAAAAATCTTACTATCCTCATGCCACTGTCGAGGGAGTAAAGTGGGTGAGGGGATGGAAGGTGTCTCCTCTCACGGGCTTGTGTCGGTATGTCAAAGCAAGTTTGCTCCTTTCATATGAAACATCACCGCCCCTCTTTCCTGTCAAGCCTTCTAGCCGCTATGTTTGCGACCCCCTCTCTCAATATCAACATTGTCCTTGATTAATCTGCGCCTATTAAGCCAGTTTCCCAAACTCGAAAACTCCGTAAGTCGAATTCCCCCACCCCCCTTTTGAGTTCGACTTAGAGAGGTCCGACTGTATTAGCAACACGCCAATACGCCAGCTAATGAAAGTGCTTAGGGGCCGTCCATAAATGACGTCACGCGATTTTGGCCGATTTTTTACCCCCTCCCCCCTCTCGTCACGCGTCGTCACAAAAAGTTAGACCCCCCCCCCTATAAAAATACGTCACAAAGCTTTTACCCCCCCCCCTCCAAAAAAAACCCCACCTTATTTTCTATTTGAAAATAAGTATGTTTCAAATCACTTTTATTGTCATTTAAGTATTTATTATTTATTTAGTGAAGGTCTATATTGTAATATCGTAACCCGCGTGAAGCATTTTTTTCAAAACGTTTAACCGGCCTTCAAAAAACAAACTGTGTTAACATCCTTAGATTATATTTTATTTTAATGAATACAAATTAAACATTGACTATTAATCATCACGGTTAACGTCTTTGTTTAGAAAAAAAATATTTTAAAATAATATTTTTAAAATGTATTTTTTAAAAATCCCTCAATTGACTGACGGGCATCCCGTAAGAAAGAGGTCGGCGAACAGGGGTAAATAACCCTATCTGAGGTCAAAAGGGAATTATTGGGGGTAATGCAAACTCAAACGTTTATAATTCTATCAAATAGATTCCACCCCCACCCCCTTTAAAAAAAAAGAAAGAAAACGGATATTCCGTGTCGTTTGACTTAAAATATCTACACGTAATCCTATTCAGATCATTTTTAGACACTTATGCTTGTAAAACTCACCATTAGTATTTTGGCAGGGGGGGGGGCTAACAACGATCCCCCAAATCCCCCAGTCATGTGAGCAGTACCTAGAGTCTGGTGGTTTGTAATGCACACATAAATTTGTATATTTTGGGGCAACGGGCAAAAAAGTTCGCCGACGGAGCTGCGGTTACATCACAAATGCTTTGATGTCAACATCAAACGACACAGTGTAACAATTTCATACGTTATCTTGTGAGTTCTTAAACTTAAGGATTATAATTAGATTTAATTTTCGTCTCCTGAAAGCTTACGCCAACCAGCGTCTGATGGCCTACCGACCGGCACATTGAGAAGCTCTGATTTAAAAAAAATATATAAAATCATTAAATAAATATTTGTAAGCCACCAAATATTTCAGTGGAAGTTTTATTTAAAGTTACCCTTTTGATGTGACGTCACATTTCTTCAACCCCCTCCCTCCCCCTCGTCACGGATCGTCACAAAAGTGTTACCCCCCTCCCCCCCAGGAGCGTGACGTCATTTATGGACGGCCCCTTAGCTGTAGTCGGTGGAGTGTTACTTAAATTTACTTTTAATTGTAAGTTTCTATGGTTATGTATGAGATAATGAGTATGACACATTGATATTATTTATTATTGTAATAGGCTACATGATACTTCAAGTTTTGCTGTATTCTTTATTAACGCAACAATATCCCGTTTTATTCACCAATTTATTTGGTATTATTTAGTAAATAATAAACTGCATATAGTATTGTTCCTGTCTTATGCATTTTTTATATTCACTTTGTATGACTGTCACTGTCAGACTACGTAATTATTATCATAAATAAAATAAGAGAATTTCAATTATTTTTTCGAACGAATGAAAAAAATCACAAAGCTAAAATTTGTCAACTTATCAAGGGCGCCAAAAATAAATTAGCCAAGGGCGCCAAAAATCTAGTTACGCCTCTGTTTCCAAATACTTTTTTAAACAGACCTACTTGTCCAAAAAATCTTACAAGAAAAGGTTTATCAGCTTCTGATCGTGCACTACAGCGTGTTTGAGGCTCCCGCTGCACTTTGATGGGCATTGGTTTTTAATTATTTTTTTAAACCCATCGCAAGGAATGGTTGAATAAAAGAAAAAAGTAATCTTTGCAATTTCAAGTGTTCCATAAAATTTAACATGTGGTATCTGTTTAGCTGAGCACACTCTGGATATTTAAAAATATTTATGTATCAAACAATTAAAAAAAAATTCTTTACTCTAATAATATATGTTTAAAAAAAATTAAACAATGATAAGCCATGTTAGCTAGCCACTGTTGTAACGAGCTTACAAAATGACAGACTAGACAAAAACCTTGGATAAGCGTAGGATGCAATGATCTTCTATATAGAAGCAGTGTCTTATCTTATCTGTTTACAGACGCTCCTTCTATACAGAAGATTATTGCGTCCTACGCTTATCTATGGTTTGTGTTTAGTCCTGCATTTTTATTAGAGATTTAAATGTTGTTAAAGTGTTGGTTTTCCTGGATTCTTCAGGCAACCCATTCCACGCCCGAATTCCGGACGGGAAGAACGAAAATTTGTATGTGTTTGTTCTTGCATACGGAATAAGAAAGGTGTTTTTATCCTTATGTCTATCTGAGGGTTGTATTAAGTTATCTTTGTGTTGTATTTCTAAATTAGAATTAATTGCTTTATGCATGATTACTACTTTGCTCTTGGTTCTTCTATCCTCTAGTGTTTCAAGGTTTAATAATTTAACTAATGGTGTTATTCTTGTCAGTTTCGAATATTCTCCAGTAATGAATCTGGCAGCTCTTTTTTGAATTTGTTCTAGTTTATCAATGTTTTCTTTGGTGGATGGGTCCCATACAGAAGATGCATATTCTAGTACAGGTCTCACCAAAGTGAGGTAGCATTTTAGTTTTATATCTCTATTACATTTGTTAAAGTTCCTTTTTATAAAGCCTAAGGTTTTGTTTGATTTTTTAATAACTTCATTGACATGGGGATTCCTTGATAGTTTCTCATTTATTAAGACTCCTAAGTATTTTGCATCTTTAGTTTGGGTCAGTTCTTTTCCATGAATGTAATATTTTGAATTTATTTGTTTCTTTTTCTTTGTTACTCTTAACAGTTGACACTTTTCTGGGTGGAAAGACATACTCCAGTTAGTTTCCCATTTTATCAATTCATCTAAGTCTTTTTGTAAAATTTTGCTATCTTGTTCTGATTTAATTGTTCTATAGATTATACAATCATCAGCAAATAACCTAACTTTTGTACCTGTTGAGATTTTGTTGGGTAAATCATTTATATAAATTAAAAAGAGTAAGGGACCTAGCACAGTTCCTTGTGGAATGTCTGAGTTAACCTTTATTGGTGCAGATTTAGATCCATTAATTATTACAGTTTGCTCCCTGCCCAAAAGGAAGTCTTGGATCCAGTGATGTAAGGAACCTGAGATTCCAAAGTAGTTAAGTTTTTTAAGTAAACTAAGGTGGTGAACTTTGTCAAATGCTTTTGAGAAGTCTAGTAATATTGTATCTATTTGATCATTTTTGTCCAAGCCTTTTGATAGTTCATCTATTAAACCTATTAATTGTGTTTCACATGATCTGTTTTTTCTAAAGCCGTGTTGATGTGGGCATAGGGCATTATATTTGTCAAGGTGGTTAACTATTCTACTATATATTTTGTGTTCTAGTAATTTACAGGTGATACTAGTAAGTGATACAGGCCTGTAATTACCAGGGTCTGATTTATCCCCTTTCTTAAAGAGTGGAGTTACGTTAGCTAATTTCCAATCCTGGGGCACTTTATCCTGGTTTAGAGAGGCTTGAAAGAGAACTACAAGGATTGGGGACAGTTCATTGCTTAGTTCTTTTAATAATCTTGCAGGCAAATCATCTGGGCCAGTAGCTTTGTTTATTTTAAAGTTTTTTAGGAGTGAATGTATACCTATCTCATCTACAGTTATGTTACCTATTTCCTCCATTTTATTTAAATTTATTAAAACTTTCTTGTCGCCTGAGGCAGAAAAAGATGATGCAAAATATGTGTTAAGGATATTAGCTTTAGTTTCATTATCATTATAGGTTTTATTATTTGAGCCTTTTAGTGTGGCTATTCCTGAAGGTTCCATTTTTTTAGATTTGATAAAGGACCATAAGTTTTTATTGTTATCTTTGGTAATTACATTGTTTATATATTCATTTTGGAGGTTTCGACTAAGTTTTTGTGTCAAGTGTTTAATCTTTAAGTATTTTTTGTGTATCCTATATGAATAGGTAGCTTTATATTTCTTAAATAAGTTCTCTTTTAGTTTGCATAGCTTTTTCAATCTAGAATTGAACCAGCATTTGTTAATTTTACAGTGTCTGTAATATATAAGATAAGATAATTTTGACCAATATAACAACGAGAAAACAAAACACACCAATTGAAGGTCAGAGGGTAAAACTATTGAACAACATTAAGTTATAGTAATTTTACATTATTTTTTTTTATTACTGTTTTCAGTTTCCTTTCCTGGTTTTTAAGCTACAAACCCATGTATCAGTTTCTCAAAATCTTTTAATTGTCTTCACGTTATCATGTTATACAATTGACAGTAGAGCCATGGACCCCTTATCTGTTGATCTGGAGCCTACACTTCAGCATCTATCTGCTGTTTTCTCTCGCAGAGATTACATTATCTCTTAATCGTACTTATCTTATAAAACATTCTTTTAAACCAAAATTTCACACTGGTCTCAAAATTAAAGTGTATTTTTAACGGGATGTTTCAGTAAGTGACAGGGCCTCTTGTGTATCAACAATCTATAGAAAGCCTCTAGCCTGGTCAGAACTTTGTCAATATTTTAGTGAGACCGATCTCCTGCCGTTTTCATCCTTCTTGCTACTTACGCGTTCTTACGACATCGTCGTGTAGAACCATTGGTTTGTTAGCTGCATGGTGGAATCTCCATTAATTTGTTGCTAAAATTGTGTTTTAATTTTTTTTTGACTTGACTATCCCTTAACCCGTCGGTGGGTCGTTGGGGCACCATCGTGAACTGAACACTATCTCACGCCATTTGTCCCGGCCTTGACAGTATAACATAACTATTTTTAACCTGTCAATTTTTTATTTTATTTTACCGATTATTAGAGATCGATGTATGGTGGTAGTGGTAGATGGCAAAATCTCTTGGTCTGTTCGTGTTAGGTTTGGGGGTTACTTAGGGCTCAGGGCTAAGCTCCTGTTTTTCCTAGCATATATCAGAAGCTGACCTCCCAAGCAAGATCCCCTTATAAACTTCGTGGTCATTTGGTTGAGTAAGTTTCTCAGTAAGGTACTTTGGTGTTACTATACAAAGAGAGGTTATGTGGGACGAACATATAGACACTCTGTGCAGCCGGAAAAAACAGTAACCACGGGTGTCTAAGACGAAACCTCAGGATCAGAAACTCTAAAGAAAAAAGAAACAGCTTTTAAAGCCTTTATCCATGGATTACGCGTCTGAGACCCATACAACCATAAGACCGTAAACAAATTGAAGGCAGTCCAGCAAAGGGCAGCAGGCTTTGTTCTGAGCAGACACAGAAACATATGAAGTGTCGACAGCATGCTAGAAACGCTGGGCTGGCCACTACTGAAAAAAAAATGGCAACAGGTCAGCCTGACCATGCTGTTCAAAATAATAAATGGACAAGTCCTCGTCCCTCTCATGCCAAGACAGACGAGACGAGGTCATGACAGTTACTAACAGGCTATAAATTATAAAATAAGAACCCAATAGAGGAGCTGCAAGTTGCTGCTAAGGGCAATTAGTGACTGGAACAAGCTTCCAAGGGAAGCAGCTTGAGGCGAAAACGATTGGCATCATTTGCTCCAGTCACAAATAACCCGACGAGCAGCACCACAAGAGATTATCTTCACGGATGTATATACAAAACGTCAACTTTTAACCGAAGCCTTACGATAATATTTTTTGATTGTGGGCCCTTAATAAATAGAAGGAAATCAATGTCGAAAAACGAGATGGAAATGTAAATTTGGGATTTCTACTTTGGGTGGTTGACCTGTACCGGAATCACTGTTACAAATGTTATTTTGACAACGGTTTAGCTGAGGTCATCTGAAAGTTAGGTGTTGGTTCTGCCAAAATTTACGTTTTTGGTCTGCTTAAAAATTAGGTGTTGATTCTGCTAAAACTTTGGTTTGATTATTTCTGAATTGTTAGTTTTTGGTTCTACTAAAATTAGGTGTTGGTTCTAGTAAAACTTAGGTGTTGGTTCTGGTAAAACTTAGGTGTTGGTTCTGGTAAAACTTAGGTGTTGGTTCTAGTAAAACTTAGGTGTTGGTTCTAGTAAAACTTAGGTGTTGGTTCTGGTAAAACTTAGGTGTTGGTTCTGGTAAAACTTAGGTGTTGGTTCTGGTAAAACTTAGGTGTTGGTTCTGGTAAAACTAAGGTGTTGGTTCTGGTAAAACTAAGGTGTTGGTTCTGGTAAAACTTAGGTGTTGGTTCTGGTAAAACTTAGGTGTTGGTTCTGGTAAAACTAAGGTGTTGGTTCTGCCTACTTGCTTAAGAGGATTATTCTTGCTGGTCCTTACAACTTAAAAGATTTTAATTTTTTTACCAGCTAGATTTATAACATTGAAACTAGTTAGCAATATTGTTGAAATTAAAAAAATTCAACAACTTTTTCACAACAATTAATCAGAAAATAACACATTTCCTTTGATTGATCTTTTCATTTATTGTATGAAACAACCAATGAAAATTCACAAACTGTACATAATAAATTATGAAAATAGTCATTCTTATTCTGATGTCCAAGAAGCATAAAATTATCAGGCTTTTTTGGTAGAGTTCATTGTAATAATTATATTTCTATTTAGTTTCAGCTAAAGGAATGGATATTTGTATAGACTTGACATGAGGAGTAAAGCTTAAGGCAAAAATACCAAAAGTAAAGAACTCTTACCAAATAAAAGTTTTAAAAAAAAACAACAGAAAAGCTAATGCTGGATGCCTAGAGTTTCCTTGAGTTTAAGGACTGTTAATGAAAAGCTGTGATTTAAAACACAGCCACCCACAAAATCACTTTTCTCCAAACTCAAGATGTTTCTATCCAACATTGATAACAGGACTTGAACCTTTGCATATACTTGGAAAAAATTTAATGTATGTTCAATCTAAGATTTTATATTCTTATCTATCTTATCTATACAGACGCTCCTTCTATGCAGAAGATAATTGGGTCCACAGACCATGACAGATGATCTGTTGGCAAGTGAAGCAGCGTTCACAGGCCACGGCTTTGTGGGTTCCACGCATTACCCAGCCGCCTAACTAGTGTTAGGTACCCATTCAGAGCTGGGTGACTCAGGGACGCCCTAGGCCCCGGGAAAAAATCATTGCCTTCACATGGATTCGAACCCGTGACCATCGGTACGCCAGTCGAGCGCGCTGCCACTTGACCACTTAACTGAGTTAAGTTATGGGTAGTGGCCCCTTTTTCAGACAGATTGCAAATGTAATAAAGAAGTTGGTTTTTAAAATACGTCTATTCTCATGGCTGTCACTCACAGGAATGAGTTACTTGTTGGGGAAGTGATTGTCACACTTTTCTGACTTGGTGGGATGCCAAATAGAACAATTAGCTATGGAGATGTGTGGTGTTAGCTAATGTACAAGAATTTTATTAAAACCAATTGGAAAATGATATTCCTTCATTTTTTAATGCCGATATAAGGAATAAATCAATTCCTGAGGGACTACCACTTTTAAAGGAATGAAGAAATATAGAGCTTATGAAACCAATGTGTTAAGAGTCAACTTTCATTTATACTGTCAAAAGTTCAATAAGAATACTTGTGCTGGGATACGAACCCATGACATTACCTTTCACAAGTAAATCACTCTTGGGACAGTTCATTTTAATATGGGTTAGCTTGTGATCCCATTTTATTAGCTACATGTAAATAAGGGGTGCCTAAAGTCCGGTCCGTGGGCCAAATATGGCCCATGCAAAAGGCCTCATCTTAAATAATTATCTGACTCATGGATGTTTTCTGTAAACTATAAATTTTTCAGAACAAAATACGATGAGATAAAATGATGGTAATAATCAATGAAGAATTATTGTTTACCAACCTGAGAATTAATAATTAAAAAAACCCCATAAAGTTATGTGGTGTTATGTGTAAAAAATTTGATGACGGCTGATGGTAAAAAGCAATGTTGTAATTTTGTTTATTTTTTACAGCTCAAAAAGGAAATAAATGGATGTGGCGTCATTGTACTTAAAATTTTATAACACTTTTTTCAGCACAATTTTTGACCCAACATTTTCTAGTTATATTTCAACACAATTTATTTATTGTAAGGTATGTAGTATAAAATAAACATCTTTATTCCATAACATGGCCAACTTTTTATCCAATTTTGGTACATTTTGAAAATCACAATAGTATTGCCCCTTTTCTCTCCCCCCCCCTCCACACACATAAAAATAATAAAATATCACTTGAAATTTCAAATAAGAAACAACCACATGATTTAAAAGCCTTTCCAGTCTCACGGTATGTCATTTTTTAAAAATTATCTTAATATGGCCCATGAATATTTTTACTACCTGGAAAAAGTTTTGGACACCCCTGATGTAAATAAAATGTAAACTGAAAGTACGTGAATGCCCACCATTTCATTGTTTTAACATTTTAAAGGCAACTTCTGAGTAAGTTAAATAACTTACAGTTAAATACTAAATAGCATTCAACAAATATTTTTATTGTTACCCAAGAAACAGATATTCTCTTTCAAATATGAACAAAAATATTTTGATAAAAAATAAAATCATCTTTGACCATTTTGGAACCAAAAATTGCCATAGGCAGTTAAATTAAAGGAAACAGAAAATGAGGCCAGAGGCATAACAACGACTTGGCATCGGGGCAGTTGCCAAGGGCGCCGAGGGCTAATCCTTCAATAATCAATTTATTCTGTATAATTTAGTATTTTCCCTATTTCTCAAGGGCGCCAAAAATGAATAAGCCATGGGCGCGGGAAACCCAGTTACGCTTCTAAATGAGGCTTTGGTGCAGTATGAGTAGAATAAAATCAATATCAATAGGTAAACCAAAGAACAGATGATAAATGTAACAACTGATCTATTGGGGGCAAATCAGATTATCACTTTATCAGCCAGCTATTAACAGAAACATTAAGCATCTTTGGACTGTTGTATTATTCAAAGTCAAAGTATTTTCTGCAGAATTGTAACAGTGATAAGTGAAGGGTCTTTATACTTGAATCAATCTTCTCAGCAGAAGATATGATGTGAGAACACCAACCTGCTAGGCAGAGAATCTTTTGTAAGCAAACACATATTCTAGACAGAAGAACTGATATTCTTGGTAGAATATATGATACAAGCAAACCAAAATCTTCTAGAAAGAAATCCCAAAGTAACAATAGGTTTTCATCATCTACTGGCCTGTGTAGTTCCATCTTGCATTGCAGTTTCAACAAGTGATTCATTAAACGATAACAAATTCATCCATCTTTTCCTCTCTGCTTGACTTCCCCAGGCATGTGATATGATAGACAGTGCTGCCATCACCTTCAACTGTCACAGCCTTCACAAGTGCTTCTGAACCATCATCTAAATTCAGAATCTACAACAAATAAAAATATAATACTGACTAGGGCTAGTAAACAAAATAAAAACATGGTTTGGTCTTTGTCAAAACTAATAAATATACATGTTCCCTTTATTTAGAATTTGATTTATCTGCCAGTGAGGATAAAGCAATTTACTTTCAATTTAATTAGCCATAAAATTAGCATTTTTATGGTGATTACAGTCGAACCCCGGTGGGGTGAGCTACACTGGCCATTTACCAAGGCTTGCTCTGACTCAATTTAAAAAGAAAAATGTTCCTTCCCCCAACCCACTGTAGATGTATAACAGTGGGGGAGGGGAGGGAAGGTGTCTCTTCTCGCGGTCTTGTATTGGTATGTCAAAGCAAGAGGCTCCCTTTTATATAAAGATTAAAGACCTTTCAAGCCTTCTAGCCTTCCCCCCCCACCCTCATTATCCCTAACTAGAAAACTCCGTAACTTGTCCCCCCCTCCCCTTTGAGTTGACTTAGAGCGGTCCGATTGTAGCCGTGACCTTTGACCGTGGTTGACATCAAGCTCTCGTACAGTGCCTCGACAACTAAGCAAATTAAAATTATTTTTAAAAAAGCATTCCTTAGCCGTAGACGAAGTGATGACGTGTCTATATTATTTAGATACTGGAATAGGGAGAAAGCGATTTGAAGTCACCGTCGCTCAATACAACAAAAACGAACCCCCGGGTAAAAAGCTATTACGGGCTTATTGAAGTTACACCTGAATAAATTATTTAAACTCCGAAGACTTAAAACTTAAATAAATAAGCCTAAACATTTTTAAAGATGAGTGTAAGCGGTGGTTCCGTTCGATAGTCGTAACTACGGTAAACACTATTCATAGCGTAATAATAGTCAATTATTAACAAATATATTTATTTGAATATTGATTGTTTTCCTTGGTCCTTATACAAATAAATGCCTTGGTATTTATTAGTAATAAACTTACACTAAGATTATGACTTTAATTATAATTACATCATTAGTATTAGTAGTAAATAGCATGAAATAATAAAGTTCAAGGACGAACGAGCAAATGAACGCACTAGAAGAAAACATTGATAAACTAGAACAAATTCAAAAAAGAGCTGCCAGATTCATTACTGGAGAATATTCGAAACTGACAAGAATAACACCATTAGTTAAATCATTAAACCTTGAAACACTAGAGGATAGAAGAACCAAGAGCAAAGTAGTAATCATACATAAAGCAATTAATTCTAATTTAGAAATACAACACAAAGATAACTTAATACAACCCTCAGATAGACATAAGGATAAAAACACCTTTCTTATTCCGTATGCAAGAACAAACACATACAAGTTTTCCTTCTTCCCGTCCGGAATTCGGGCGTGGAATGGGTTGCCTGAAGAATCCAGGAAAACCAACACTTTATCAACATTTAAATGTCTAATAAAAATGCAGGACTAAACACAAACCATAGATAAGCGTAGGACGCAATAATCTTCTGTATAGAAGGAGCGTCTGTAAACAGATAAGATAAGATAAGATAGAGCCTCAGTCAGAGCCGAGTCACTAATTCATTTACATAAATCATACTCGCAAGGACGTTCCATTTCGCATAATATAATATATCACTTATCACATAATTTAACATTATATTGATATTTTGTATATTCCGATACGATTCTGATTAATCGTCTCATCACTAATTAACGCACAACACGTATATAAAGAAATTTCAAGCGCATGTTAATATTTTGCCGCCATATTGGTTTTCGTTTTAACTCGATCATCGGTTATCTCGATGCCATTTTTCATACCCCAACGCCGTCGACTTAACCGGTTTCGACTGTATATAAAAAATTTTTTTACTAATGCAAACATAAATGGAACAAAAATCCTAAAAACTCTTGCCTAAGAAGAGATAAAAATGGAAAATCCATGTAAAGGGTTAAATAATTTAATTTTCTTCCACTAAAATCTTTGTTAGTGAGCTTAAAACAAAACAACACACTTAAAGTTTTCCAACGTAGCCCACCTGTCCTATTTGTGTACCCTCCAGAATCCTATGAAAGTCTGTGCTGCTAAGGAGAGCTGATTTTGTCGGTCCTTTGCTGTTCTCTCCTTCCTCATCCTGGTTCACAAATATAGAACATTTGTTAGAACTTGAAAGTCCTGTATTTTAAAAATGCTAATGCTTCAGCTTGGTGAACATTCTCCCATTATTACAGGACATAAAAAACCCACTGCCTAAAGACTACATGTTAATATGTTGAAAGAATACGAATACAGTGGGACCCACTTAACTTGAGCCCGGTTAACTCGTCAGATCTATTAAGTCGACGTTTTTTATTGGAACCGCCAAATTCTCTCTTTGTCTTTGCGTTTTTTCATGGGTTAATTCAATTTTTTTAAGCCGCCGAGCCCTAATATTTCGAGCACAAAAGAGTGCCAAATTTGCAACTTAACATCGGTTAGCTCGATCCCCGTCTGTTCGCCTAGCAATGCACTTTGGCATTTTTAGTTCAGAAACAGTGTTGACATCTCGCTTTCTCCGAGACTTCCAGCTATTGTGTGATTATACGAGATTTCAATAAAAATTACCGGATGTTTTTACTTTCAATTTGATTCTGTGTGTGAATTAGTTTAAGTATGAATTCACCAGACGTACTCGAAAATCGCATTAGCGGTCTTTAATCCGTCATTATTTCGCAGTGCATGTTATATTATTATTAAACTTAATTCATTTCCTGATGCATTAATCATTTTATTTTTAAGATAAACGAATATCTTTTTATATAATTAAATAAAAAATTATTATTCATTTAAAAGTTTGTTGTTGCTTTGTTACCAGTAAGATACGTGACTGTGACTAACACGCGCGTGACGGTGAAATCAAATCATTTTCTTAATATTCCAGTATATATATAATATACAAGTCATCACTGTTGTAGGTCGAATTCTGATAAGGAATGATTTAAAAAATTTTTTTTTGCTTAGGTCTAACACACGCGCCTTGGATGTGATCAAGGGTCAAGGCCGCATTTGTTACTATTTATATTATACACGTATCATTTGATTGACGAAGGAAATTCGAGTGCGCTCTCATAGTGACAGATATCCTGCACGTCAAAAGCATTAAACTTAAGATTACCATATTGATATGTTTATTATTTTTTTAATTCGCCGATTTGACGGGCATTGCAAACGTGAGCGGCGATGACATGCCACGCCACACGCGCCATGGAACGAGACGAGGCGAAAAATTTGACCTTAGTTTTAACGCATGCGCAGACTGGTAACTTTTTTTTTATTAAATGGAATAGAAACATGACCACAGAGATGTAATCAAAGTCATTTACTTCGGCAAAAAAAAATAAAAATATATATATATATAAAAATTCCAGACTAGTCATAACTTTTCCCGACTTTCAAGACTGGGAAAATAATTATTTTAAGAATTCCCGACTTTTTTGCGACTGAGTGGGAACCCTGGGTTTTATTTAACCGGTCCTTAAAAACGAACGGTCATTACAACCTTAGGAAAGAGTGAAGAAATATTAGGGTCCCGATACGATTCCGATTAATCGTCTCATCACAAATTAACGCACATCATGTATATAAAGAAATTTCAAGCGCATGTTAATATTTTGCCGCCATATTGGTTTTCGTTTAACTCGATGATCGGTTACCTCGGTGCCATTTTTCATACCCCAACGCCGTCGACTTAACTGGGTCCCACTGTATTAAAATTTTTTAAAAAATGATTTTTAATTTTTTTTTGGTACACATCTCCATGTTTTCTTGAGTCTTTAATGACGTTGTGTGTTGGATGAGGCTGAGATAACAGAAAAGAGCTGGGAAGAACTATAAATACCAGCTGGAGTTCATGTCAAGTTGCATGCTTTATGTTCCTGAAGGAACCCAAATTTTAAATGATGATATAAATAGTGGGTGAACTTCTTGGTTGGGATGGTAGTTTGTTGACAGTTTTTGTTACATGTGGCAATTCAGAAGAAAAATCTATCATAATAATAAACCCTAGGTGGTATAAACTAATGTATTTTTGCAAAATGGTTAAGTAATTAATATTTATATTTATTAATTTTAAAAAAAAACTAGTCTAGGTTATTTTTATTGTTGGACTAAGAGTTATAGCTGAATTTAACTTTTTTCTATACAGAGTTGTTCCCCCCAATTGCTGGACTTTGAAGGTCATTGGTGAGGTAATTTTAACCATGACTCATGAAACACACAAGTCAAATAATCCATATATTTTTCAATTGTATTTTGTATAAATAGGAATATCAATGCCAATAAAAACAGAAGATATGTAAAAAAACAAATATGGTAAATCTAAGTGTTTAAATGACACTTTTCTTCCTAACTGTTCATTCAGGATAACTTGATAGTTGATCCTACAGTTACACAATTATTTGATTATGTACATTAAAACAAACAAGATGACGCCTACTTTGTGTTTTCTTAGATGTCTATGGCAGGAACCCATGTCATGAAAAGTTGCTGAACACACACTACACCGGTAAGGCTTGCGGCCGTAGTGCTGGTTTTCATGATCAATCAGATACTGTTTACGTGTAAAGGCTCGACTGCATAATTGACACCGGAAAGGCCGTTCACCAGTGTGTTTGATCATATGCCTCACCAGATCCCCTATTGTTAGAAAGATGGTATAGGGTAAAATTCATAAAAGTCTTTAAAAAAATTATAAGTTTGAACAAAATCTTTGTTTTTCTTAATATTTTGATTTAAAAATATCTTAGACCTGCATTTCCTAATTTAAAGTACAGAGGACAATTTATAACAGCACATTTAGTTTCCATTATTTCATGTTAGGTTTAGAGTTGTTATTATTTCATGTTTATTACAATTGTTACAAGTGAATAGGACTGATTATCACGTTTAAATTTCTATAAAAAAGTTGTTCCCATACTATTAATGTTTATGCTGCTGCCTCCACATTGTTGACACAGTTACCAAAAGTGAAACAAATACTACAACATCACTCAGCAATAAAACCATTAGACACAAAGCTCAATACATCGCTCAGTGCTCTTTCAATTACCTTTAGTGTAACATTTAGTTGAGCATTCATTACAAGGGTAACTAGCCTGGCGCTTGTGTCGTTTGACGTGGACATCCAGTTGACACTTTTGTCGGAAAGCTTTCCCGCACAGATCACAGAGGTGGCCTTTTTTATTGGTGTGCCGATCCATGTGGACAATCAATGTGCATTTCTGAGTGAAGCCCCTACCACACACAGGACAGCTGTAGATATCATATCAAGGAACAGATACAGAAGTCACTTTGTTATCATATCAGGAACTTGAATTAGTTAAAAAAAACTTAGTAATCTAGAAAAAGTTACTATAATCAATGAAAAATAAACAGAATCTACTTTACAATTCAATTAAAGTTACATACAATGAACAAGGGAATGATAAATCATAGTCCAATACTTGATCTTTATATAGCCATCATATTTTTTATTCTAACAAATGTTAATTGTTGTGGGCAATTTTAAAACGATACATGAAGATAATTATTATGAAAGGTGCCACCTAAACGCTTATTGAAAATAAAAACATGAAGTCAGATACATTTAGACATCATAGCTGTACTCTATGGCGGATGGGGGGGATTCGCTGAACGGGCTAAAGCCAGGGGCCCCCAATGATTTAAAGGCCCCAAACTTAGTATATTTTATAATAAAGGAAGACAAATGTTTGCATGAATCCCT
Organism: Ampullaceana balthica; assembly: GCA_944989445.1. Lineage (NCBI taxonomy): Eukaryota > Metazoa > Mollusca > Gastropoda > Lymnaeidae > Ampullaceana > Ampullaceana balthica. Next base: position 3,732,153 of record CALYLW010000005.1, on the reverse strand, counting down.
TAAATTAATATTTTTCATTAAGCTCTCTTGGTCGTATGGAAGTCTGTAGGCTTGTGGTGCAAGCGATATAGGGATCACTTCCCGGTGGTGGATTTTTTTTTCTTTTCATTTGCCTTTAACTTTAACACCAAATTTTAGGATACTGGCATACAGTTATTTCTTCTTGTTCGTTTTTTTACATGAGTAATCTTTTTGGCTGGGAAGGCCGATCCCGTAGTACAGACAAAGCATGAGCAAGGAACCAATGGACTATTTAGTTACAGTCTTATATTTGCTGCCAGCAATTGTTTTATTTAAAGAGACGCTGGCTGGATAAGGCCCCAGTTTGAATTGCAGCCAGGGGCCCCGTGCAGTCTTAATCCGCCCCTGTCACAACTCATCTTTTCCAATACAGCTAAGATATTATTTATTTATCTAGTGTAGTGATAAACTCTAAATTTAACTGGCAAGCAAAAGTTTGAGCTCATGGGGCAAGAGGAAATTAATGACATTAATGGGCTACACTTTAGGAAGGACAAGCACCTGCTGAAGTCTCTGAAGTCAATATTTCTCACTGACTGGTTGAAATTGAAAAGATCATAAGCGGGAAAAAGTTAAAAGCCGGGGCATAATGCAGTCAGCACTTTTCATAACTGTTATACTTTTAACTTGATAATATTTGATTTATACAGTCAGTTTTTGTGCTTCTTGTAATATCTCGTGTCTGTGTCCTTTTAATGCATAAATAAATGAATGTACAGTATTACATTTACATGAGCAAATCAATTATATGTCTCATTAAATTTTTTATTTTTTTTGCAATACAAAAAGTCCCTGCAATACTACTCCCATCAAGGTGTGCTCTCAAGTAGAAAATCTTTGTTAACCTGATCTTATACAGCTACACTTTAATTATGGAAAATACTAGTACAATTATTTTTGTGTTTACAACATAATTCATACAACATACACAAATGGGCGCTCCCCAGTGTGTGTCCGCATGTGAATTTTGAGTGAACGTTTCTCTGTGAAACTTTTGCTGCACTGGTTACACTGGAAAGGTTTGAGTCCCACATGAGTGGCTTCATGTCTGTCTCTGTTGGCCTTGGTGGTAAACCTTCTATCGCACTGCCCACAGCTGTAAGGTCGGACACCTGTGTGAATCCTCATGTGGGCTGGAATTTACCCAGACAATTCAGTAATTGAATCATTATTAAATTTGAATTCTAATTAAACTTAGGTTTATAACATGCACATCATTATTAAATGTGAACAGTAGAACAAAATGTGGAACAAAAAGATGCAAGCCTGGTACATCACCCAAGTGGTTGTGGAGTATTTTTTAACATAATTTTAAGTTATTTTTGGCCTTATAAATACCAGTACAAATTTAGAAAATCTTTTACAAAACTTGTTTTTAAAAAAAAACATATTGATATTGTAATGTACATATAATGTAATTATTTTATGAGCAATTAAATTATGGAAATCTCTCTTTTCAACTAAACATAAGAAAGTAAAATTGAGCAAAGCTCTTAATATACCCACACTCCACAAATTACCACCCCTTTTGGACATGATCTAGCACCCTGACTGGGCTGTATAAACCCTGCTCACTCTACATCACCTTCATTTGACCAGGCAGGCGAGTGCAATCTCAAATTAAGTGTCTTGTCTGAAAGGTAGTGCTGTAAGAAGAAATGTCACACACCACTCCCGACAGCACTTCCATGAACCAGGGTTTTAATACTTCCATTACAACCTCACCCAGGGCTCAGAGGGATGTCCTCTACAGCAGATTTCTATCTCAGAACTAAATTGTGAAGTAGTTGGGATGGAACAGATGCCTTGGAAAAGCTATACAACTGCTTAGTTGGAATAATTAGCACAGACTGCCATTTTCCAAGTCCAGGATTCATATCCATTAACAAGAGCTAGTATCATGATCCCCATTCTGTTTCTTCCTTAAGTATCAGCTATAGTTACAAAGCTGCTGATACTACAGTCACAGCCGTGTTAGATTAATATTTTATTGGTAGATACCATGGGTGACTCCTTCCTAACCACAGTGTCTGGCTAGATCCCGGGAAGGGGTTATTAAAACAAAATTAATAAATATTTAGACAGTAAAAATAATTTTATATTTCTTATTGATACTGAAGTTCTATAGACTGTATAAACATGTTTACCATAAAGATAAAAAAATTTCACATAATATTTAAGAAGTGTAACCTTGAGTTAACCTTGAAAAAAATCAAAGAAATGTACAACGCACCTGTCATAGATGAGGCATAATTGAGAATTCGATGACAAATGGGACAAGTACGATCAACAATCTCAGCCTTCCCACTGCCTGCTTCATCTTTAGGTTTTTTCTTTCTTCCTCTTTTCAGTTTTTTATCTGCTAAAATCTCATATTCAACAACATCATACTGGGCCTCTACTGGCTGACCTTCATACATGACGGTGCCTTCAACAGTGCTGGCAGCGTCCATCTCATGCGATGAGCCAACAATCTGCACTTCACCACCTGTGGTCCAAATGACATTGCCTACATGCTGGACTTCTACAATCTCTTCTCCCTCAAGAATCTGAACAGTTTGTATATGGGATTCATCGTAAGGTCCTTGCATCTCCACAACATCAGACTCCCCTTTGTGCTCATCTTTAAAAGTAGTTTCAGCAGACGAACCTGTTTTCTTAAGCTCTTCCTCTAAGGCTGAGATTATGGTTTCAATATCAGATGCATTTCGAGGAGTTAAGTTAGGTTGCAGAGTGACCTGTTCTTTTTTATGGTCATCGGCTACCCCAGCTTGCATCTCTTCCTGTAAATCCACTATTTTGTTTGTAAAATCTGTGACATTGTTATCGTCTTCCTGAATTATCACGTCTTCCTGAATTATCACGGGATCTTTGACAGAATTTGATTCCTGCAAATCCCCCGAGGACATCTCTGGAAGCACCTCCTGCAATTGATAATCTGTAACTGTATTTTCTGAATGATGAAATATAGACTCCTCAATAACATCCAAAGATGTTTGGTGTACTTGAGATGATTTTTGTGGGTGTGTTATGATAGCCTCCTGGTCTTGTGAATGTTCATCACTATTAGCAACAGTGTTTTCTGAAATCTGCATGACACTGTTTCCAACAGGAACTATTGTGATGTTAAAGTCCTCTTCATCCACTGTGGATGATTCTTCTTTGACTGTTGGATAAAATGTTATAGAGTCAACTTCCATTTTATGATTGCTTGATTCAGGGGTACACATTTTTTTTACATTGAGTTTAGAATCTTCACTGCTTGAAAATGTATCCCGAATAACCCGAGCACCTGTAGATGACCTAGTTGTAGGACGCCCAACCGGCCAGATCTTTCGTAAAGGTTTTTGCTTTTCACACTTGACCGAATTCGCTTCATTTTCATTTGTGGAAATCGAAAAAAGTTTGACAGCCTGAGCGCAAACAGTGTCAACCTTTAAAAAGCTGGAAACAGATTTTAAGTCTTCATCTATATCCTGAGAAAGATCATCTTTTGTAGCTATATGATCCGTTAGATCACTAGTGACTTTACTCTCTTCAATGTCGCTACAGTTGTTGATAGTAGAGAAATCCAAGTTATCAAGATCTGCCTCTGGTAAGGGAATATCTGAGGCTGATGTTTCTCCATCTAACAATGGAAGTTTTACATAATAATCTGCTAACTTTTTTTGATTTGCCAATTTTAATATTCGAAATTTCCTAAAACCTTTCTCTGAACATTTGACAGGTGCATAAATTGTAATAGCTCCTTTGTCAAGTTGCTGTAAGCGATACTCCTCCAATTCTCTTTCTCTATTATATTTGCTTGATTTAGAATTTCTTCGAGGAGTTTCCACTATGTCACCTTTCCCATTGACAGCTATTTTGACAGCTGAGGAGACTGTTTTCCAGAACCTCCAAATGTCTTCTTTATCTTCATTGTTTAAAAATCCAAGAAGTGGTAAGCTCTCACTAATCTGTTCAAGAAAAAAAAATATTTTATTGTAACTTAGATTATAATATAACACTATTAAGTAAAGTAACAAGTTGCCAGAAGTTCCAGATTACCATTTTGGTTTTCTTTTTTGATCTGCCTCCTCAGTCACGGTCCTCAGTAAAATTTAATAAACATGTTCTTGGCATTTTTGGGGAGTAAATGCAGAGTCAACAAAGTTATATTGATTTGCACTATGATTAAATCCAGTACCTTATTTTAGGAAAGTTAGCATTAGCTGCCAAGTCATTTGAAATAAAGTGTTCAAGGAAAATGTATAATTATAAATTATTAATATTATGTAATGTAGCAAATTAGGCTTATTTATATCGGTAATAGGTAGGTTCGTTATTTTACCCCCTTTCATTACAAAATAAATTTTACAAAATACCTTGGCTTTGAAATTATCACGAGCATTTTTAGATGTCATTTGCGGTATCCTTTTTGCCATTTACAAAAATCAAATTTTTGCATCACATTCATGAGAGAAGTTAATAAATAATAATGGAGATATTTGTTTTCTTTTAATGAAATAGTGAAAGGTGAAACATTTGTTACGTCCCCTATTTTCTTCTTTAGATATCACCATCCTTGAAAGGATTCAACTCTTTGATTTATTTATTAATTATTATGTAACTGAAAATGTTGAAGAGCATAATACGCAACACTCCCCAATAAACGTTTCAAAACCAAATTGTTAAGTATGTTATTGAAATGGATTTGATGTTTTGTATCCTTACATTTTTATTAGTTATGACTTTTCTACTCCATTTAACACAATAGTTATCTTATCTTATCTGTTTCAGACGCTCCTTCTATACAGAAGATTATTGCGTCCTAGCGGCCGTCGATAAAGTACGTCACGCTCCAGAGGGGGGGAGGGGGTGTAAGAAAGTGTGACAGTTTGTGACAGGGGCAGGGGGTCCGGCCATGTGTGACGTCACGCTGTTTTATATTAAATTTTAATTATTTTGTTAATAAAAAACTAAACTTTTGTTCGAAAGTGTGACATACTTTAGGGGGGGGGGTCCGAGATGTCTGACAGTTTGTGACAGGGGGAGGGTGGAGTTAAAAATTGTAAAAAATAGCGTGACGTACTTTATGGACGGCCCCCTGCGCTTAGATCTATCTATGGTTTGTGTTTAGTCCTGCATTCTTATTAGAGTTTTAAATGTTGATAAAGTGTTGGCTTTCCTGGTTTCTTCAGGCAACCCATTTCACGCCCGAATTCCGGACGGGAAGAACGAAAATTTGTATGAGTTTGTTCTTGGATACGGAATAAGAAAGGTGTTTTTATCCTTATGTCTATCTGAGGGTTGTATTAAGTTGTCTTTGTGTTGTATTTCTAAATTAGAGTTAATTGCTTTATGTATGATTACTACTTTACTCTTGGTTCTTCTATCCTCTAGTGTTTCAAGGTTTAATGATTTAACTAATGGTGTTATTCTAGTCAGTTTTGAATATTCTCCAGTAATGAATCTGGCAGCTCTTTTTTGAATTTGTTCTAGTTTATCAATGTTTTCTTTGGTGGATGGGTCCCATACAGAAGATGCATATTCTAGTACAGGTTTCACCAAAGTGAGATAGCATTTTAGTTTTATATCTTTATTACTTTTGTAAAGGTTTATTTTTATAAAGCCTAAGGTTTAGTTTGATTTTTTAATAACTTCATTGACATGGGGATTCAATGATAATTTCTCATTTATCATGACTCCTAAGTATTTTGCATCTTTAGTTTGGATTAGTTCCTTTCCATGAATGAAATATTTTGAATTTATTTGTTTCTTTTTCTTTGTTACTCTTAACAGTTGACACTTTTCTGGGTGGAAAGACATACTCCAGTTAGTTTCCCATTTTATCAATTCATCTAAGTCTTTTTGTAAAATTTTGCTATCTTGTTCTGATTTAATTGTTCTATAGATTATACAATCATCAGCAAATAACCTAACTTTTGTTCCTGTTGAGATGTTGTTGGGTAAATCATTTATATATATTAAAAAGAGTAAGGGACCTAGCACATTTCCTTGTGGAACTCCTGAATTGACCTTTATTGGTGCAGATTTAGATCCATTAATTATTACAGTTTGCTCCCTGCCCAAAAGGAAGTCTTGGATCCAGTGATGTAAGGAACCTGAGATTCCAAAGTACATGTAGTTAAGTTTTTTAAGTAAACTAAGGTGGTGAACTTTGTCAAATGCTTTTGAGAAGTCTAGTAATATTGTATCTATTTGATCATTTTTGTCTAAGCCTTTTGATAGTTCATCTATTAAACATATTAATTGTGTTTCACATGATCTGTTTTTTCTAAAGCCGTGTTGATGTGGGCATAGGCCATTATATTTGTCAAGGTGGTTATTTATGTAAATGGTATGTTAAAGATTAGAGAAAAAAACGTATCTTATCTTAATTAATTTTATCTTATCTTACATGGGGCAGTCCATAAAGTACATCACGCAAATTTTTTCAATTTTTACCCCCCCCTCTTCCCCTTGTCACAAACTGTCACAAATCTCGGACCCCCCCCCTAAAGTACGTCACACTTTCGAACAAAAATAATTATTTTATTAACAACATAATTAAAATTTAATGTAAAACACCGTGACGTCACACATTGCCAGACATCCCCCTCCCCCCCTGTCACAAACTGTCACACTTTCTTACACCCCCTCCCCCCTCTGGAGCGTGACGTACTTTATGTTATAGACGCTTCTTCTAAACAGAAGATTGTTGCGTCCTATGATACATGGTTTATGTTTAGTCTTGCATTGTAATTAGAGTTTTTAAATGTTTATAAAGTGTTGGTTTTCCTGGGCAAACAATTGTACGCCCGAATTTCTGACGGGAAGAATGAGAATTTGTATGTGTTTGTGGGCCGTCCATAAACGACGTCATGCGATTTTGGCCAATTTTTCACTCCCCCTCTTCGTCACAAAAACTTAGACCCCCCTCCTTTTTTTCCATTATGACGTCACACAACTTTGAACCCCCCCCCCTTAAAGGCGTATTTTCTAATTGAAAATTAGCATGTTTCAAATAATTTTTTTGTCATTTAAGTAACTCGATGGGGACAGCTGCAGTTGGAGACAGGCATTGACTGCTGGGCTAGAAGCAGGAGAAAGAAACCTGCAACAGGTCGCAGACGAAACTCGCCTAACGAGGAGAAGCAGAGCAATTCAGCCAACCACTAGCACTACCTTTCAGTGTCAGAAGTGCAGCAAAGGCTGCCATTCGCGAGTGGGCTTGTACAGCCACAGCAGAAGCTGCAAGATCATGTGCGTAAACCCCACAGGAACACAGAAAATTCCGTCGTCTCACGAGACATAAGGAAGCCAAACACAAACACATGTATTTAGTGTAAGGCTGCACTCTAATTAACACGCGTGAAGCCATGTAAAACGTCATAAAATAAATTGTAAGAAATCAAATATTTTATTTAAAGTTGCGAGTTTTGATGTGACGTCACATTTGTCAGACACCTCCCCCTCCCCACACATGGTCACACATGTGTGGGTCCCCCCCTCCCTTTTTTATGTGCGTGACCTTGTTCTTGTATAGGGAATAAGAAAAACGTTGTTTTTTTTTAAAATCCCTTTGTCTATCTGAGAGTTGTATTACATAATGTTTGTGTTGTATTTTCAAGCTTAAATATATCACTTTATGTATTTTATGAATTACTTTGTTCTTCTATCATCTAGTGTATCTAGGTTTAATGATTTAACTGATGGTGTTACTCTTGTCCGCTTTGAATATACTACAGTATTTTTTAAATATAATTTGTTCTATTTTATCTATGTTTTCTTTGAAGGGATGAATACGGATGGAATAAGAATTAACCATGAACTATAAAGTCTATAGCAGGATCCCAAGATAGTTGCAGAAAAAAAACAAGAAAATAAGAAAAACCCGTAAAAAACCAAGTTTTTGACTATAAATCCTTTATGTACGAGAAGTAACTAAAAAAATGTTCATTATAATACGCAGCGCCAGACCATCCAGAAATACAAAATTGCAGTTGAGTCGTAAAATATGTTTAATATAATGCGCACCGATCAGAAATATGTTTATAAAAAGAGTTGTCAATAAAATACGCACCTTGTTGCGCGACAGAAAGGTTGTTCAATATAATACGCACCGCGACGCTCTATCTCAAAAAATAGCATGATACATAGGAATAAATAAAATAATCTAAAAAATCAATAATTTAATTACGGTACATGAGATCGATCAGAAATTTTGATACATTGTTTTTATCATTGGTACGAAACTGCCTGCAAAATTTCAGCTCGCTATCTTGCGAGCAAGTGGGTTAAAAATCGATCAAAAGTTTTGGCGACAACGTCGGTCGGTCGGTCGGTCGGTCGGTCGGCCGCAGACACCACGAGTTAATATAAAGGATTTAAAAACGACAGACTGCGCTGGGCCGGACACTTAGAAAGAATGTCAAATGAGGAGTAGAGGGTGAACCACCAAGGCTTTGGTCCTATCATCAGGTTTTTTTAATGGTTGGATTCACAAGTTCTTCGTTTCTTGTCCACTTGTCACCTGTTTCAGGCAGGCCAACACAACATAATTGCTAAAGGTAATAAAATAATGAAAATCTTGTCAACGGTTCCTAGAGCAGCTTCAGACATGTTCAACTATTTCAGAATGCTGAACATTTAGGAAAACATCGTTGTATAGAAGAGCTCTCATATAGTAGAGATCTCTTACTCTTATAGTAGAGCTCTCTTACCACTTGGCAACCAATGAGAGGAGTGTGAGTGTTGGTGTTAGGTATCGGCAGTAGAAATGGGGCATTGCTGCCTCTCCAGAACACTTACCGTATATACTCGTTCTAAAGACGACCTTTTTTGGACAAAATCTAGGTGAAAAAGTTGGGGGTCTGCTTATGAGCGGGTCATAGGTGATTTTTGCATGGATATTGAATATCGGTGTTGTTATTGTAGATCATCAAGGTCCTTTTCTACATTCTACAAGATTCGACTGCTATACCAGAAGCTATAACATATTATTAAACATCTGCACTTACCTTATTTAATCATTTTATTTATTTTTGTGAATGTTTTAATTAATTGTTTTACAAATTTTTTTCAACAACGAATTTTAATGTACGCGCTGTCATCACTGTTTACCAAAGAATTTTAAAAAAATACTGGTAACTCTTGCCTAACAAAGAGCACAAAGACAAAGATAGGCAGTACAAAATTAACAATTATAATGACCGATTTAGCTTGTAATTTGAAAAAAATGTGTACCATTTTGTTTAAGCTGTCATATTATTTGTTGGGGGGTCGGCTTGCGAGTGTTATACACTTTTAATACTTTTCTCTTCCAAAAGTAATGGGGGTGGGTCGGCTTATGAACGAACAGGGTATAGAACGAGTTTATACGGTATGTCAGAGATGAATGTCTTTGTAAGAGACGACGGCCACACAGATCTAAACTCCAATAGAGACGACAGAACCGTCGTGTTTATAGAAAAAGGCTCCCATGTCACACCCAACACGTCACGCGCAACATGCCTCCACACCACACGTCCCATATTACATATCCCACCCACACGCCCCACCGCGCATTCCTCACTCGCATGTCCCACCCCAAATTTCCCAACTCGCTTGTCCTATCTTGCATGTCCTACCTAACAGGTCCCAATAAAATAGGAGAAAAAAAACCGGCTAATTAAAAAAACCCCGTAAAAACAAAGTTTTTGACTATAAATCCCTTATATATGAGACAGAGCTTAAAGTATTGATTATATTCCAACGCGACAAACATTTACAGCCTGAAACTGAGGGAATTCAACCTGGTTAAAACACGAGATGTGGTCACCAATGGCTGGCATGAAGTCAAGTGACCCGTAATATGTAAACAATATCGACTGCTACATATAGTTCTATATAGATAAACTAAAAATGCATTAATTTCATTACGGTACGTTCGATCGATCTGAAATTTTGATACAATGCATTGTTGGGTGACACAAGTCTATGTGCCAAATTGCAGCTCGATGGCATCATGGGAAGGGGGTCATTTTTGACTTTTGTTTTTCCGCCCGATGTACGAAGAGATCACGACAGAGATGACGACAAGATTTCGAAGTTAATATAAGGGATTTAATAAAACAAACCCGTAAAAACAAAGGTTTTTTTTTATACTATAAATCCCTTATAGACTGAATCTGTCTTAACTTCCCTTTGCTTTATAACCCCTGGGGGCGGGTGGAAGGGGGGAAAGGTCTGGTCCCCGATCGCTGGACCGAGCTCAGCGTGACACGTAAAATGTAAACAAAAGCACGCCGGTACACCTGGTTAAAACACGAGATGTGTTCACCGATGGCTGGCGTGAAGTCAAGTGACCCATAAAATGTAAACAATAGCGACCGCTACATATAGTTTATATAGATAAAATAAAAATGCATTAATTTAATAACTGTACGTTCGATCGATCTGAAATTTTGATACGATGCATTGTTAGGTGACGCGAGCCTATGTGCCAAATTAATATAAGGGTGAAGTTAATATAAGGGATTTAATATAAAAAAAAGACCCGTAAAAACAAAGTTTTTGACTATAAATCCCTTATATATGAGACAGAACTAAAAGTATTGATTATGTTCCAACGCGACAAACATTTACAGACTGACACCGAGTGATGTCCCTGTCTTTAATAACGGGGGATGGGACGTGAAGGGGTGTCGGCACGACGGTCGACGTAAACGCGTCAACTCAAACTCTCACGTGGGAAAAAAACAATAACAAACCGTGAATTTGAATTACATACGTTTTTTAGGATAAACTAAAAATGCATTAATTTAATTACGGTACGTTCGATCGATCTGAAATTTTAATACGATGCATTGTTAGGTGCGACGGGCCAGTGTGCCAAATTTCAGCTCGATCGGATCACGGGAAGTGGGTCATTTTTAAATCCCTTATATTAACTTCGCGGCCGTCTCTGTCTCTCTCTCTGTCTTAGGCTCGGCGGGCGGGCGGAAAAACAGAAGTCAAAAATGAACCACTTCCCATGATCCGATCGAACTGAAATTTGGCACACGGACCCGTCTAACCTAACAATGCATCGTATCAAAATTTCAGATCGATCGAACGTACCGTAATTAAATTAATGCATTTTTAGTTTATCCTTATATGAGGTATGTAATTTAAATTCAGGGTTTGTTTTGTTTTTTTGCCACGTGAAAGTTTGAGCTGACGCATTGAGGCAACCCAACGAAGCGACGGTGAGCTTTTGTTTACATTTCACGTGTCACTCTGAGCTCGGTCAAGCGAATCAGTGACCAGACTTTTCCCCTCTCCCCCTCCCACCCACCCCTCCCCCCCTAGGGTTATGAAGCAAACTTGAGTTAAGACAGATTCAGGCTGTAAATGTTTGAAAATAATCAATACTGTTAGTTATGTCTCATATATAAGGGATTTATAGTCAAAAACTTTGTTTTTACGGGTTTGTTTTATTTACTTTTGTTTTTCCGCCCGACCGACGTACGAAGAGAGAGAGAGATGACGACAAGATTTCGAAGTTAATATAAGGGATTTAATAAAAAGAATACGTCAACGAAATTAATGTGTGCTTTTGTTGTAGTGTGTGTGCTTGTGCGTTGCGTGTGTGCGTTGCGTGTGTGTGCTTGTGTGCGTTTAGTGTATGTGCATGTGTGCGTTACACGTGTGTGTGTGTGTGCTTGCGTGCGTTAAGTGCGTGTGCCTGTGTGCGTTGCTTGTGTGCGTTGCATGTGTGTTTGTGTGCGTTGCATGCGTGCGTCCGTACGCCGAATGCGTGTGCTTGTGTGTTTGAGAGTGTGTGAAATTAGTGGGTCAGCTTTGCTATGTTTGCACGGTTGGCCCCATACTGCACACGCATTACTTTATACTTGATACTTGATAGCCACCAAGATTTTATTTCCCAATCCACCTGAGATTTCTACCAAATACGGACGAGCCTCGCACACGCACAAGCTGCGAGCTATTCCTGGATTTCTAACGGACAATTCACCACAGCGCCAACAAAGTTATGATAGGATAGGTTAAATGACAAAGTGATGTACGCTTAGACAAGTGAAATATTAATTAGAGCTGATGTTATAGCTGATATAAGAGGAATAGCCGGGTTAAAAATAAGATTTAAACGGCCGGCGATTAAAAAAAAATCCGAATAAAAAAAATAACTGGTCATGATAGAGTACTTTATTTTTGGGGTCAGCTAGAGTTGTAACGCGAGAGTAGATTATAACGCTTGACGCTGGAGTCCTACAAAATGTTTGACTCAGATATCCGGTTACCATCTCGTTTCGACATTAACTGACAGAAATTAGATTCTAGACGTGACACTTGGACGACTTGGTGGAGGAGAAATGATTAAATAGCTTACAGTTAGATCTATATGGTGTATGTAGATGTTACTGCTCATGTTTATATAGAAAATGATTTATATTACAGGAAATTTTTTAATTACTGTACATAAATACGTTCATGTTATTATACACATGTATATAATCGAAAATATTCGTAACAGAGAAGACCATGCCATGGAAAGTATATTTTGAGCTTGCATCCAATTCCTAGCTATTTGTGAGATCTGTTCAGTATCACATTGCGCCAAAATATTGTGAAGAAGATGGATGCGGATAGAACACGCCTTTAGAAAAGACTAGAACAATAGAGCTAGACAGTCCTTAGAGTGCAGAGGCGTAGCGGGTGGGAGGGGAGAAGGGGACACATATGTCCCCGGGCGCCAATGTACAAGGACGATTTAATGAGGCTTACAATGTCACATTATGATAAGTGAACAAGGGTAAGATAAAATTAAATGTTTGGTGGAGGGGGAACCAACTTTATAGATTGTCCCCGGGCCGAAAAACATCTTAGCTTCGCCTCTGAGACTAACTAATGATTCAGTTGTCACCTTTCTGGCCTCACCATTGCAACATTGACCTTGGCCATCAGATGACCAGATGTAGCTATTGTTGATTTGAACAGTTTGACTTACATTTAAAGAGTGGGTAAATACTTTATACTAAACATCTCAGTGTACTGACGGCTGACTGAATATGTGGCAACAGAAATCACATTATCTTTTCTATGCTGAGTCGTCAATATAAAATAACCCAAGTCATTAAACTAATTGTGTCCGTGAAGATGTATCGCAGTACTGAAGGCAGACTATATGTATATGAAGTAGTATTCCAGTATTGAAGGCAGACTATATGTATATGAAGTAGTATTCCAGCATTGAAGGCAGACTATATGTATATGAAGTAGTATGCCAGTATTGAAGGCAGACTAAATGTATATGAAGTAGTATTCCAGTATTGAAGGCAGACTATATGTATATGAAGTAGTATTCCAGAAATGAAGGTATATTATATGTAACTCATTATAATGAATGTAAATCACGAAGATGTATTCGAGTAATGAAATATTATGTATCTCGTGTCAGTGAAGCACGGCAGTCGTATGCTAGCCATGAATTTGTATTTTGAAATCCCAAATAAACCAAACGAAGAGAATAATTGATACCAATAATCATAATAAGCGGGTGGGGCTGCTGGAATGTAATTGTTCTAATTTTTGCAATTAATGCGAGGCAACAAACGGTGAACAGAAAAGATTCATCTCAAGTGAATACCAGCCATCGACAAACAATGACGCCAACCCGGTGATGTGGTTTTCAATATCAACCACCGTGCCAGCCGGAGTACTTCATTTCCTGTTAAATCAATTGTTAACTTCCAATCCCAGCCTCGTTCTCGTCAATCAATGGCCAACAAAGATCTTTTCTTTCAACTGTTGCAGGTAAAGTAACCAATCAAAATGGCTGTTGTTGAGGTGCTCATGAAATATTTCGGACATTTTTTTTATGTTGTCACTAATCAAGCCGCCAAAACATGTTTCAATTTGACCACCACTCATGCACATTAAGGGCCGTCCATAAAGGATGTCACGCGATTTTGGCCGATTTTGACCCCCTCCCCCCCTCGTCACAAAAAGTTGGACCCCCCTCTAAAAATACGTCACAAAGCTTTGACCCCCCCCCTTTTCCAAAAAAAAATATCTCATTTTCTATTTGAAAAGAAGTATGTTTCAAATCACTTTTATTGTCATTTAAGTACTTATTATTTATTTAGTGAAGGTCTACATTGTAATATCGTAACCCGCGTGAAGCATTAAAAAAAAAGTTTAACCGGCCTTCAGAAAACGAACTTGTTAACATCCTTAGATTATATTTTATTTTAATGCATACAAATTAAACATTGACTATTAATCATCACGGTTAACGTCTTTGTTTAGAAAAAAAAATTAAAAATAATATTGTTAAAATGTATTTTTAAAAAATCCCTCAATTGACTGATAATAAAGAGGTCGGCGAATAGGGGTAAATTACCTCATCTGGGGTCAAAAGGGAATTCTTGGGGGTAATGCAGACTCATTTGGGACATATAACATCCACTACAATTCACTAGATATATTAAAATACGTCATGTGTACGTGTATGCTTGGAACATATGCCCATTATTGAACCGGCTCCTTCCAGAAAATGCATTTTTTTAAAAATTTGACAACTATGTAGATTTCTGACCTACGTACTAAGTACTATACGAAGACACCTAAATCCACCCTACTTTCATTTGTATTGAGACGAGTGACAATAGGCCTAATCTTAATCCACATGACTTGACTGTATCAAGTATCCTTTCTGTGATATTTAAAATTAATGCCTTAAAAACTGAGCTAAGAAGAAAAGTTGTTTTGTGCTCCTCTCGAATTGCGATGTCAAGAATTTGATGCATTCCATAAAGTTAATGAATACTTGACTAATTTTAAATGGGCTGATTTATCATTATATCTAGAATGGCCAGGGACGTTTGACCAAAAACCAATCGAACAATTATATCAAGCTTAAAACGTTTATAATTCTATTAAATAGATCCCCCCCCCCACTTTTTTAAAGAAAAAAGGATATATATTCCGTGTCGTTTTGACTTAAAATATATACACATAATCCTATTCAGATCATTTTTAGACACTTGTCATGCTTGTAAAACTCACCAGTAGCATTTAGGGGGGGGGGCTAACGACGCTCCCCCCAAATCCTCGAGTCATGTGAGCAGGACCTAGAGTCTGGGGGTTGTGTCGGGGGTAATGTACACATACACTTGTATATTTTGGGGTAACGGGCAAAAACGTTCGCCGACTCTAGCCGTGAGAGAACCAAACGGAGCTGCGGTTACATCACAAATGCTTTGATGTCAACATCAAACGAAACAGGGTAACAATTTCATACGTTATCTTGTGTCTTGATAGCTTACGCCAACGGACGTCTGATGGCCTAGCGACCGGCATATTGAGAAGCACTAATTAAAAAAAAGTAATTAAATAAATTGTAAGCGACCAAATATTTCAGTGGAAGTTTTATTTAAAGTTACCCTTTTGATGTGACGTCACATTTCTTCAACCCCCTCCCTCCCCCTCGTCACGCATCGTCACAAAAGTGTGACCCCCCTCCCCCCTAGGTGCGTGACGTCATTTATGGAAGGCCCCTTAGACCAACACTCATGCACATTAGACCACCACTCATGCACATCAGACCACCTCTCATGCACATTAGACCACCACTCTGCACATTAAACCACCACTCATGCACATTTCCACGCCACAGCTCCTCTAAATTATTTTTTAAAAAAGTAATTATTATTGAAAAGTGCACCTACGTCAGTTTGGAACTTTGAATGAGCCAAACAATATAACTGAAGACTTTATTTATATATCAATTAATCTTAATTAACACATGCAAAATAATAAGAGTTATAACCACTCTTGATTTCATATACAATATTCCTGATTTTTTTAGTATTGTTTGTTTTACTATTGTTTGCGTTTTTGTTATTTTGTTTGACTGTTTTTTTTAACAGTTGTTTGCTCGCTCTAGAAATTCCCTTTACGGTTTATTGTTGTGTATATGTTACGGTCAATTTGATTATACAGGGGAGTTTTCATAATGCATGGTCATTATGAACAATGACTAATAAAATCAGGCAATTTAATAGTTTTGTATTTGTCTACGACAATCTATGATAATTTATTACATTGCCCGGTCATTATAAATACTGCCATTATTTCTCTGGTCACTTTATTTAATTGACAGCAATTTGGCAACATGCGTATGGTGTGATTCTCGCTTGCCAATCAGCAACAATTTTCGGTGGCTATCTTCTATTGATAGTTATCTTCAACTTCGTTATCTGAACCAAGTTCTGATTTCCATAACAATGAAAGAGTAATAAATCTCTGCGAACCATCTGATATTCAAGTCTCCGGTCATGAAAAGTGCGCGTATGAAGGTTATGAAGATTCCCCAGAGGATCCCAATGTGGAAAATAAAAAACGACATATTAAAAATTAGGGAGATTTCAGCAAGCAATCTAAAAACAAAAGCTGAAAAAAGGCTTCAACCCTCTAAGGCAGTGGTTCTCAAAGTGGTGGTCCGTGGGCCATCTGCCACCGGTCCGCAGAAGTTCTAAAAAAAAAGGACAATAGAAGTTGTCAGTGCAAGGAAAATAGTGCACTGGTATGGTACCTGGTGCAATGGAAAAAATTCCTGCCGGTCCGCCATACTAAAAAGTTTGAGAAGCACTGCTCTAAGGGGTCGTCCATAAAGTACTTCACACTATTTTTTACAATTTTTAACTCCCTCCCTCTCCCTGTCACAAATAAGGGTCCCCACCCCTCTAAAGTACGTCACACTTTATAACAAAAATATATTTTTTATTAACAAAATAGCTAAAATTTAATATAAAACACCGTGACGTCACACATGACCGGACCCCTCCCTCCCCCTGTCACAAACTGTCACACTTTCTTATACCCCCTCTCCCCCTCTGGAGCGTCACGTACTTTATGGAGGGCCCCTAATTCAAAATTCCCTCCCGCTAAAAAGGGTGACACAGAGTTCGAGTCCCAGATGTCGACAGAGGTCGCACAGATGGTGGAACTATTTGGGCATTTGTTTTTGAAATAACAGATGCCAATCTTTATAAATGTAGGCATAAAACATGGAATTATAAATCAACTTTATGCTAGGAACCAATTTACAATATGTAATGAAAAGTTTATTTATGCCGAAGAAATTCCTCAGTCAGAAATTTCACTAAGAGAATGTGCAAGAATGTCATCCAAGACCTGGGGCCAAGGCTATGGTCGATGTGGCTGTAAATGTGGCTGTAAATGTGGCTGTAAATATGGCTATAAATGTTGCTGTAAATGTGGCAATAATGTGGATATAAATGTGGCTGTAAATGTGGCTGTAAATGTGGCTGTAAATGTAGCTATAAATGTGGCTGTAAATGTAGCTATAAATGTGGCTGTAAATTAGGCTGTAAATGTAGCTGTAAATGTAGCTATAAATGTGGCTGTAAATGTGGCTGTAAATGTAGCTATAAATGTGGCTGTGAATTTAGCTATAAATGTTGCTGTAAATGTGGCTATAAATATGGCTGTAAATGTAGCTATAATTGTAGCTATAAATGTGGCTGTAAATGTGGCTGTCAATGTAGCTATAAATGTGGCTGTAAATGTGGCTATAGATGTGGCTATAAATGTGGCTATAAATGTGGATATAAATGTGGCTGTAAATGTGGTTGTAAATGTGGCTGTAAATGTGGCTGTAAATGTGGCTGTAAATGTGGCTGTAAATGTAGCTATAAATGTGGCTGTAAATGTAGCGATAAATGTGGCTGTAAATTAGGCTGTAAATATGGCTATAAATGTGGCTGTAAATGTAGCTATAAATGTGGCTGTAAATTAGGCTGTACATGTGGCTGTAAATGTAGCTGTAAATGTGGCTATAAATGTGGCTGTAAATGTAGCTATAAATGTGGCTGTAAATGTGGCTGTAAATGTAGCTATAAATGTGGCTGTGAATGTAGCTATAAATGTTGCTGTAAATGTGGCTATAAATGTGGCTGTAAATGTAGCTATAATTGTAGCTATAAATGTGGCTGTAAATGTGGCTGTAAATGTGGCTGTAAATGTAGCTTTAAATGTGGCTGTAAATGTGGCTATAAATGTGGCTATAAATGTGGCTATAAATGTGGCTATAAATGTGGCTATAAATGTGGCTGTAAATGTAGCTATAAATGTGGCTATAAATGTGGCTGTAAATGTGGCTGTAAATGTGGCTGTTAATGTGGCTATAAATGTGGCTGTAAATGTGGCTGTAAATGTAGCTATAAATGTGGCTGTAAATGTAGCTATAAATGTGGCTATAAATGTGGCTGTAAATGTAGCTATAAATGTGGCTGTAAATGTGGCTGTAAATGTGGCTATAAATGTGGCTGTAAATGTGGCTGTAAATGTAGCTATAAATGTGGCTGTGAATGTAGCTATAAATGTTGCTGTAAATGTGGCTATAAATGTGGCTGTAAATGTAGCTATAATTTTAGCTATAAATGTGGCTGTAAATGTGGCTGTAAATGTGGCTGTAAATGTAGCTATAAATGTGGCTGTAAATGTGGCTATAAATGTGGCTGTAAATGTAGCTATAAATGTAGCTATAAATGTGGCTGTAAATGTGGCTGTAAATGTGGCTGTAAATGTGGCTGTAAATGTGGCTGTAAATGTAGCTATAATTGTGGCTGTAAATGTGGCTGTAAATGTAGCGATAAATGTGGCTGTAAATGTGGCTGTAAATGTAGCGATAAATGTAGCTATAAATGTGGCTATAAATGTGGCTATAAATCTGGCTATAAATGTGGCTGTAAATGTAGCTATAAATGTGGCTGTAAATGTAGCTATAAATGTGGCTATAAATGTGGCTGTAAATGCAATGCAAGTGTTCGTAAAGAAATAAAAGCTCTGTAACTCGAAATGTCACCAAAGTGGAAGCTGCTCTAATAAATAGAAACTCTAGGATTGGACATTTTGTATGTAGACTATATTTATTTTTATCTACATACCTAATATGTTTTTTTAGGTAGTCGTACGTATTTTTTATACTTATTTTATCACTACCAGTTTGTTTCGTTACTTGTTTGTTAGTTATTAAAAGATTTCTTTTAATATAATATCCTCCTATTTTAGTATATTATGGGGATAAAGGTGGGATTTTGAAAATTTTGATAGTGTGTTGGCTTTCCTGGCTTGTTCAGGCGACCCACTTCACGCCCGAATGGCAGACGAGAAGAAGGAGGATGCCCACTTCACGCCCGAATGGCAGACGAGAAGAAGGAGGATGCCCACTTCACGCCCGAATGGCAGACGAGAAGAAGGAGGATGCCCACTTCACGCCCGAATGGCAGACGAGAAGAAGGAGGATGCCCACTTCACGCCCGAATGGCAGACGAGAAGAAGGAGGATGCCCACTTCACGCCCGAATGGCAGACGAGAAGGAGGATGCCCACTTCACGCCCGAATGGCAGACGAGAAGAAGGAGGATGCCCACTTCACGCCCGAATGGCAGACGAGAAGAAGGAGGATGCCCACTTCACGCCCGAATGGCAGACGAGAAGGAGGATGCCCACTTCACGCCCGAATGGCAGACGAGAAGGAGGATGCCCACTTCACGCCCGAATGGCAGACGAGAAGAAGGAGGATGCCCACTTCACGCCCGAATGGCAGACGAGAAGAAGGAGGATGCCCACTTCACGCCCGAATGGCAGACGAGAAGAAGGAGGATGCCCACTTCACGCCCGAATGGCAGACGAGAAGGAGGATGCCCACTTCACGCCCGAATGGCAGACGAGAAGAAGGAGGATGCCCACTTCACGCCCGAATGGCAGACGAGAAGAAGGAGGATGCCCACTTCACGCCCGAATGGCAGACGAGAAGGAGGATGCCCACTTCACGCCCGAATGGCAGACGAGAAGGAGGATGCCCACTTCACGCCCGAATGGCAGACGAGAAGAAGGAGGATGCCCACTTCACGCCCGAATGGCAGACGAGAAGAAGGAGGATGCCCACTTCACGCCCGAATGGCAGACGAGAAGAAGGAGGATGCCCACTTCACGCCCGAATGGCAGACGAGAAGAAGGAGGATGCCCACTTCACGCCCGAATGGCAGACGAGAAGGAGGATGCCCACTTCACGCCCGAAGGGCAGACGAGAAGAAGGAGGATGCCCACTTCACGCCCGAATGGCAGACGAGAAGAAGGAGGATGCACACTTCACGCCCGAATGGCAGACGAGAAGAAGGAGGATGCCTAAAAAATTATGCTGCTCCATCACGACATAAATGATGATACATTGTTTTGATGGCATTATAACAGTTTCAATATTATCATTCAAGTCATCCTCAATGGCCTGCATAAATAGATAAGCCCATCGTATAGTACTCATTGTTGATCGTTAGTCATTTTTGACCTACTGAATTATAGAGAAGCTTTTCTCAAAGCTGTCTTTACTCATAACTATTGTAAGGTGTAACACATCAGTGCCAGTTCGCAGTTTTAAATTGTTTATTTGACCGCGTAAAAGCGTTCGGTCTGTTAGATGATACTCTAATGCAGTGGCGTCACTAGGGGGTGCAGTGGGGGTGGGCCACCCCAGGTGACACCATCAGGGGGGTGACACCAAAATCTAAAATGTTACTTTACACAATTTAATTTAAAAAAGGAGATGACTAATTTTTTTCACCTATGAAAAAAAACACGAAATTCAATGAAATACGTTAAACTCGAAAACATATTCATAAAATAGTATCCGTTAACAAGCAATAGTCAAAAAGTCCCAACAAAAGTAAGCCAATTTACACTTAAATTTTGGTCAAGTTCAAATGATAGACGAATTTAAAAAAATAAAAAAAATAAATGTTCTTAAATTTGACAGACAAGACTTAACCTTAAAAATATCTTTTAATTAATAAACAAACTTTTCTAGTTCAAGAGCTTGTTTGACATATGTTGGGAACATTGTGTTTTTTAAAAATTGTTGCCACATGTCATTAAAGAGGGCACGATGAAAGAGTGACGACAAATACGTGCAAGCATAAGAGCTCTATAAGTCGTTGGTAGTCCATTTTGAAACATTAGCATCTATTAGAAGAATCGCCTCCAATCTTCATCTGCGCTCATTTTTGTGTGTGACATTTTACGGGTCACCGTCACGAAATTAATTACATGTGTAGTAAGTTGCACTAAAACAGAATTTAAAGAAGACAAATTACAAAATGTGTCGCTTTTACAGTGGTGTCACTAGGGGAATGCGAGGGTGGGCGGACCGCACCGGTGACACCATCACAAGAGGTGACACTAAAATTTAAAATTATGTATATTCCCGTTATTTAGCACTGTAAGACTCGGAGGAGTCTTATGCGTTAAGTCGTGAGGGGGTGACACCATGAGCTACCGCCTCGGGTGACACCAACCCTAGTGACGCCTCAGCTCTAATGCCAGCGCGTACTGAATTAAGTTATTGATACAATATATATTTGCATCAAAAGCTTTAACTTTCGTCCATTTTGCTACTCTCCTGATGTACGGGGACCAGCCACTTGTAATGCAGGGAGCACAAAAACGGAAGTCAGCAACTAGGGTGGGAGTAGAGATATGTAGGTCTCTAGTAAGAAACATTCAACAAGGAGTCAAAAACTAGACGGGGTCGGAGTACGAGCTAATAGCCGTGTAGGTTTTCATGGTTAATTATTCGTTGCTGCCCACTGCTAGAAGAGTGTGGTGCTGTAAATAGTGTTGCTTGAGTAATCTGATTTTTAACACAATTTCCCATGGTAAAAATTGCGTTTATATTTGAAATGTCTGTGCTGTCTGTTCGAGCTTGCACAGGCAACTCCTCCTGAAACATACCAGATAGAGGGTTCGGGTCTTTGCAAATATGTTAAGGAGGTCCCAAGGATGTGCAAGGGCCAAAAAAAAATTACCGAAAAAATTTACTGGATTTCTTGGAAAATATGTTTAAAAAAACCCGAAAAAATATCAGTATTTTGTAGGGCTGTTATCGATTAATTTAATTTTAATCGTTAACTTTTGAAAAATTATCGATTAATTAATGGATAATTTCGATTAAAACCAAAAAGAGATTTTTATGACGTCATTAAACAACATTTCTCACGGACATTGAAAATTAAGAATATTTTGAACTAAATTTCATGACAATGTGTTGATACTTGATTTGTGCTGAAGGTGATACGTCAGCGATGTATTTGATCCTTTAAAAGAGAATTGTTTATGGCAGTGAACACAGTAAACGTTTTCACCATCTTCGACTTTGCCATCGCAGTTAGCTTAAAAAACAAGATATTTGCTCAACTTTTTAGTTATATGTTTAAATTTAACTGCGCTGATGCTGTCTTAACGCATAGGCCCGTTGGGCATTTGCCCGGGGGCCCACGAGCATATGGGCCCCATGGGAATATGTTTATTTATATATATTATATATATATTCATTTTTTATTCCTGCGGGGGAAGGGCCCAACACTATTTCTTTGCCCGGGGGCCCAAAATGGTGTAAAGACGGCTCTGGCTGTCAGCCATTTTTTAGTTGACGTCTGCCGGTCAACATAGATTAATAAAATTAATTTTAATATTACGCGGGAGATGTTTGTACGTAAAAAATATGTATCAATTATTAATAATTTATTATGTATTACTAAAATTTTTTAAATATATTATAAATATTTTCTTAAATTTTAATCGAATTTTTATCGATTAAAATTATTTTAATCGATATTTAATCGATACAATTTTTAACGCTTAATCGAGAAATTAATCGATAATTTCCGCAGCCCTAGTATTTTGTCGATTTCACGCGAACCATAACATCTATCGGGTTGAAACAAATGCCAAACGGTAGCTGCTAATATTAAGAACAATATTAGAGAAGGAATTTTTGAAAGAAAATCTATTTTCGTTGGACTCCCGTAATTTTGGCAGAAATTTGTAGATAGCAATTGTTTAGTTTATATTCAAAATTATTTATTTGAAATTACTTTTAAGGTAATCTAGAATGATAGTTAATGGGGTGTTCCCGCTTTGTGAATACTTTTTAGATTGTTGCGCGGTGCGCTTTATATTGACACATTCTTGGTGTGATGTAGCGTGAGGGGATATGCCGTCATATTGTGTTTGGTTTCAGAATTACTTATTTGAATCGATTTTTTAAGTAATCTAGAATGATTTCCTTCCCCTTGAATGAAAAAATCGGAAATTCTTTGTTGGAAATTGCGTTTAAATACTCATTCGAGTTTTTATTACTTGTTAATTAACAATGATGAATAACATTAAATTATTAAAACGATTTTCTTCTCAAATATCGGACTAACGCAAAATGCAGCACTTAACCAATTCGAAAGATCATTATATTTAATTATTTGTATTAGATCAACTATATTAATGACGTGCAATGGTCTGTGTACTGCTAGCATTAGTTAGAATCCGGGGTCTCCAAACTAAGGCCCACGGTCCAAATACGGCCCGCGGCCCTATCATCCGGCCTCTGTAGACCTTTTAATCTAAAAAAAAGATACTATTTTTACCTGTAGTTTACCACAAAACTGTGTGTAGTCGGCCCCCAAACTGATGTTTGACAGTTAATGCGGCCCTCCGGCAGAAAAGTTTGGAGACCCTTGAGTTAGAACATCAGCGGTGACCAAATTGTTTGCAAAGAGGGTCGTATTCCATGAAGTTAAAAGTAATTTGGGTGGGGGGGGGGCAGATTAAGATAATAAACTAAAATGCCAAAATTTAATATTGACTTACATACTTTTTAATCAAATGTTTTAATTATTTTTAAAAACTAAGAGTGATATTTTGTGGAGGGAAAAGGCAGCAATACTATCACGGTTTTCGACACTTTATTCCATCAATAGAAATCACTAAAATTGGGTTAATACTGGTTAAACTATTGAACT
This sequence comes from Ampullaceana balthica, assembly GCA_944989445.1. Lineage (NCBI taxonomy): Eukaryota > Metazoa > Mollusca > Gastropoda > Lymnaeidae > Ampullaceana > Ampullaceana balthica. Next base: position 3,708,293 of record CALYLW010000005.1, on the reverse strand, counting down.
ATAGAATAAAGATGGTTATTTTATACAACGTATCTTAGAATAAATAAAAAGTAAAAAGTTAAAATTTTATAAAACAATAGCCGAAAATGTGACAAACGTTGTAATGTAAATACGGTCTGGGACTCGAGGCACTCGGCACTCAGTGCCACTCACTTGTGAGGGGGTTGGTGTACTTTCAAAGTGAACGTCCACTGGAACTCGGGGCACTCGGCACTCAGTGCCACTCACTTGTGAGGGGATTGGTGTACTTTCAAAGTGAACGTCCACTGGAACTCGAGGCACTCGGCACTCAGTGCCACTCACTTGTGTGGGGGTTGGTGTACTTTCAAAGTGAACGTCCACTGGAACTCGGGGCACTCGGCACTCAGTGCCACTCACTTGTGTGGGGGTTGCTGTACTTTCAAAGTGAACGTTCACTGGAACTCGGGGCACTCGGCACTCAGTGCCACTCACTTGTGTGGGGGTTGCTGTACTTTCAAAGTGAACGTCCACTGGAACTCGAGGCACTCGGAACTCAGTGCCACTCACTTGTGTGGGGGTTGCTGTACTTTCAAAGTGAACGTCCACTGGAACTCGGGGCACTCGGCACTCAGTGCCACTCACTTGTGTGGGGGTTGGTGTACTTTCAAAGTGAACGTCCACTGGAACTCGGGGCACTCGGCACTCAGTGCCACTCACTTGTGTGGGGGTTGCTGTACTTTCAAAGTGAACGTCCACTGGAACTCGAGGCACTCGGAACTCAGTGCCACTCACTTGTGTGGGGGTTGCTGTACTTTCAAAGTGAACGTCCACTGGAACTCGGGGCACTCGGCACTCAGTGCCACTCACTTGTGTGGAGGTTGCTGTACTTTCAAAGTGAACGTCCACTGGAACTCGGGGCACTCGGCACTCAGTGCCACTCACTTGTGTGGGGGTTGGTGTACTTTCAAAGTGAACGTCCACTGGAACTCGGGGCACTCGGCACTCAGTGCCACTCACTTGTGTGGGGGTTGCTGTACTTTCAAAGTGAACGTCCACTGGAACTCGAGGCACTCGGAACTCAGTGCCACTCACTTGTGTGGGGGTTGCTGTACTTTCAAAGTGAACGTCCACTGGAACTCGGGGCACTCGGCACTCAGTGCCACTCACTTGTGTGGAGGTTGCTGTACTTTCAAAGTGAACGTCCACTGGAACTCGGGGCACTCGGCACTCAGTGCCACTCACTTGTGTGGGGGTTGGTGTACTTTCAAAGTGAACGTCCACTGGAACTCGGGGCACTCGGCACTCAGTGCCACTCACTTGTGTGGAGGTTGCTGTACTTTCAAAGTGAACGTCCACTGGAACTCGGGGCACTCGGCACTCAGTGCCACTCACTTGTGTGGGGGTTGGTGTACTTTCAAAGTGAACGTCCACTGGAACTCGGGGCTTTATTACTACGATTTCCAAGTGTTGAGGCGTCCCTGAAAACGACACAATTACTTCTGCAAATAGGTGGAACAATGTCTCAATTGAACTGTGGACGATACAGTCGATGTGTTTTGACATGCTGGTGTCACATTAGCCAGATCTCTAACATTGTTCGCATTGATACGTTCATCTGAGTGTGAAGTGTACACAAAATGAAAGAGCAAATAAGCCACGTGACATTGTATCAAATCTTGAACGGCACAAAAACTCTGATTGGTTGTGAATATCTTGAGATCGGCAATTAAAAATTGAGGTTGTAAACGAGTCTTGTGGTTTTGTCAATTACAAATTTTTACAATGAGCCGGTTGAGAATTTACAAGTTAATTGTCAAGCGGAAAAAGATTCAAAGCGTTATTTTTAATTTTTCAAAAAAGTATTATGTTTCACGATTAACCTATTTAATATCATACTCTTGTTGTGTTTTCTATTTTAAGAATTAATGTTTATACAAACAAAATCAAACAAGTTTTTAATACAAAATTTTATATGCATGATTCTAAGTAACGAATTCTACATTCACAGTTACTATATATACACGATTCTAATGTGACCTTGTTTAGAGATAATCATGAAACTGTTGGGCTGAGGATCCGTTTAGTTGTGACGTCAGGTGTAAATTAAAACACTATCCTCTAACTTCAGCCAGCTTTTCAGCAAAGTGCAGAATACCAGCTGTAGTCAAATTTATTCTGCCTCTGACAGGCACAGTAACAGAAAACTTAAGCGTAAAAAAGGGAAGATTTGTATTGATAAAGGTCTAAGGAAACAGAACTGGAACTAGATTCCACTCAATTTGACCTCAATGACGATTTGTAAAAGGTTCTAATTTGATCTGCACTGTTTTGAATTGTCTGAAAGACAAAATTTGATTTGGTCCCTAACCACCATCAAAGTACAGGGGCCTTAAACAAGCGGGCCACATACGGCACACAAAGTGGTTTTTTGTGGCCCGCCAGCAAGCTTACACAAAATTTAATATTAGTGTAAATCAGGCCACTAGCGCTGATACACATCAAATTTTACTGTTAATTTTATATACGTGACATACTTAATGCAACAATATCTAATTCAAGCAACTAAATACAGCTGTAGTTAAGAAACCATTATTTCAATATAGACTAATAAAATTACAAACATACGTTTAATTTCTAGTAGGGAGGTGCGGCCCTTGACACATCTCTTAAGTGATAAAATGGCACATGCCTTATCCGAGTTTTAGACCCTTGGACTAGATCACGGACTCCTCCAAACAACAGCGCGTGCTGGAACATGGATGACGATATTTATAGCACGTGATGACTAGCGCCAAAAAGTCTACTCTCAAACAAACATGTTCTGCCAAATCTGAAAACTTCAACACCATTGAAATGGGACATCGAAATGGGAAATACAACAGTGTCCCTTGAATGTGTCAATAAGAGCTGAGTTGAAGAAAAAATAAATAGAGGTAAAAAAAACGATTTTTAAAAACCACGTTTTTATAAGTGGACTAAAAAGAAGTAAATGATTTAAAACCTATAAGTTCAAGTACTTTAATTTAATATGACTAAAAACTTTGGGCGGGTGTTTTGGTTTAAACATTAAAGATTTATAATTTAGAAGGCAAAAGAGAGATATATTGGTGAGAGAATGAGTGAACTGCATATGTAAAACTTCATAAGCGCTCGCCCCGCGTTTTTAGTCATATTTTATTAAATGAAAGTATTTGAGCTTATAAGTTTTAAATTATTTTCTTCATTTTAGTACACTTATATAAACGTGGTTTTAAAAAAAACGTCTCTTTTTACCTCTATTTATTTTATTCTTTTTAGTCTAAGTGTAAAATCATAGAGTACATCGAACATTTTATATATTTAAACGCATCGCGTGACAAACATTTACAGACTGAAACTGACTGAACTCTCCTTGCAGTAAACTCAGGGATGTGGTCATCGATGGCTGGGGTGAAGTCCGATGGCACGTGGATGTAAACAATAGCAGACGGATACAGATGCTATATATATATAATAGAGATAAACTAAAAATGCATTAATTTAATTACGGTACATTCGATCGATCTGAAATTTTGATACAATGCATTTTCACCCACGATCTATCCGTGGTAAAATTTTGAGATCTCGAGGACCATCAGAATTGGTTTAATTTTACGTTGGAAAATTTGAAAATTTTGCAACAGGAACGAAAACATTGCAACAGGAACGAAAGCGAGTTAGTAATAAAACAAACCCGTAAAAACAAAGTTTTTGACTATAAATGCCTTATATATGAGACATAACTAACAGTATTGATTATTTTCAAACGCGACAAACATTTACAGACTGAATCTGTCTTAACTGAACTTTGCTTCATAACCCTAGGGGGGGGGGACTGAGCTCAGAATGACACGTAAAATGTAAACAAAAGCACGCCGGTACTTCGATGGGTCGACGTAAAAGCGTCAACTCAAACTCTCACGTGGGAAAAAAAACAATAACAAACCGTGAATTTGAATTACATACGTTATATAAGGATAAACTAAAAATGCATTAATTTAATTACGGTACGATCGATCGATCTGAAATTTTGATACGATGCATTGTTAGGTGAGACGGGCCCGTGAGCCCAATTTCAGCTCGAGCGGATCACGGTAAGTGGGTCATTTTTTACTTTTGTTTTTCCGCCCGCCCAAGACAGAGAGAGATGACGACAGACAGAGACGGCCGCGAAGTTAATATAAGGGATTTAAAAACACTAGTTCTCCTGTTAGTGAGTCCATAAACCCACTCAATGTCGTAAAATGTATTCACCCCTTCATTTTTCAGAGTCGAATTTGTGAAATGACGATACTTAGACTTGTGTAACAATTATTTTATCTTGTTTCTAGGCTACATATTTTTTTAAAAAGACGTAGTGACTAAATGGAAAGCTGAAACTTTTATTTTCGATTTTAATTTATGTACAAACTTGATCAATAAAGTCAGCTTCGATAGCGATCGAGTTAAAAGATGACACGTTTAGTTTTTATACCTAATTTGAATGATTTAGGATACAATTGAAAAACTGTGACATCAATTGTAATGAAAAGCTTCCAATGTTACATCTGGGGTGTTCATGTAAAGACAATAAATACTATCTTGGGCTACAAATACCATTTTCTTTTAACACAATGTGCTACTGAAACCACGTGCTTCTGTCACCATGTGCTTCTATCACCATGTTCTTCTATCACCATGCGCTTCTATCACCGTGTGCTTCTAACACAATGTGCTTCTATCACCATGTGCTTCTATCACCATGTGCTTCTATCACCATGTGCTTCTATCACAATGTGCTTCTATCACCGTGTGCTTCTATCACCGTGTGCTTCTATCACCATGTGCTTCTATCACCATGTGCTTCTAACACAATGTGCTTCTATCACCATGTGCTTCTATCACCATGTGCTTCTATCACCATGTGCTTCTATCACAATGTGCTTCTATCACCGTGTGCTTCTATCACCGTGTGCTTCTATCACCATGTGCTTCTATCACCATGTGCTTCTATCACAGTGTGCTTCTATCACCATGTGCTTCTAACACAATGTGCTACCGATGTGAGTTGATCGTCTTACTACTGGACCTGCCATCAGGATTTATTTGTGGACTCAGGGACAAACTCTCTTCTGACATCTTCTGATTATAGCATGCAGCGCGTGATCAATCCGATAGTCTCTTGATAAGCCAATTTGTAGCCAGCCACCGGGCAGAGATAAGACCTTCACAAGTGGCCAAGTTCTGTTCACGACATGGGCAAAATCTTTCCATTGTATCACACTCTGGTCAGAAAATTAGATTTAAACATAGAATGAAAAAAAAAGCTTTTCAAAACATTGGCGAGAAATGGTTCATTTCTTACACAGAGGTGTGTGTGGGTGGGGTGGGGAGGGGGCGGCTAACTTTAAAATAAATAAAATATCTATCTAAAAATTTAATCTGATAAAATGTAATAATAAGATTCATCTCATGTTCATAGTCACTGTATCGTTCAAATAATTAATATAAAATATTCCAGTGATAGTTTATTGTTTCCAATATATGTAATACTTCTGTAGTGTAGAGCGTACATAAAGTCGTGAATAGACGAATGAGATTGATAAGGTGACATGCTGAATGCCCAATGATTTAAGGTCCCCAAACTTAATATATTGTATAATAAACGTCGCTGGACGCACCAGGTGAGATTACAGCCAGGGGCCCCGTGCAATCTTAATCCGCCCATGGGTGCTGTTACAAGGCATAAAGGAATTGTTACTGTCTGCTATAATTGATGAGATGTTACAAATAGTGAAGAACATGTTACAGGTCGAAGAGCTGAATTTAATAGTTACTGTGAAAAGTAATAAAAATAATAACCATTATTATATTTATAGAACTCATATAGTCCAGTACCCTAGCAATCAGCTGGGCTCACAGCGCTTCACATAAAACAGTAACACAAAGATACGTCTACATGCATTTATTTGCAAACATTCATGTCCTAACTAAGCAAAACATATATTGACATGATGGTGTACGGAGGCTATGTTTATCAGTCAGAGAAATCTTTTATTGTTATTTTGGAAAATAAAGATCGAAAAGTGGTGCCTGAAGAGTTCAATATAGCTTTTTAAAGTGGAGAAAAAAAGAAGTTTAAACTAAATTTACAAACACAAGTATTTCTAGAAGTGACAAACTGATAGTTTATCATAAAATATTTCTAGGAGTGACAAAATCATAGATTTAATTTAACATAAAAAAACACCATGCTAAACTCGGCTCTTCCCCTTAGGGGCCGTCAATAAAGTACGTAACGCTATTTTTGACCATTTTTAACTCCCCTCCCTCCCCCCTGTCACAAACTGTCACAAATCTCGGACTAAAGTACGTCACAATTTTGAACAAAAATGTTGTTTTTTATTAACAAAATAATTAAAATTTAATATAAAAAACCGTGACGTCACACATGGCCGGACACCCCCCTCCCCCCTTTCACAAACTGCCACACTTTCTTACACCCCCTCCCCCCCTCTGGAGCGTGACGTACTTTATGGACTGCCCCTTGTGACACCACCGGTGCCATATTTAGTTGCGGTGTATTCTATCACTATCACCAATCCCTGACTTAGCCGTGTCGTCTGCTACAGAGACCGCGATGGGTTGGCAGAAGAACCTCATTGTGTCGGCGCGGGAAGGGCACCAAAAGTTTTCGTGCGTGAGCGGGCGGTGTGGGCGAGGAAGTCATTTAGTCTGGACTTGCCGGGGATGAGGAGGTAGATGGTTGTTATCTCGGACGGTGTCAGCACATTTCGGCTCTGCGATTTTCGTACATCTCATCACGATAAGAGAAATTTAAACATCTATAATATCGATAAGCAAACGTGAAGACCTCTCTCACATTTCTGAAAGCCGAACACATTTTCATGAAAGGGACTGCATAGGAATACAGGAATTTCCACCGAAGCATACTACGAAACATTGAATGCGTTTGTCTTTTACTGAGCTGTAAAGTTTTCTAACTTAAACCAGTCATTACATTTGTTTCATGACAATATTATTTTTAAAAATTCTATAAACCATTCTTGGATTTTGAAGCACGAATTTGCAAATTTAATAGAAATTTACCGAACTTTTCTAGTGTTTATGTCAATGGTCTCAGTATAAAGAAATGTGAACATTATCTCCCTTTACAAGTGTATGTTACATGGATTGAAACGATTTCTTTAGGAACAAGGGAAGCAACAAAACTCTATACAGATATAAACAAGAAATTATTTCAAGTCTTTTGACGAGATCCTGTAGGACTTGAAGTCTTAAGAGAGTTACTCAATACGAAGAAGAAAACAACTAAACAATCAATATTTCACACGTTGCAAAAAGGGGTTTCTCATTCAGTGAAAGAAGGTGACGTCACCAGGTTTTTATGTAAATTGCTGTGATTGGCTTTATATCTAACGCTCGGACTTGAGTCTACAAAAGTAAGTCCTCGTATTAACTCTCAATGGTCTTTGTGTGTAATTTGTCATTGTGTTTCGAGATTATTAGTCTGCTATAAATAGATGGGATAATAGAAATTGCGGTGGTAGGAGCAGCGGAAATAATGTTTTGCTCCAGCTGGCAGGTCAAACTGAACCAGTCTACGAATACTCTGTCGTCTGCCAGCACTGAACTAGAGGAGTGTATACGCTAGTTTTGAGCTTAATACCTTGTCCTGTTTTCCATGTAATTATATTTCCTCCAAGCAATGCCATCGTCCAGTCCAATATGAACACCTTTTCCACCCCACCCCTTACGTTTAATCCTGCAGGGGCTTAATTTTTTACTCTTAAAAATTATTTATAAAGGAAATCACCAAGCAACGTGTTTTAACATAGTGTTAGAATAGTGCTTAAAATTGGTGTTACAATAGTACTACAATGGTGTTACATTACATTTTTATATATTGCATTTTAAAAGTAAAAAGTACAAATATATAAATCTTGTTGAAACGCGTCTCTTTTTTATTTTGCCTCATTCAACATTTGATTACATTGTATTACAAAAAGAAACTTTAAAAAAATCTACTAATTCCAACAGCACAGTTTGTGGAATATTTTTAAGGTATCAGAAAATTTAGATCAATTGCCAAACAATTCCAAATTGGCGCCTTTCAGGCAAATTTGATCATGCGATTCGACAACGGATAAAAAATAAATGATTAAACACGTTCTTGATAGACATTCAGATGTTTACTAAACAAACTAAATAGTGTTTTAATTTTGCAACTTTAGTTCACAGACACTGAACATTAGTTCACAGACACACAACATTAGAGCCATGTTGAAACACAAAGTCCTTGGAATGCTTTTGAAGAAAAAAAATCAGACATTATCAGCTTTAGATTGATTGAATTGTTGAAAAACATATACGGCGAGTGCTACAGCTTTAGAGTAACTGTTTCATAGAAAAAATTATAATTATAAGGCGAGGAGTACAGGTGTAGAATCACTGTGTTATTGAAACATTAGAGGCGAGCGGTACAGCCTTAGAATCACTGTGTTATTGAAACATTAGGGGCAAGCGGTACAGCCTTAGAATCACTGTGTTACTGAAACATTAGGGGCAAGCGGTACATCCTTAGAATCATTGTGTTATTGAAACATTTGAGGCGAGGTTTAACAGTCTTAGAACCACTGTGTTATTGAGGCGTATTGTGTTTCTATTAAATATAGATTTATTTCCTCACGACCTCAGAAAATGTCTGGACTCAAGTTGCATAACGTTCTCTTATTAAAAAATTCCTCTCCTTGAAAACAAGTCTGACATAAAGTCTTCAACAAACCAAACATAAAGTGCACGAAAAATTCAAAGATCTCTTCAAAATAAAAGTCCCAAAAGAATTTCCTGATTTCGTTTAACATGAAGCATGTTTTACCTAAGATTATTTAAATATCATTAAACATTGCATCTTCACGCATTATCACTTCATTATAATGACACATGAAAGCACTACATAAAACTGGTTAAATATCATAAAAAACCACACAATGCAGAGTTATAAGATTGATTTCGAACACGAAAGTACCACATACAAGTGGTAAATCACCATGAAACACGACTGTACCACATATAACTGGGCAAACACCATGAAACACGACTGTACCACATGTAAATGGACAATCACCATGAAACACGACTGTACCACATATAACTGGACAAACACCATGAAACACGACTGTACCACATATAACTGGGCAATCACCATGAAACACGACTGTACCACATATAACTGGACAAACACCATGAAACACGACTGTACCACATATAACTGGACAAACACCATGAAACACGACTGTACCACATATAAATGGACAATCACCATGAAACACGACTGTACCACATATAACTGGGCAATCACCATGAAACACGACTGTACCACATATAACTGGACAAACACCATGAAACACGACTGTACCACATATAACTGGGCAATCACCGTGTAACACGACTGTACCACATATAACTGGGCAATCACCGTGTAACACGACTGTACCAAATATAATTGGACAATCACCATGAAATACGACTGTACCACCTATAACTGGGCAATCACCATGAATCACGACTGTACCACATATATATAGACAATGACCATGAAACATTGCATCGCTAAAAAAATCCTTTAGATTTACAGTATCACTCATGTTTGTTTTCCTTTATAAAACATCACATGATTTCAATGTTAATAACGTTAGAGTCTTTAAAATGTGAAGTCTTAAAACAAAGACAAAGAGATTCTACAATTATAACATATTGCGTATCCCTTAAACACTGACATCTGAGAGACTTGCTAAACACTGACATCTGAGAGTCTTGTTAAACAGTGACATCTGAGAGACTTGTTAAACAGTGACATCTGAGAGACTTGTTAAACAGTGACATCTGAGAGACTTGTTAAACAGTGAAATTTGAGAGACTTGTTAAACAGTGACATCTGAGAGACTTGTTAAACAGTGACATCTGAGAGACTTGTTAAACACTGACATCTGAGAGACTTGTTTAACACTGACATCTGAGAGACTTGTTAAACACTGACATCTGAGAGACTTGTTTAACACTGACATCTGAGAGACTTGTTAAACACTGACATCTGAGAGACTTGTTAAACAGTGACATCTGAGAGACTTGTTTAACACTGAAATCTGAGAGACTTGTTAAACACTGAAATCTGAGAGACTTGTTTAACACTGACATCTGAGAGACTTGTTAAACAGTGACATCTGAGAGACTTGTTAAACACTGACATCTGAGAGACTTATTAAACACTGACATCTGCGAGTCTTGTTAAACACTGACATCTGGGAGACTTGTTAAACACTGACATCTGAGATACTTGTTAAACACTGACATCTGAGAGACTTGTTAAACACTGACATCTGAGAGACTTGTTAAACACTGACATCTGTTTCTCAATACCATTGTTAAGCACTATATTTTAAAAGTGTTTATCCAAAAGAGATATTAAAGTCTTGTTGTTTTTTGAAACGACGTCTCGAAGTCTTGTTAACGTCGACATTTTAAATGGGCTATAAACAATCACATTTTTTAGGTTTTGTCCAAGTTTTATATAGGCTATTAACAAGATTTTAAGTATTTTAAAGTATTAAATTATGTATTAACAAGACTGTAGAGTATTTTAAAGTTTAAATGATCTATTAAGAGCGATATTTTAAGGTCATATAAATTTGAGGTCGTGCGCGAAGTGCGGACACCTGAGCCGAGAAACAAGAATCGTATTCACTTTAGGACAATGATTCTTAAACTACGGCGGACGGGGCACATTCCAATCATCAGGGGTTCGTTAAGATGACCCACCTGGCCACCAAGATACCCAAGTAGCATTTTCAAACATGGACAAAGACACCTAGTACCCAGGTAGCATTTTCAAACATGGACAAAAACACCTAGTACCCAGGTAGCATTTTCAAACATGGACAAAGACACCTAGTACCCAGGTAGCATTTTCAAATATTCACAAGGGGCACCTAGTACCCAGTGGTAAAAATAAGCCCCCCCCCCACTTTTTTTTCCTTAACAAGGACGCAGTAATCATGAAACTGATGATAATAATTGTATAATGGTTATTCCTACTTTCGTTGTGCTAAGGTATTGTCTTTGTTGTTGCTTTGCTTAATGAACTAAAATGAAGGAGATGCCGAATGTGGAAAACAGGAAACATTTTTCTTTACGGCGAAATCAAGTACTATGACACATGTTAGATGGTAGTTGTATGTACTATGACACATGTTAGATGGTAGTTGTATGTACTATGACACATGTTAGATGGTAGTTGTATGTACTATGACACATGTTAGATGGTAGTTGTATGTACTATGACACATGTTAGATGGTAGTTGTATGTACTATGACACATGTTAGATGGTAGTTGTATGTACTATGACACATGTTAGATGGTAGTTGTATGTACTATGACACATGTTAGATGGTAGTTGTATGTACTATGACACATGTTAGATGGTAGTTGTCACAAGCTGACAAAACACAATGGCATAATCTCATGAACTACGCTAGTACGTGTTTCGTGGTCTGTAATTATCTAATTTAACGGCAATGAGACACAATTTGCTGAATGTCTTCTCACAAACATATCATCTTACACTAGTTTTTATTAAACTCTGACTGTCGCTAGGAAAGTTTGATACTTAGACAAAACAACAGCCATTAACTCCTTTCCACGTTAAATTTCAAATTAAAATGCTCGTTAAATATTTTAACACTTGTTTTTAACCACGTTTTATTAACTCGCTTTCGTTCCTGTGGCATTGTTTGTTGGTTTGTCCAAGATTTTTTCAAATATGCCAACGTAAAATTTAACCACTTCTGATGGTCCTAGAGAGCTCAAAATTTTACCACAGATAGATCTTGGATGACGATGCATTATATCAAAATTTCAGGTCGATATAATGTACCGTTATTAAATTATTGAACTTTTTAGTTTATCTATAGTCTTTATATAAGAATCTGTACCATCTGCTTTTGTTGACATCTGTGAGTTCGCCCCGTGACCACATCACAATGTTTTTAAAAAGTTGGGCGGGCGCTTGTGAGGTGTTTGGTAAAATAAATAGAGGTAAAAAAATATTTTAAAAAACCAGGTTGTTATAAGTGGACTTAAAAGAATAAAATAAATAGAAGTAAAAAAAAAGATTTTTAAAAACCACGTTTTCATTAGCGGATTAAAAAGAAGAAAATAATTTAAAACTTATACGTTCAAGTACTTTGATTTAATATGACTAAAAACGTGGGGCGGGTGTTTGGTATAAAAATTTAAGATTTATAATTTAGAAGGCAAAAGAGAGATCTATAAGCGAGAGAATGAGTGAACCGCATATGTAAACCTCATAAGCGCCCGCCCTACTTTTTTAGTCATATTAAATGAAAGTACTTGAACTTATAAGTTTTAAATTATTTTCTTCTTTTTAGTCCGCTAATAAAAACGTGGTTTTTTTAAATCTTTTTTTTTACTTCTATTTATTACCACGTTTTTATTAACTTGCTTTCGTTCCTGTGTTTATGTCCACAATTTTTCAAATCTGCCAACTTAAAATTAAACCACTTCTGATGGTCCTAGAGATCTCAAAATTTTACCACAGATAGATCTTGGATGACAATGCATCGTATGCATTGTATCAAAATTTCAGATCGATCGATTGTACCGTTATTAAATTATTGAACTTTTTAGTTTATCTATATTTAAGCCTATGTATTATCCGTCTGCCCTTGTTTACATAACATTCACATGGAGAGTTTACACCAAGCCCAACAAAAACTATGTGTAACATAACATCAAAGGGAGATGAGTCATTTCCAGTCTGTAAATGTTTGTCGGGCAATGTGTATTATATTTGAACATAATCATTACTTCAAAAGTCACCATAGCATACACTTAGACTAAAAAGAATAAAATAAATAGAAGTAAAAAAAAGATTTTTAATTTTAAAAACCACGTTTTTATAAGCGGACTAAAAAGAAGAAAATAAAATTTAAAAATTTATAATTGAAAATATGTACTACAATGTAATATGACTAAAAACGTGGGTGGACGCTTTTTAGACGTTTGACTAAAATGATTAGGGTTTACAAATGACTAGTATGAAAATGAGTGAATTGAATTAGCTAAGCCCGAGAAGCGTCCACCCTCGTTTTTAGTCATATTACATCGTAGTACCCATTTTCAATTATAAATTTTTAAAATTTTATTTTCTTCTTTTTATTTTTAGTCCGCTTATAAAAACGTGGTTTTTTTAAATCTGCTTCTATTTATTAATCCTTAAAATTAACCTTGGCATTTTTAACGTTTAATTTCGTACATCTTCTCTCACAAATGTTGTGAATTTATAAATAGAAATCTTAAAGTTAATCCTTTAATCCAATGTCAGAACATGATCAGGTCTTAGGGTTGATATTACGAGGTCAAGTGTTGATACTTGATAACCTCACGTGCACTCTCTCTCTCTCTCTCAAACACACACACACACACATACACACACACACACACACACATTGTCTTCTCTGAAACCTATGTCTGTGTGTGTGTGTGTGTGTGAGAGAGAGAGAGAGAGAGAGAGTGCACGTGAGGTTATTCGGCGGGGGTGGGGGTGGGGTGGGGAGCTCAGGGATTACTACTATAAGTCATAATCTTAATCTCCCAATAATCTTCACGAAAGCTCTAAAAATGATTTATAGAGACGCTTAGACAAAATTTAGCTTTCAAATAATCCATTTAAAATATTTACGTCTACGTTGGAAAAAACTTAAATAGAAAGTTCGATATCACCAGATTTCCAACATACATACATCTGAGCAGAGGCGTCGCTAGGGGTGTGTCGACCGCACTGAGTTACACAATCACAAGGGTGACACCAAAGTGAAATATTCTATATGTAGGCACTGGCAGACTTGGAGGAGGTCAATGGTGTAAGCACTGGGAGACACAAACCCTAGCGACGCCTCTGCATCTGAGTTACTTTTGAGAGTAGCACTTGCGAATAACACCTACGTGTTACACTATATGATCTAAATGTTACACTATATGAACTAAATATTACACTATGTGACCTAAGTGTTACAATATATGATTTAAATGTTACAATATATGATTTAAATATTACACTATATGAACTAAATGTTATAATATGTGACCCAAATGTTATAATATATGACCTAAATGTTATAGTATATGATCTAAATGTTACACTATACGACACATTAAGTAACATTTAACTTGTTTTCTGTGATGTGTAAGGGATACTGCCCCCCCTCCCTTTTGCTACACCAAGATTTTCGAAGCCCGCTGCAACCATAAAAGCGTTACAGTTACAGATTGTTAAATATGCTGCCCCACTAAATGTTTTCAAAATAGTGCCCCGGTGTGACCTTTGTATTGTCACGAATCCTACATTCTATACTTACATTGCTGTATTTAGGAAACGTTAGTCGGTGTATCAAAATTTAAGTCGTGTTTCAGATAGTGACAGATGCAGAACAATTGCCTTAAGTCCCACCAACCAGACGCAACCCCCTAGTGACGCCTCTGACACGAACACAAGTTGTTCATTCACCTTTCATAGTCATGATTCATCACGCTGCAATTCAACTATCGGCGATCAGCGTTTTTGATACATCCGTCATTTACTGTTGAGTGGTATTCCTTAGTTGGATGCAAAGAGATTTTAGTTTTTGCTGATAAGGTATTAATTCTTTTACCAATAACAAAATAATAACTGATTTGTGAGTAACGAAATTTTATAGATCTCTCCGAATATATCTGAATTTAATCGAGTATCATCGAATTTATCCGATTTTACCCGAGTATACGCTTTGTCTTCACTTTGTTGACTTTCCGTTAACTTCTGCTCTCTTGAAATTATTTCTGCCTAGACTTGAAAAGCACTCATACATTGAAATAACAACAGAAGAAGTCCATGAATAGATTTATAAACCGACAAAATCTCACACAATCCCCCAAAATCTTACACAAAACAAAACAAAAAAAACCACAACACAACAAAAACAACAACGAACAGCAAAAATAAAACACAGGCACAAAGACGGATGAAACACAGAAAAAGTACAGACAAATACACACGCACTCTTGAAATTCAAGACATAAAAACATACGAAAAGACAGACGAAAAGAATGACAAAAGAAAAGCAGGGGGGAAAGACAAAAAGACAAACAAAAAGACAGACATTTTTTTTTCAAAACAAGCTAAAAACAGAGGTCAAGAGACTGGTAATGTTTATCTTTCCAATTGAAGAAGTTTAAAGTCTTTACACGTTCATCTCTCACATTTCTGGCGTGGATATCATTGGCCGTGGAGTGGCTGAATACATTTCTGGCGTGGATATCATTGGCCGTGGAGTGGCTGAATACATTTCTGGCGTGGATATCATTGGCCGTGGAGTGGCTGAATACATTTCTGGCGTGGATATCATTGGCCGTGGAGTGGCTGAATACATTTCTGGCGTGGATATCATTGGCCGTGGAGTGGCTGAATACATTTCTGGCGTGGATATCATTGGCCGTGGAGTGGCTGAATACATTTCTGGCGTGGATATCATTGGCCGTGGAGTGGCTGAATTTGATCTTCTCGCAATATTTAAAAAAATCTGATCTCTGTAACAACATCAAGCATTCGATAGTCTCAATCTCACCCATGTCAGTGGTTGATTAATGAGTGTGTGTGCGTGTGTGTGTGTGTGTGCGCAAGTGTGTGTATGTGTGTGTGCGTGCGTGTTTGTGTTGTTTTTTTTTGGGGGGGGGGTAATTATCCCGCCTGCCAGCATTTCACAAGAAATGCCTGTGTTTTTAAAAAAATAACAAAAAGTGTCCATATTTGTACCTCGAATCTTAAAAACATCTGGATATATTGGCGGACTTCATGAGTAACAGAGAGTGGTGTCGGTGAAATCATTTTTGTAAAGCTAAGTTGGTTATCTCGAAATCTTCTAGTTTTTGCATTAGGTTCCACTGGATTCCTTTTCCTGAGCTTGCATAAGCTTCTTTTGTGACCCAGTCTAACACAAGAAGGAACAGTAGTGGTGAACGGAGGCATCCTTGTTTGATGTCAAAACTGGAGTCAAACAAGGATGCCTCCTTTCACCATTTTGGTTTTAAACTATTGACTGACGGGAATATTAAAATGTTGATAAAGTTTGCCTACCATGGTTCTAACACTTTGCCTACATACCAAACCCATTGAAAAGCGTATTAAGCTAATGGCAGTAATGGAGTCTGACTCAGAGACAGAACATGACGACAGTATGTGGGTGTGTCTATGATTGTATATTTGGGTGTGTATGTAATTTTATATTTGGGTGTGTATGTTTGTGTGTTTGTTGGTGTATATGTGATTGTATATTTGGGTGTGTATGTGGGTGTTTATGTGATTGTATATCTGGGTGTATATGTGGGTGTGTATGTGATTGTATATCTGGGTGTGTTTGTGGGTATGTATGTGATTATATATATGGGTGTGTATGTGGGTGTGTATGTGATTGTATATTTGGGTGTGTATGTGGGTGTGTATGTGATTGTATATCTGGGTGTGTATGTGATTGTATATTTGGGTGTGTATGTGGGTGTGTATGCGATTGTATATCTGGGTGTGTATGTGGGTGTGTATGTGATTGTATATTTGGGTGTGTATGTGGGTGTGTATGTGATTGTATATTTGGGTGTGTATGTGGGTGTGTATGTGGGTGTGTATGTGATTGTATATCTGGGTGTGTATGTGGGTGTGTATGTGGGTGTGTATGTGGGTGTGTATGTGATTGTATATATGGGTGTGTATGTGGGTGTGTATGTGGGTGTGTATGTGATTGTATATTTGGGTGTGTATGTGGGTGTGTATGCGATTGTATATCTGGGTGTGTATGTGGGTGTGTATGTGATTGTATATTTGGGTGTGTATGTGGGTGTGTATGTGATTGTATATTTGGGTGTGTATGTGGGTGTGTATGTGGGTGTGTATGTGATTGTATATTTGGGTGTGTATGTGGGTGTGTATGTGGGTGTGTATGTGATTGTATATTTGGGTGTGTATGTGGGTGTGTATGTGGGTGTGTATGTGATTGTATATTTGGGTGTGTATGTGGGTGTGTATGTGATTGTATATTTGGGTGTGTATGTGATTGTATATTTGGGTGTGTATGTGGGTGTGTATGTGGGTGTGTATGTGATTGTATATTTGGGTGTGTATGTGATTGTATATTTGGGTGTGTATGTGGGTGTGTATGTGGGTGTGTATGTGGGTGTGTATGTGGGTGTGTATGTGGGTGTGTATGTGGGTGTGTATGTTGGTGTGTATGTGGGTGTGTATGTGGGTGTGTATGTGGGTGTGTATATTTTTTTTGTATAGGGTTACGTCTCTTACATCAGTGCTTCTCAAAGTGGTCATCCGCGGATCGGTGCCAGTCCGTGGGACATCCGCTGCCGGTCTGCAGATGTTCTTTAAAAAAGGACAGACAAAATTGTCAGTGCAGGGAAAAATAGTGCACCGGTCCCTGGTGCAATGGAAAAAATTCCTGCCGGTCCCCAATACTAAAAAGTTTGAGAAACACTGTCTTACATGAATTCTTTATATGACCTACCCCCCCCCCAAATAATTGTTTAGAGACCAGGATGTTATTCATCAGAGATGACCCCTGAGTTGGGCCATATGAAAAAATTAATTAGCTTTAAGGTAGGAGGGGCGATGAAATCAGATCCATCATGTCCCACCCTAACCCCCCCCCCAATCCACATATACCATTTAGCCATCGATTTGTTTGAATTGGGTGTGTTCATAACTCTAAAACACCGAACGCCTGCATGCATGAGAGAATTCAACTGCCAATCTTCTGTTTTAGTGTTGGCCGAGTACGACTGGCGTTGACATCAGGGCAATAAAGTGGACATCTGATGAGATCGTTGTTACACACCAGGTCCATCAAATTCCGATGGCCTATGTTGTCATTTCAACCCAGCACCGGTCATTGTGACTGTAAAATGAGATAATTGCTTGGTAAAAATGCTTGAACGGTTTTTTAAAAGCCTTGAAAACGTTGCTATCAAATGTGTTCATTGTTAGTGCTCATGCAGTGACTGTATACAAAGAACATTCTTTACCATGTGGTGTTACGTCCATGTCATATGAGATAACAAAACGATTACAGTGTTCTTTGTTAACTGATAATTTCCAAGGTAACAAACGATGATAGTGTTCTTTGTTAACTGATAATTTCCAAGGTAACAAACGATGATAGTGTTCTTTGTTAACTGATAATTTCCAAGGTAACAAAACGATGATATTGTTCTTTGTTAACTGATATTTTCCAAGGTAACACATCATTGATATTTTCCTTTGTTATCTGATAATTTCTGAGATAACAAAACTATGATAGTGTTCTTTGTTAACTGATAAAAACCTATGATAATGTCCTATTTTAGCTCCTGAAAATCGTTTACTTCTATTTTTAAGTTCAATTTTCAATATTATACCCATTTTAAGACAGTTTTAAAAAGACCACAGCATATATTTCATAAAATAAATTGTTATTCTGAAGGCTTAATGTCTTTGCTGTTGTCTTTTTTAAAAAAAAGTTTATAGGTATTTATTTTTTATTTTTGTTGAATACTTTTTAATATTAAAAACTTAATGGTGAATTTTTACTTCATTTCAATTAAAGTTTCTACCACTCTAAGCAGTGGATTCAATACAAGTCCAAATATGTGGGGTTTTAACGTAACAGGTACATAATTTGAGAACCAACTTTACATCGTTAAACTGATAGTTCTGTACAGGAAGACCTGGCCCTTCCACTTCCTGCTGGCTATAATGGGACACAACTTTAGTAGCCTTTGTATTACATTAGTTAGAGAACGGAAGATTATAAAAGCAATATTAAGTTTTAGACATTGTATTTCTAAAATAATACTGTTTACAATAATGCATGTCGTATATAAGGATGTTAGTTCAAGTTGAAGTGTTTCGGGGACAGGAACTAGTAGGGCAATTAGGCAAACAGTAATCGATTTAGAGGACTGAATAAATTAGAATAAAATAATGAGAATTACCCGAAAAGTGCAGGGCGCTTTGAAATGATATAATGACGCCCCACGCCCACTCACAGATGAGCAGGTACCCCAACGTCCTGAGGCAGAGGAGATGTCAGTTCATGTGTACAGGGGCGGCCCCCGATACGGCTTGTTGTGACGTTCGAGGTTCTGTAAGGGGAGTTTATCTCTTAAACGAGCTCACCACGGATTGCTCTCATCGGTTCAATCATGGCCTGAGGCCCATCTGGTGAAACGTGAGTTGGCCGCCCCTGAAAATCTACTTACTTAATGATCTACAGACGAGCCGGTTGATCGAAGCGTGGCTAGGGGGCTCATGTGAAATTAAGCAAGAGAATTTATGTTGAGGAGATAAATGATAATTCTCGTAGAAAACAATGAAGCGTAAAAATACAATACGTCATAAAAATAGATGAATGTCCTGATGATAAATATCCTCGAAACCAAAGCGCTTGTCATGCAGAATGAGCACGAGAAGTGCAATATCGGAAAATTGAAGACCTTTTATTTCTACGTTATTTATAGACGTCACAGGTACAGCTATCTTGTGTGGCAAAGATTTTAATCTAAGCTTTGACCGACTTCTTCATATGTCGTTGAACAATATTACGTAAACCCAATTTTCACCAATTTGTAGTTACATTGATGTATCACCTCTATGGTTTTTACTAGACATTTTTTAGCAGGAGAGATTTTGGAGGTAAATCATTTATTACAGATTATATATTTAATATGCACATGTATTATATATATATACTAGCAAAATACCCGCGCTTTGCTGCGGTAAATTAGGATTTCAGTAAGCCTTGAGAACCCGCGTAAAACAAATTCAAAACACAAATTGATTTCAAAATGTATCATGATGGATATAATACATATATTAACTTCACCGTCTTGTCTGTCTGTCTGTTGAAGTCCCATATATATATATATATATATATATATATATATATATTATATATATATATATATATATATATATATATATATATATATATATATATATATATATACTTTTACAGCCTTTGCATCCTCACTCATCCTCACTCTGTGCTGGGAACAGGGGCAGATACCACAGGAGTTAAAAGATGCCAACATCGTTACACTGTATAAAAATAAAGGAGACAAGAGTGACTGCAACAACTATCGTGGAATCTCTCTCCTCAGTATAGTTGGAAAGACCTTCGCCCGAGTTACATTGACACGCCTGCAGACTAGACCCCTCAGTCGGCGCCGCGCGCCAAATACGCCGCAAAATTTTCGTCCGCCGTAAATCCGCCGAAAAATGAACGAGCCGCCGTAACGTAATGTTTTTGTTTTCGTTAGTTTCATTGCGTTCCGCTTTAAGATCGATTGCATTTTTAGAATAACCGTCGCCGAAAGTGTGACAAAAATGAGTTATTTGTAAAGCTTTTTTTAAAACCTAATTAATCATTGACACAGTTCTTGCTAGTTATTTTTTTCTTACAATCTAAATTTATAAAATACTAATTAAAATACAAATAAGATAATTAATTAATTTAAGTTATCGTTAAGCTTTATCGTAAATAGGCAATTTATTATTACTCAATTATGGCTCAGCGATATTCTACTAGCAGAAAGATAAGCCTTAATTAATTGATTCAATTACCTAGATACCAGTTTAGTCAATAACTGATGATTTTTAAGGGTTATCCTGAAGTTTGAGCACGTAATTTTTTTCGCTGCGAATTTTTATTTTCTCTTGAGAACTTTCATTTTTAATTTATTTAATGCATTTATATATGTTATATTTTAGTTATTATAGCGGTAATTTGTAAGGCTTTTTAATTTATAAGGCTTTTTCGGCCATTGACGCTACATTATAATCGGAGTAGGATAGATCATTTTTGTTTATCTAGCACCCCGCTAGCCACATTTTGTTTACCTGTAACGACCCATGCTAAAATAAATTTACTGACTGAAGAGTTTTTTTTAAAAAGTTTCATTCATCTATTTTAAGATTCTTAGAAGATCAATAAATATTATAATGAAATTTTCATTTTTTATTTCCTTACTAGATGTTTGATTCTTTTTTGTTTGTTTTTAAGCGAGAAAATTTCATGTTGCCTCTTGCTGTGACAACCCAGCAAGTAGGGTGCTAGATAAACAAAATGGATGTATCCTACTCTACTCTGATTATGTAGCGTCAAGGGCCGAAAACAGCCTTATAAATTAAAAAGCCTTACAAATTAGCGATATAATAGCTAAAATATAACATATATATAAATGAATTTAATAAATTAAAAACGAAAGTTTTTACGAGAAAATTAAAATTCGCAGTGAAATAATAAACGTGCTAAGACTGCAGGATTACCTTATTAAGTTACACCATTTCTAATGCAACAATTCTTTATGACTATATGATGATTTTAGGTGAACTCAAATGTCAGCAAATGTCATCTAAACCGGAAATAGAGGCAGTTCAATAAAAACCTACAAGTGATACCTAAACCGCATATCCTACATGGAAATTCTAAAGCACAATGCTGGAAATATTTTGGTGGTCTGTTCTCTGCTAATGGGAGAAATGTAGACGAAGCTCGAGTTTATTGTCAGCTGTGTCTCACTGCTCAGCAGTCATTGGGTGACAAGGGTAACATTTCAAAAGTAACCAATTTTGCCGCAATTATATCAAGTGACAATATGAATCTTCACTTAAGTGTCAAGCACAATGTGTCAGTACAAAGCCAAGAAAAGTCAAATAAAATTTTGGGATATTTCCGTTAGTATGGAGAAGGCAACAATCAATGTCAGACAACATCAAGTCATGAACTGACAAGAGATATCGTTATCTGGTTCTGTAGAGAATTGTTCGCCTTTGAAAATGTGGCTAAAGATGGTTTTATTGACTTCTTCAAAATTAATTGCCCATCTCAACATACCGGCACCTGTAACACTTGCTGGAACAGCCCTGGATGATGTTTACCGTAGTTTACGAATATTTCGTAATCAGCCGAAAATCAGCTGCAAATGTCAATTTACGCAGAAATCCGGCTAATCTGGATATCAGAAGAAAAATAATTTCAGCCAGCCGAAATTTTAAAATCCGGCTAATCCGGATATCAGCCGAAAATTATGTCAGCCAGCCGAATTTTTTTTTAATTCGGCTGGCAGGTCTACTGCAGACCCTAGCATCGCGTGTACTCCCAGAATCGCAGTGCGGCTTTCGAGCCGGAAGATCAACCATAGACATGATCTTCTCTCTGCGCCAGCTGCAGGAGAAATGCAGGGAGCAACATATGCCTCTATACATCGCGTTCGTCGACCTAACTAAAGCTTTTGATCTTGTCAGCAGAAGCGGCCTTTTCCATATCTTAGTTAAAATAGGCTGCCCTACACATCTGCTTAACATCATCAAGCAATTCCACGAAAACATGCTGGGCACAGTGTGCTATAACGGTGCCACCTCTGAGGCGTACTGAGCACACTCCTCTATGGATGCGAGTCTTGGACCACCTATACCAGGCATGAAAGAAGGCTCAATAGCTTCCACCTCAGATGCCTGCGCCGCATCCTAGACATCAAATGGCAAGAGAAATTCCCCAACACAGAGGTCCTGGCTCAAGCAAGCATGAGTAGTATTGCAGCAATATTAAGCCAAAGACGCCTCCGTTGGCTTGGACACGTCAAGAGGATGCAAAGTGGTCGCATACCCAAGGATGTGCTCTACAGCGAGCTGGCGACAGGGAAAAGGTCGGTTGGTCGGCCATGTCTCAGATACGTGGACATATGCAAGAGAGACATGAAAGTAGCCAACATTGATATACAAAACTGGGAAAACCTGGCAGAGGATAGGTCCATGTGGCGGGCTATAGTGAAAGAAGGATCACTAAGAGCAGAGGAGCAAACTAGGGCAGAAGCAGTCGGGAAAAGAGCGAGGAGAAAGGCCAGGCAACACTGCCCCACTGCTTTCGTGTGTGTGTGTCATGCAGAAGAGACTGCCACTCAAGGATTAGTCTCATCAGCCACACCAAGAGCTGCAAATAATAAAGCTAAATCTATCGTCTTTCGTAGACGGACAGATGCCATACCATACCATATTTATAAACAATATAATTTGCAATTGTCACGCAAGTAGTGTCTGTCAGTCCTGACGCTACTAATTTTCGAAAGCAGGGAAAACAAAATTACTGCACCAAAGCATCAAAAGGTGTGCAAATTAAATATGCGCTGTAAAAAAATATTATATGACGTCATTGTTTTAGCTCATATTTTAATTTTGGAAAAGGGAACAATGTAAAAAGAGGATTTGATGATGGTTAATTATAAAATTAAAAAACAAAGGGGGCGCCGTAGGCGCCCTACAACCCCTATTATAAAATACTTTGTGTACATTTCAGAAAGTTTAATATTTCGTATTTATCAAACAAGGACAAGTTAGTTGGGCTTTTGAAAAAGGTGTTCGCCGTAGTCGCCCTAAAAAAAAGCATTTTTTTCAAAATAAATAGACTACAGCTGAAAACTTCCGTCATTTTTGATGGGTGATACGCTAGTATATATATATATATATATATATATATATATATATATATATATATATATATATATATATATATATATATATATATATATATATATATATATTTATATATATATATATATATATAATATGTATGTATATAAATGAAAGTATGCATGTAAGTATATATATATAATTAAGCACCATACCCGATGTGGTGCTATACACATTAATAATAAAATAATAAATACATATTATTTTAATATTTTGATTGCCGTAAACATTTGAGATGGTTTCGGCCACAATTTTATTTAAAATTACCGCTCATTTGTGGCCGGGGGCAAAAAAGTCCTTTTTTTCCTTTTACGAGCTTTACACATATTTAAAAAATTGGCCACTTGGTAAAGGATTGGATTTTCACCGAACTTTGTACGTAAAAACTTGATGGTCCATATTAAAATACTATAGGGCATTGAATTCCTAATGTCCGATTCTTCGGTACCGGGGTCCCCGAATCTTTTTTCATAAACGTTAAAGACGTTATTCCTCATTCGATTTTACATGATTAAAAAAAATATTGACATTTATCTCCATCTTGATTCAGATTGAACCATGCAGACATTTTGGTCTTAACAACTTGCTCCTTTGGGCACAGGGGCCAATTAATGTCGTTTTCTCTTTATATAAGCTTTTTGGCTACCAGCAACATTCATCCGATCGCTAAAAATTTTAGGAAGTTGTTGAGTACACGCCTGTGAAGGTTTCTGCGATAATTTTGAAATTAAATTTATTATTTATTCGGGGCCAGGTGCCTTAAATATCGTGTTTTTTTTGTTGGTGCTATATAAAAATAATTAAACATTGGCTACTGGGTAAATGAATGGTTCCTAACCAAACTTGGAACATAAGAACTTAATGGCTTATATTTACTTTCGGGAATTGAACCCATGATGTCCATTCCTTTCGGGCTAGTGGCCCAAAACCGTTTTCTTGTTTTTTGTTTATTATTATTATTATTTTTTGTACACGTTTAAAACTTTATTCCCAATCGATTTTACTCAATCTTAACAAATAATGACCCATTTAATCATTGAGATGCAGTTATAAATCTTAATGTATTTAAACTCTACAACTTGAACTGGTTATGCCCGGGAGCGTTAATGTATTTTTTATATTCTATAAATATTATTTTATTAATTCGGATACTTTGAAATTTGGAGAAATTGTTGAATGCATTCCCGTGAATTATTTTGATAGGCCATATTAAAATACTATTGGGGATTGAGTTCCTAATGTCCATTCATTCGATGCCCGAGGCTCCAAGTCTTTTTCCGTAAACAGTAGAAGGAAATCTAGAGGGGTTGTTGAGTACACTCCGGCGAAGTTTATTTTGGGTACAAATAATTGAAAAAAAGTACTACTTATTGGTTTCTTTGAATTTGCGTTCTTGTGAGAAATTAAAATACATAATAAATAAAATAGTATATTTTCAACAGATTAACTAGATACTATCTTAGGTGCTATCAGTCATGGATTACAATGTTGTGTCACAAATACTTTCTTCAACTGCAAAGCAATCCACCAAGTGTCATGGAGGCATCCCCGCTCTAAACACTGGCACCAACTAGATCTCATCATCACAAGACGCACACAACTGGCCAGTGTCCTCCTCACACGCAGTTACCACAGTGCAGACTGCGACACAGATCACTCCTTAGTGGCTAGCAAGGTAAGGTTACTGCCAAAGAAATTGTACCGCAACAAAAACAAGGGAAAACCACGCATAGGCATCTGCTCCACCAAGAATCCAGAGAGAACAGCAGAATACACCCAGAAACTAAAAGAAGCTCTTGTACAAATGCCACCAGTAGACACTATTGAGTCCAAGTGGTCACATCTGCGGGACACCATATATGGCTCAGCTATTGCGGCATTCGGCAAGAGAGAACGCAAAAGTGCAGACTGGTTTGAGGCCCACTGGGAAGAAATGAAGCATGTCACCGATGTAAAAAGAAAGGCTCTTTTAGCCTATAAAGACAGGCCTTGCCCAGAAACTCTACATTCCCTTAAGAGCGCCAAGAAAAATGCCCAGCAGGCAGCTCGCCACTACGCTAACACGTACTGGATCAATCTAAGTTCCAGCATACAGTCAGCTGCTGATAGAGGCGATACAAAGGCTATGTACGAGAATATAAAACAAGCAACAGGCCCTCTGACCTCCAAGACAGCACCCTTAATGTCAAAAGCAGGGGAAATTATCACTGATCGGGACAAGCAACTCAAACGGTGGATCGAGCACTACCTGGAATTGTACGCAACTATAAACCATGTCTCAACTGCTGCCCTGGACGATATACCAGACCTGCCGGTCATGGAAGAGCTCGATAGCCTACCCACAATGGTCGAGCTAAGTAGAGCCATAGATTGCCTAGCCTGCGGGAAAGCCCCTGGTAATGATGGAATTCCACCAGAAGTTCTCAAATGTGGAAAAGAAATACTTTTACAGCCTTTGCATGACCTCCTCACTCTGTGCTGGGAACAGGGGCAGATACCACAGGAGTTAAAAGATGCCAACATCGTTACACTGTATAAAAATAAAGGAGACAAGAGTGACTGCAACAACTATCGTGGAATCTCTCTCCTCAGTATAGTTGGAAAGGCCTTCGCCCGAGTTGCATTGACACGCCTGCAGACCCTAGCATCGCGTGTACTCCCAGAATCGCAGTGCGGCTTTCGAGCCGGAAGATCAACCATAGACATGATCTTCTCTCTGCGCCAGCTGCAGGAGAAATGCAGGGAGCAACATATGCCTCTATACATCGCGTTCGTCGACCTAACTAAAGCTTTTGATCTTGTCAGCAGAAGCGGCCTTTTCCAGATCTTAGTAAAAATAGGCTGCCCTACACATCTGCTTAACATCATCAAGCAATTCCACGAAAACATGCAGGGCACAGTGTGCTATAACGGTGCCACCTCCGAGGCTTTCCCAGTAAGTAGTGGAGTAAAGCAAGGCTGCGTGTTGGCACCTACTCTATTCGCAATATTCTTTTCCATCTTACTCCAGTATGCCTTCAAGAACAACAGCGAGGGGATATACATACACACCAGAGCTGACGGGAGATTATTCAATATTGCCCGACTTAAAGCCAAGACCAAAAAAGGAAGATTTTGCTGCGTGAGCTCTTATTTGCAGACGATGCCGCCTTAATATCCCACACAGCAGACGGCCTGCAGAACCTTGTATCCAGCTTCTCCGCTGCCTGCAAAGAGTTTGGCCTGACCATAAGTATAAAGAAAACCAACATTATGGCACAGGATGCTGCCTCTCTCCCGACTATCACCATTGACGACTGCAACCTGGATGCTGTTGACAGTTTTACTTATCTGGGATCAAACATCTCGAGCACCCTCTCACTGGAAGATGAGATAAGTAGTAGGATATGGGAAGGCAGCAACTGTTATGGCTAGACTGTACAAAAGAGTCTGGTCCAATGCCAAACTCACAGCAAGGACTAAGCTGCAGGTATACCAGGCCTGCGTACTGAGCACACTCCTCTATGGATGCGAGTCTTGGACCACCTATACCAGGCATGAAAGAAGGCTCAATAGCTTCCACCTCAGATGCCTGCGCCGCATCCTAGACATCAAATGGCAAGAGAAAGTCCCCAACACAGAGGTCCTGGCTCAAGCAAGCATGAGTAGTATTGCAGCAATATTAAGCCAAAGACGCCTCCGTTGGCTTGGACACGTCAAGAGGATGCAAAGTGGTCGCATACCCAAGGATGTGCTCTACAGCGAGCTGGCGACAGGGAAAAGGTCGGTTGGTCGGCCATGTCTCAGATACGTGGACATATGCAAGAGAGACATGAAAGTAGCCAACATTGATATACAAAACTGGGAAAACCTGGCAGAGGATAGGTCCATGTGGCGGGCTATAGTGAAAGAAGGATCACTAAGAGCAGAGGAGCAAACTAGGGCAGAAGCAGTCGGGAAAAGAGCGAGGAGAAAGGCCAGGAAACACTGCCCCACTGCTTTCGTGTGTGTGTCATGCAGAAGAGACTGCCACTCAAGGATTGGTCTCATCAGCCACACCAAGAGCTGCAGATAATAAAGATAAATCTATCGTCTTTTGTAGACGGACAGATGCCGTACAGATTCCATACAGATATTTTCAACAGATTAACTAGATACTATCTTAGGTGCTATCAGTCATGGAGTACAATGTTGTTTTACCTAGAAAAGGTAGCAGAATTGAGGTAATTTCTACAACTATAACCAATCAAAATACTTGGTTTGTTGAAAAGTATAGCTTGATGCGTAAGAAATGCGGAATTCCAATAAGTAGGTCAGAAAAATAAAAGTTTTTACTTGAATCTACGAGAATGGCAAGGCATGGTATTTTTCAATCTAAATTGTATCCTATCAAATATTTTTTTCAATAGGGCTTTATTGTAGCATTCCATTGAAAGCGTTAATTATTATTAACAGTGGTTTGTTACAGCAGATAAGAGAAAGAGTGAGCCCAGGGCTGGATTCAGTCTTGAAGGCGCCCTAAGCTATTTGAGATATAGGGGCCATTTTGAAGTCCAGATATTCTATGTCAGTGCCAAATCTGAAAAAATGTTCCGGGGCCTCCAAGAAGGCTATAGCTTGTTTAGCAAATAGCTAAATCCAGCACTGAGTGAGCTGAAGAAACAATGCCGACAATACAGTGTTGTTGAATGTTTGAAGTATGGCTAAATGTTTGGAAACAGATAGGAAAGGAGAAACGATATTAACTGAATTAAAAAGATTTTTTCAAGTTAAAGGAATATCCTTGACTTCCTGGCATACTTAAAACAAGCTGAAGGGAATGTATTTTTAGTACATTGTACCATCATCGACATCATTTTTTCGCAAAAAACTTAGTTGAATTTTTACGGATCACTAGATAATGTCATTAAAGCAGTTAATAAAATCCAAAGGAATGCCTTCATTGAGAGATTGTTTACTCAACATTGTTTGGAAAATGAAGAAGACTATAACCGTTTACTTTTTCACACATAAGTACTTTTGCCATCAACAATTAATTATTTAAATCGAGTTTATGCTCTATTTGATTCACTGTTTGAATTCCTGAAAAACAAAGACAATTATTTGCGAAACAATTAACTCAAAATATCCTTTATGAATAATTTATTTAACAACTTTTAAAGAAACTAATTTGAAACTAAAAGAAAACCATTTAAATGTAATCAAAATAATAATATCTGCGTTTGTTGCAAACCTTTTTGTGTAAAAACAAAACTTAGGAACAGGCGAATGTTCTCAGTTTCCAAATCTTTCGAAATTGCAAAATGGAGCTAAAGATTTGCTGGCCTACTGTCAAAACTTAACAGCTCTTCACGCAGATCTCAACCAAAGATTTGAAGACATTCTTCACTTGGATATTCCCGACTGGGTGTTGAACGCTTTTGCGCGTGGACAAGCTCAGATCCCAAACACAGATGAATCCATACTAATACTGGAGCAGCTTATTGAAATGAAGAACTTAAACCAATGTTTGAAATAGGATACCACAAACTCTGGTTACAAAATCAGATCCCAATTTTACATCTTGCTTTTTGGGTCACTGTACAGCCCAATTTTATAGCCTGCATTACAAGTTATTGTACAGAAGTTGTTGACTGCTTTACCGTCTTTCCATTGGGTAGAACAAAGATTCAGTGCCACTGTGAACCTCAACATAAAAATCAGAAACCGATAACAAATTGGTGCTCATGGGAATTAGCGGTTGCTACTCATAAACATTGAGTCGGTCGTAAACACTAATAAAATTGTATCACGTTCATTAAAGTCATTAATTTGTTTCAATTTTATTTTAAACAAAAGTTATAATTTCAATAAATACTTCAACAAAATGTTGATTTTTTGGGATTTATAATTTTTGTACCAATGTACTATGCATTTATGTTGTTTTTTCACTTGGGGGGTCCATGTGGAAGTTTTGACTATAAAAGGGGTCCGTGAGTCAAAAAAGTTTGGGAACCACTGATGTAAACGATAGCCAATACTTTTTAGATCCGTGATTATTTTATTTACCTTTACGCAGTATTTTCTATCCGTAATATATAAGAAAAATACCTGGCCATTTATGTTAATGTATAAAATAAATTGCAGAAACTTTAAGCGTTAGTGTAAAGACAGATCAATTAACCGAAATGTCTATTAAAATTTAAAATACATTGTGAAACATTTTGAAATAGTGTTATGCAGCTTAGGTTCTTAAGTAGTACGCGATTGGTTAGGGACGATAGCTTCCTAGAATGCCTATCCCTTTTCGGGGATTTCAAAGAAGAAATGGATTATAAATAAGCAATATGTACTTGCGGCATATTTATTTTTTATAAAGCGGGATATGCCTTTTGATGGGTACTCTTCATTGGTACGGGCAGGCATCACTAGTAGAAATAAGTTATTTTTAGAAATGTTATATAAAGGAAATGAAATAGCCTCCTCCCCCCGCCCTGACCTAAAGGGAGTTCATTTAGGAGTTTAATTCCAAATAGTAACATGAACTAAAAACACAATGTTTGCAGGAAGTAATCTAAATTTTTAGAGATTGTAGCTCGAAGTAACTACATACACAATTAAGGTGATTGTTCTGAGACCTATATGTTTGTAGGAATTTTGAAACGTTTATGTGCTATTGGTGAGGATTCAACAGCGATAGCCACGTGACAGTAGTAGCTCTAAACTGTCACTGCTTTTATCTTTAAAAAATATATTGTCAATGTTTCAGTTATATGACTTTGGAAACACTAAATTGGCACTCTTTTCTGACTTGTGACAGTGGAAACTATATTTTGTCATTGTTTTAGCCAAGTGACAGAAGAAAATTTAACTAACTTGTCGAAATTGTCAATGTTTCATCCATGTGACTGTAGACGTTTTGTGGTTTATTTCTTATCCGAGCTGTTGCATGTTTGATCACAATATCCTTAAGTGCTACAATGTGGCTACAGTTTCACTACGAGTACTGCATCGTTACAGCTGAACACACAGCCCGCAGCAACCAGGAAACACTTAGTGTTTAACGATTCAATTCTTCTGGCTTCCGACTTTATGGATTCACTTAAGGTAACGAAAGGTAACCCGGCTAAGGGATAAATACTCGTAAAGGCGCCCCACATTAAAAAAGGGGTTGAAACTCACTTTAGAGGTTTTATGGTCACAGTCCATTGAGGCTAGCGATCGCCACCTTTCTACCATCAGCAACTTTGATAACTGTGGATAGTCCAGGCACTATGCCATTGTAAACGTCCAAGTGAATCGATCTTTAAGTGTTACTCACTGGTCTCAGCATAGTGCCACGTCAGTCGGGGTGTACAATCAAACAAGTTCTACGTCAGACGAGGTGTAGAAGAGTCGAGGATTACAACTCAAATACTTTTGTATGGAATTACATATTGTCAGAGCATAATTTCGTTTAGTAGGCCGGGGCTGTGACTGGTTTACCTTGGATCAGTCGATCCCACTCAGTATTAAGTCCCACTCAGTCATTCCACTCATTATTAAGTCCCACTCAGTCATTCCACTCAGTATTAAGTCCCACTCAGTCATTCCACTCAGTATATTCGCAAATGGTCAGCCACACTCAATTTGTCTTTGTCTAACATATTTATTCCTTTACTATAAAAACTATTTTACTAATAACTCTACATCATGACAGCTGCGTCCAACAACAGCACCCCACAACAACTGTGCCCAACAACAACTGCGCCCCACAACAAATGTGCCCAACAACACAGCGCCCCACAGCAACTGTGCCCAACAACAACAGCGCCCCACAACAACTGTGCCCAACAACAACTGCGCCCCAAAAAATGTTCGCCAACAACAACAGTGCCCCAAAACAACAGCGCCCAACAACAACTATGCCCAACAACAACAGCGCCCAACAACAACTATGCCCAACAACAACAGCGCCCAACAACAACTATGCCCAACAACAACTGTACCCAACAACAACTATGCCCAACAACAACTGTACCCAACAACAACTGTACCCAACAACTGTACCCAACAACTGTACCCAACAACTGTACCCAACAACTTTACCCAACAACTGTACCCAACAACTGTACCCAACAACTGTACTCAACAACTGTACCCAACAACTGTACCCAACAACTGTACCCAACAACTGTACCCAACAACTGTACCCAACAACTGTACCCAACAACTGTACCCAACAACTGTACTCAACAACTGTACTCAACAACTGTACCCAACAACTGTACCCAACAACTGTGCCCAACAACAACTATGCCCAACAACAACTGTACCCAACAACAACTGTGCCCAACAACAACTGTACCCAACAACTGTGCCCAACAACAACTGTACCCAACAACAACTGTACCCAACAACAACTGTACCCAACAACAACTGTACCCAACAACAACTGTGCCCAACAACAACTGTACCCAACAACTGTACCCAACAACAAATGTACCCAACAACAACTGTACCCAACAACAACTGTGCCCAACAACAACTGTACCCAACAACTGTACCCAACAACAACTGTACCCAACAACAACTGTACCCAACAACAACTGTGCCCAACAACAACTTTACCCAACAACAACTGTACCCAACAACAACTGTACCCAACAACAACTGTACCCAACAACAACTGTACCCAACAACAACTGTACCCAACAACAACTGTGCCCAACAACAACTTTACCCAACAACAACTGTACCCAACAACTGTACCCAACAACAACTGTACCCAACAACAACTGTACCCAACAACAACTGTACCCAACAACTGTGCCCAACAACAACTGTACCCAACAACTGTACCCAACAACAACTGTACCCAACAACAACTGTACCCAACAACAACTGTGCCCAACAACAACTTTACCCAACAACAACTGTACCCAACAACAACTGTACCCAACAACAACTGTACCCAACAACAACTGTACCCAACAACAACTGTACCCAACAACAACTGTACCCAACAACTGTACCCAACAACTGTACCCAACAACTGTACCCAACAACTGTGCCCAACAACTGTACCCAACAACTGTACCCAACAACTGTACCCAACAACTGTACCCAACAACTGTACCCAACAACAACTGTACCCAACAACTGTGCCCAACAACAACTGTACCCAACAACTGTGCCCAACAACAACTGTGCCCAACAACAACTTTACCCAACAACAACTGTACCCAACAACTGTACCCAACAACTGTGCCCAACAACTGTACCCAACAACTGTACCCAACAACTGTACCCAACAACTGTACCCAACAACTGTACCCAACAACAACTGTACCCAACAACTGTGCCCAACAACAACTGTACCCAACAACTGTACCCAACAACAACTGTACCCAACAACTGTACCCAACAACAACTGTACCCAACAACTGTGCCCAACAACAACGGTACCCAACAACAACTGTACCCAACAACTGTGCCCAACAACTGTACCCAACAACTGTACCCAACAACAACTGTACCCAACAACAACTGTACCCAACAACTGTACCCAACAACAACTGTACCCAACAACTGTGCCCAACAACAACTGTACCCAACAACTGTGCCCAACAACAACTGTACCCAACAACAACTGTACCCAACAACAACTGTACCCAACAACTGTGCCCAACAACTGTACCCAACAACTGTACCCAACAACTGTACCCAACAACAACTGTACCCAACAACTGTGCCCAACAACAACTGTACCCAACAACTGTGCCCAACAACAACTGTACCCAACAACAACTGTACCCAACAACTGTGCCCAACAACTGTACCCAACAACTGTACCCAACAACAACTGTACCCAACAACAACTGTACCCAACAACAACTGTACCCAACAACAACTGTACCCAACAACTGTACCCAACAACAACTGTACCCAACAACAACTGTGCCCAACAACAACTGTGCCCAACAACAACTTTACCCAACAACAACTGCACCTAATGACAAGTGTAACTGATGACAACTCTCTGCCATAAAAATCCTACAAAATATCAAATTTACTCCATAAACTCACCAAAATATTTTAAAAAAAACAGGGCTTACATGTACTTATTAAATTGTGAAACTATTTTTATCTGGCCTATTTACGGAAATGTGGTTTATACTTACATCACGTGCTTTGCTTTTCTACGTCATCTAATCCTCTAAGGATTTCCGAGTTAACATTGGTTTGACCTTTACAAACAGATTAGATGTCAGTTTCATGTTGACATTGGCATTATTTTCAAGTTTCATTTCAGATGAAAAGATCCCAGAAAGAGTGCAGTTATTTCCATTGTAATACATACTGGTCAAAACATGTTTGGTATCAGTGTATAATCCTAGTCTTACAGATGACGTCACATGTTGACTCTATTAAACCTTACATCCAGCTATAGCCATCATTTCCCTAACCCTGAAATTGAACTTTTTGCCAAAGATCTCAGGCCCATATGTGATACAATCTGGATAACTTGAGGTAGTAAATTGATTTCTGATTCGATATATAAAAAGTAGGGCTGTTAACGATTAATTTAAATTTAAACGTTAACTTTAGAAAAAAATTATCGATTAATTAATCATTAATTTCGATTAAAGATTTAAAGCCAAAAATTAAAATTTATGATGTCAAACGTAACACTTATTAAAAGTTCTTGTTGAAAATAACAATTGAATGTCTCCTTTATATGTCATCTTTTAACCAACTACGCAAAAAAGACAAGTGTGTTGGCGTTATTTGGTTCAAGTGATGAGCGGGTCTAATTGACAATATAACCAGCCGAGCTAAACAATCATTCACGTGGGACTTAGGTAACTGGTATGCATAAAACGGTTTTGGCAAGGAATGACGTTATCGGATATCGGTGTTCACTAAGTTTCCACCATTGAAGAGGGTTAATGGATTCAGGAACTTTCATCTCCATTTTTCAACGCAGTAATTCATCAGAATAGCTGTCGTCATTTTCTGTCCCTGAGTCAGACTCCATTACTGCCATTAGCTTAATACGCTTTTCATTGGGTTTGGTATGTAGGCAAAGTGTTAGAACCATGGTAGGCTAACGATTTCTTACAATGGATACAATAAACTTTATCAATATTTTGAACATTCCCGTCAGTCAATAGTTTAAACCAAATGTTCGTGTAATCGTCAGGAAATGTGTTATTATTTATCGGCCGCTATTTTTTATTATTTTTTACTTTTTGACTTCCAATAATTTGTAAGGGGCCGTCCATAAATGACGTCACGCACCTGGGGGGGGGGAGGGGGTCACACGTTTATGACGATGCGTGATGAGGGGGAGGGAGGGGGTTGAAGAAATGTGATGTCACATCGAAAGGGTAACTTTATATACATCTTCCACTGAAATATTTGATCGCTTAATGACTTTTTAAAATTTTATTTATTTATTTATTTATTTATTTTAAAAATCAGTGCTTCTCAATGTGTCGGTCGGTAGGCCATCAGATGCTGGTTGGCGTAAGCAATCAATACACGAAAATTAAATCTAATTATAATCCTTAAGTTTGAGAACCCACAAGATAACTTATGAAATTGTTACCCTGCGTCGTTTAATGTTGACATCAAAGCATTTGTGATGTAACCGCAGCTCATTTTGGTTCTCTCACGGCAGGCGTATTTTTTGCCCCTTACCCCAAAATATACAAGTTTATGTGTGCGTTACGCCCCCCAACCCCCAGACTCTAGGTCCTGCTCACATGACTCGGGGATTTGGGGGAGTGTCGTTAGCAAATGCTACTGGTGAGTTTTACAAGCATGACAAGTGTCTAAAAATGAACTGAATAGGATTATGTGTAGATATTTTAAGTCAAAACGACACGGAATATCATTTTTCTTTAAAAAAAGTGGGGGGGGGGAATCTATTGTATAGAGTTATAAACGTTTTAAGTTTGATATAATTGTACGATTGGTTTGTGGTCAAACGCCCCTGGCCATTCTAGATATAATGATAAATGAGCCCATTTAAAATTAGTCAAGTATTCATTAACTTTATTGAATGCATCAAATTCTTGACATGGCAATTCGAGAGAAGCACAAAACAACTTTTCTTCTTAGCTCAGTTTTTAAGGCATTCATTTTAAATATCACAGAAATTATACTTGATACAGTCAAGTCATGTGGATTAAGATTATTGTCACTCGTGTCAATATAAATGAAAGTAGGGTGGATTTAGGTGTCTTCGTATAGTACTTACCACGTAGGTAAGAAATCTACAACTTGTCAAATTTAAAAAAATGCATTTTCTGGAAGGAACCGGTTCAATAATGGGCATATGTTCCAAACATACAAGTACACATGACGTATTTTAATATATCTAGTGGATTGTAGTGGATGTTATATGTCCCAAATGAGTCTGCATTACCCACAAGAATTCCCTTTTGACCCCAGATTAGGTTATTTACCCCTGTTCGCCGACCTGTTTCTTACGGGATGCCCGTCAGTCAATTGAGGGCTTTTTAAAAAAATACATTTAAAAAATATTATTTTTAAATAATATTTTTTCTAAGCAAAGACGTTAACCGTGATGATTAATAGTCAATGTTTAATTTGTATGCATTAAAATAAAAATTAATCTAAGGATGTTAACACAGTTCGTTTTCTGAAGGCCGGTTAAACGTTTTAAAAAACGCGGGTTACAATGTTACAATGTAGACCTTCACTAAATAAATAATAAATGCTTAAAGGACAATAAAAGTAAAAGTGATTTGAAACATAGATTACTTATTTTCAAATAGAAAATAATTTATTTATTTTTTAAATGGAGGGGGGGGGGCAAAACTTTGTGACGTATTTTTAGAGAGGGGGGGTCTAACTTTTTGTGACGATGCGTGACGAGGGGGGGGGTAAAAATCGGTCAAAATCGCGTGACGTCATTTATGGACGGCCCCTAAGTGATGGGTCGATTAATCGTTAAAAATAATTTAATCGTTAAAATTTTCAACCATTAATCGAGAAATTAATCGTTAATTTCCGCAGCCCTAACAAAAAGACATGCATATTATAGCTTTATTTATGTATGAGCAACGAAGCCCGTCCAAGGACGTTCCGCCACTGTTCGGTGGCATGTTGTAACTCCCCTTCAACAGCCGTCTCGACCGGCATACATGCGCATCACGTCAAAAATACTATTCATTATAGTTAAAATAAATAACTCGTAAAAACAGAGCTTTTGACTATAAATCCCAACGTGCATTAATAACTCAAAATAAAGTCTTGGAAGAAATACTGCACCAAAAATAACTCGTTTTGAACGTCGCGTAAACTTGATATGATTGGCTGTAGGAGTCATGTGTGTTTGAGAGACCAATCGCTATAGATGACGGGACAGAACTTAGCCTTTTATTATATAAGGATTATCTGCCATATCTAATTTGTAAGCGATAGCGTCTGTTTACTTTCTCCTGGAGAAGCGGCTGATATTAACTTTTCATCGCAAGGTGCAACACGTTACAAAACCAAAAGATTAGCTGTGGAAAGGTGAAAACAACAAAAAATTAAGGCACTTTCAAAATTTCCTAAAATTTATAAACTATACAATTATTTTCAATCAACAGATATCATTAGTCAGCAAAGCTGGGATTCCATCAGCGACAATGGCCATAAAATAAATTTGTTAAAGATATCACGCTGTAATTTGTCGTAAGACACTTGACAGTGTCATCGTGACCCAACAGCTTGTGTCTTTGTAAGAACTGACACACCACATACACCATACCATTACCTCACTTCCACACACATCACGTACACCATACCATTACCTCACTTCCACACACACCACATACACCATACCATTACCTCACTTCCACACACACCACATACACCATACCATTACCTCACTTCCACACACACCACGTACACCATACCATCACCTCACTTCCACACACACCACGTACACCATACCATTACCTCACTTCCACACACACCACGTACACCATACCATTACCTCACTTCAACACACACCACGTACACCATACCATTACCTCACTTCAACACACACCACGTACACCATACCATTACCTCACTTCCACACACACCACTTACACCATACCATTACCTCACTTCCACACACACCACATACACCACACCATTGCCTCACTTCAACACACACCACGTACACCATACCATTACCTCACTTCCACACACACCACATACACCATACCATTACTTCACTTCAACACACATCACATACACCATACCATTACCTCACCTCCACACACACCACATACACCATACCATTACCTCACTTCCACATACATCACATACTCCATAACATGACCTCATTTCCACACATACACGTACACCATAACATTACCTCACTTCCACACACACCACATACACCATACCATTACCTCACTTCCACACACACCACAAACACCAAACCATTATATCACTTCCACACACACATACACACACACGCCATATACACCATACCATTACCTCACTTTCACACACACCACATACACCAAACCATTACCTCACTTCCACACACACACACATACACCACACACACACACACCATATATACCATACCATTACCTCACTTCCACACACACAACATACACCATACCATTACCTCACCTCCACACACACCTCATACACCCTAACATTACCTCACTTCCACACACACAAAATACACCATACCATTATCTCACTTCAACACACACCACATACACCCTAACATTACCTCACTTCCACACACACAAAATACACCATACCATTATCTCACTTCAACACACACCACATACACCCTAACATTACCTCACTTCCACACACACCACGTACACCATATACACCATAACATTACCTCACTTCCACACACACAAAATACACCCTAACATTACCTCACTTTCACACACACCACATACATCATATCATTACCTCACTTCCACACAAACCACATACACCATAACATTGCCTCACTTCCACACACACCACATACACCATATCATTACCTCACTTCCACACACTCCACGTACACCATAACATTACCTCACTTCCACACACACCACATACACCATACCATTACCTCACCTCCACACACACCACATACACCATACCAGTACCTCACTTCCACTTCCACACACACCACATACACCATACCATTACCTCACTTCCACATACACCACATACACCCTAAAATTACCTCACTTCCACACACACCACGTACACCATACCATCACCTCACCTCCACACACACCACATACACCATAACATTACCTCACTTCCACACACTCAGTCTAAGTCTAACACTATTGTTCCCCACAAACTGCCACTCTTCGCGACCTGAATAGTCGTCAACGCTCGTAATAATCAGAGATTTATACCCCAGCACAATCGGCATACCTCAAGATATCACAATGGCGGGATATGAAGTCTGAGATGTGGGGGAGGGGGTGGGGGGCATTCATTGGCACTCTGGTTGTGAGAAGTTTGACTATCAAATAATACACTTGCTTCTTGAATCTTTGGCTGTCCTCTGTGTATAGAGTTGTCTGGGAACCTTTAGCTTAAACAGGGAACTGTTCAATATTTTAAGAGGGAACTAATAGGGAACCATTCATTAGTCTTTAGGGAACTGTTCATTATTCTATTAAGGAACTGTTCATTAGTCTATTAAGGAACTGTTCATTAGTCTATTAGGGAACTCTTCTTTAGTCTATTAGAGAAAGATTCATTAATCTTTTAGGGAACTATTCATTAGTCTATTAGGGAAGAGTTCTTTATTCTGCCATGTAGCTGTTTATTAGTCCAACAGGGAACATTTATTAGAAAGTGATCGGTAATAACTTTTACAAATCTTAAGGATCAATTCCAAACAATTTCGCTTACGATTCCTGGATATCCTCCAAGTTTCCTATTCTTGTCTATTCGCAGCATGATGTGCTAAAAATTTCGGCGAAGGTTTTATTTTTGTCTATGTGGAAAGCTATTGAATAATTCATTTAAACAGGAACGCTATACACAGGTCGTCTTTCGTATCCTAGCGGTCATCTCTTGAAATATTCTTTTATTGAGGTCAAACGGATGCATAATAAGTTGCAAATGAATGATTTAAATATTCATCTCTGTTTCGCTGTCAAATTTATACATATTAATTTGAAATGATTGCTTATGATATATATATCTAGTTTCCTAGTTACACATGCTTGGTTAACTATAGAGCGTCTCAAAAAACTTGACCGCACTCAACAACTAAAATGTCAAATATACCATAATCAATGCCTTTAAAAATTATTTGAGTTTTAACCTTGAAATTTTGCCTTCGGTTAGCTTTGCATATATTCAATTTAATATAACAGTGGGTTTGACCCAAACAATATTTTTCACATAAAATCCCCCAGAAATATCCATAATTGAAATGCGTTTTCTCTTTTTATTTACAAATGTAAAAAGTCTTTAATAATTATCCTCAGTGGGTTTGTGGCCCTTGGAGTTCTACACAATGTTTATATAACCTACCCCTTTACTCCCACAGCCAACTCTCACGAGATTTTTCATTTGAAACGATCCAAATTGAAACAACTTCCATGACAATTGTAAGACTTTACATTCACATCAAGCCATGAAGTAGTTCGTTGTTTTGTGCTAAAAAGTCCACTGCTTAGTCCAAAGAGCAAATCCATAAAGTAAATGTCACATCAATTAGTTCATTTGGGCCAGATAAATTTTGGCAAAAATTGAAGTCAATCATCGTTCAAATTTAGTTGTCAGCCATTGTACATATTTAGTGGTCAGTCATTGCACATATTTAGTGGTCAGTAATTGCACATATTTAGTGGTCAGCCATTGTACATATTTAGTGGTCAGTCATTGCACATATTTAGTGGTCAGCCATTGTACATATTTAGTGGTCAGTCATTGCACACATTTAGTGGTCAGTAATTGCACATATTTAGTGGTCAGTCATTGCACATATTTAGTGGTCAGTCATTGCACATATTTAGTGGCCAGTCATTGCACATATTTAATGGCCAGTCATCATAAATGGTCCAGAGGGAGCAACATAAAACATCCTCTAAATAATGCTTCAATGAAAATTTAATAATTATTCATCTACCAATTCTTCTTCTTACTTACACAGCCAAGAATCTATCCATTCATCTTTCTTTCAGGCAGGCATCATTAAATATAAATAATTGATTAAATAATATAACCAGTGTTTGTACATTTTTAGACAAAACACAGCGCACAACATCACACAACAATCATACTCTCAATCATCACACAACAATCAAACACTCAATCGTCACACAACAATCATATACTCAATCATCACACAACAATCATGCACTCAAACATCACACAACAATCATACACTCAAACATCACACAACAATCATACACTCAAACATCACACAACAATCATACACTCAAACATCACACAACAATCATACACTCAAACATCACACAACAATCATACACTCAAACATCACACAACAATCATACACTCAAACATCACACAACAATCATACACTCAAACATCACACAACAATCATGCACTCAAACATCACACAAAAATCATACACTCAAACATCACACAACAATCATACACTCAAACATCACACAACAATCATACACTCAAACATCACACAACAATCATACACTCAAACATCACACAACAATCATACACTCAAACATCACACAACAATCATACACTAAAACATCACACAACAATCATAAACCCAAACATCACACAACAATCATAAACTCAAACATCACACAACAATCATAAACTCAAACATCACACAACAATCATACACTCAAACATCCCACAACAATGATACACTCAAACATCCCACAACAATCATACACTCAAACATCACACAACAATCATACACTCAAACATCACACAACAATCATAAACCCAAACATCACACAACAATAATATACTCAAACATCACACAACAATCATACACTCAAACATCACACAACAATCATACACTCAAACATCACACAACAATCATGCACTCAAACATCACACAACAATCATACACTCAAACATCACACAACAATCATACACTCAAACATCACACAACAATCATACACTCAAAAATTACACAACAATCATACACTCAAACACCACACAACAATCATACACTCAAACATCACACAACAATCATACACTCAAACATCACACAACAATCATACACTCAAACATCACACAACAATCATACACTCAAACATCACTCAACAATCATAAACTCAAACATCACACAACAATCATACACTCAATCATCCCACAACAATCATACACTCAAACATCACACAACAATCATAAACTCAAACATCACACAACAATCATACACTCAAACATCCCAAAACAATCATACACTCAAACATCACACAACAATCATACACTCAAACATCACACAACAATCATACACTCAAACATCACACAACAATCATACACTCAAACATCACATAACAATCATACACTCAAACATCACACAACAATCATACACTCAAACATCCCACAACAATCATACACTCAAACATCACACAACAATCATAAACTCAAACATTACACAACAATCATACACTCAAACATCACACAATAATCATAAACCCAAACATCCCACAACAATCATACACTCAAACATCCCACAACAATCATACACTCAAACATCACACAACAATCATACACTCAAACATCACACAATAATCATACACTCAAACATCACACAACAATCATAAACCCAAACATCCCACAACAATCATACACTCAAACATCACACAACAATCATAAACTCAAACATCACACAACAATCATACACTCAAACATCCCAAAACAATCATACACTCAAACATCACACAACAATCATAAACCCAAACATCACACAACAATCATAAACCCAAACATCACACAACAATCATACACTCAAACATCACACAACAATCATACACTCAAACATCACACAACAATCATAAACCCAAACATCACACAATCATAAACCCAAACATCACACAACAATCATACACTCAAACATCACACAACAATCATACAGTCAAACATCACACAATAGCCATACAATAAACCCTTCATTCATACTTACAGACACATTCGCAGCCACAAGTATTCACTCAACCCTACACGCCACTCCCGCTCTGACACCCACGTTGACACGCACAGCGACACTCCAATGGACACGTGTCCCTAAAGCCCATCTGTCCACAATGGTGAGGAACTGTTGACATTCTCCCAGCCAGTCATTGGTGCAGAGCGGCTCTGTAATTGGGCCCTAGACTTAAAGCAGAAATCTCTTCCAATGGGACTCCCGCGCTCCTCTTCGTCACTTAATTCGACGCCAAATAAACACTGGTGACGAGAGTTTTAAGTCGAGTCTTACAAACTGATGGGACATTACTCTTGTCACAGTAATACCAACTTATTTTTTTCTTAGAGGGAAATAACTTTTGTCACATCCCTTTTACATTAAACGTGCGTACATTAAACTCTTCTCATATCCATATTATTATATTAGGGCTGGTACAGATTAAATAATTTTTGATACATTAATCGGTAAAAATTAATAAAAACCTACATGTGGAAGAAAATCAGTAGCACCGAACCTGGTCCTCAGTTCCGAACTTCCTTGAGGACCCTCTGCGTTATCTGGTCGATTAAACGATTGATTTCAAATAATTATATTTATATTTTGGGCCAGATAGGGCCTTGGGTCAAATAGGGCCTTGGGTCACATATGGCCTTGGGTCACATATGGCCTTGGGTCACATAGGGCCTTGGGTCACACAGGGCCTTGGGTTGCGTAGGGCCTTGGGTCAGATAGAGCCTTGCTCAGTGTCTGGCCTTGGGTCAGATAGTGCCTTGGGTCACATAGGGCCTTGGGTCACATAGGGCCTTGGGTTGCGTAGGGCCTTGGGTCAAATAGGGCCTTGCTCAGTGTCTGGGCCTTGGGTCAGATAGTGCCGTGGGTCACATAGGACCTTGGCTCAGTGTCTGGGCCTTGGGTCAGATAGTGCCTTGGGTCACATAGGACCTTGGCTCAGTGTCTAGGCGGTTGTTGGGACTTGGCTATAATTGTGCCGGGCGTAGTTTCAGAATGTGTGCTGTTTAATTTTACACTAGAGAATTACCCTTCAAAAAATGACGAACGTTTTCAAAATAAATGTATTTCAGATAAAATCAATTAATTTTGAACAATTACACATCAGAATAAAAAAATAATGTAATACAGAACTTTCATTTAATTTAATTCAACAATTCCTTAATTCCTTAACGACAACATTTTTGTATATACATATATTCTCAGTTCCATATCATATTGAACAATTTTATGCGGACTTTCGAAAGGAGTTATTTTTGATGCAGTATTATTATATTTTTTTCAAGACTTTTTTTTTAGCGTTGCGCTTTATAAAATCTTTTATTGCCTGATTACATAGCGTTACGAACGACGAATAACGAACATACATAGCAAATTATATAATAATATGTTGATAGTTTTGTCAGTCACACATATGCACTATTCAGCCATGACAATAAGATAGTAAATGTTCACGCCGCTGTAACCATGTTAGTTAAATTCGTTGTAAGGTATCATTGAGACAATTTTCTAATCCCAGAAATCGGATAGGTTTTCCCCACAAAATTTGACTTCATTGTCATGAACCTGGGTCGAAGCCCGGAAATCTAGAAACGCTAATATAACTGACATCCACTCAGACCTACCAATAATTTCAGTCTAAATGAAGACTCTCTAGTATCGCCCGAGGCAAGGAGTTAGTATCAATAATATCGAACTTCCTTTTTTTTCCTTGGTCCGAGTGTTTCGGTCACCCACTCTCATGCCAGCCTGGACAATGACAGCTTCAGTAACCATTGATGTACACAGAATATTTTGTTTCAATTAAACGATCAACTTATCTTATAATAATTGTCAGCCTAGATAAATGATACAGGAAAACAGGGTGCCAAAGATAGGATGACTAGGGATCCTACTTGACTGTTGCCATATTTTTAATTTACTTTCTACTAAAGATAAAATGTACACAAATAGATTATAAAGAAGTTTCAAAACTTGAAAATAAGCAATTTTTTTAAAAAAGAAAGAAAAAGAGAAAGGTTTAATGGTAAAAGAAAAAGAGTGTGTGGGAAGGGGGGAGGACATTCCTCGGAAGAATGAGTTTTTGTTATCCT
Organism: Ampullaceana balthica; assembly: GCA_944989445.1. NCBI lineage: Eukaryota > Metazoa > Mollusca > Gastropoda > Lymnaeidae > Ampullaceana > Ampullaceana balthica. Next base: position 3,663,528 of record CALYLW010000005.1, on the reverse strand, counting down.
TCCTTCTATATAATAAAAGGCTTTGTTCCGTGTGGTCATCGATAGCGAATGGTCCCTCAAACACATATGACTCCTACAGCCAATCATATTGAACACGTTTACGCGGACGTTCAAAACGAGTTATTTTTGGTGCTGTATTTCTTTCTAGACTTTTTTTGAGTTATGCACGTTGGGATTTATAGTCAAAAGCTCTGTTTTTACGAGTTATTTATTTTAACTATAATAAATAGTATTTTTGACATGATGCACATGTATGCCGGTCGAGACAGCTGTTGGAGGGGAGTTACAACATGCCACCGAGCGGTGGCGGAACGTCCTTGGACGGGCTTTGTTGCTCGTTAGTAATAAATGTTATGGTTTAGGGCTTAGGTGTTATGAAGACTCGTATTCACACACGCCACTTGATAAAGTTTAAGAGTAATTTAATGATTTAATTCTTGAACTTTGAAGAATTTCGACATGCACATCATGTTACAAGTGATGGTGAAGATTAGCTAAAAGTACGTCCGTACACTGACGAGAATCCACAACATACCACGACTGGTGCGTTTTGGTGCGTATATATTAGTGCGCGAAAAAGCACCAGATAAACAAAGTAAATTGCTTTTGAACCTGATTTAGAAGGAGATAAAAGACTCATCTCTAGAAAGTTTCCTCCTCAAAGTCAAAATAATACAAAATAAAACACACAGAGTATAAAGAAACTAACTCTACCGGGGGAAGGAGATATTATTGTCCAGATTCAGAGTGTTGTCTTGGTGAAGGGCAAGGAAAATCGTGTTAAATTTGCGTTTCTTTAAATTTTTTGTCTTTTTAGATTTGATTTGAAAATGATTCTTCAAAGCGTATCTTAGACTGCGTGCAGGGCCGGTCTTATGCCAGTGCAACCTATGCGGCCACAGTTTGCCCTGCACTTTCTTAGGCCCCACCTACTCTTATTATCCTTTTAATTCCTTATCCCAACCCAGACTGGGCGCCGCGCAATCCGTTTCACATACTAAGCCGCATAGGGCCCCGAAATTGCTAAAACTGTCCCTGACTGCACAGAACACAAATGTTGGAATCACAAGTCAATTCGGAACTTAAAGAAAACTGCCGTATTCAAAACCTAATAGAGGAAAGCTTTTTGAATGTAAAATTCTAACGTAAACATTAGGTCTCAGGTTTAGATTCCTGGCCTGACAAGTGAGTCAACAAGTTCAATAGGACACTCTTGCACGTGGTCACTGGACATTATGAAGCTTATTATAACTGGGGACCTCCAGCTACCACCGGATTCGGTGACATTAAGGCAAGGGGCCTTTTATGAGTTCCGCCATGCCTTTAGGTCAGGAGAGGATCTAGACGAGGGTAGATATCGAGTCCCTGATATTAGTTGGTACTAGCTGTGTCCATGCTTAAAATACCACACGTATTCTTGGCCACACAGAACGGATGTGTATAAACCTATTTATAGACGTCTATTTTTTTTAACAGTTCTTCATCGCTGAAATATTTAAAGTAAGAAGATATGTGCAGGTTTGTAACTGGTCAATACAAACAGTTTTCTTCAACTAACAAGAAAGACAACAGACGAATTAAAAAGAACAACTTGTAAGATGCTCTCTTATCTAATCTTCTTATCTTATCTATACAGACGCTCCTTCTATGCAGAAGATAGTTGCGTCCACAGACCATGACAGATGATCTGTTGGCAAGTGATGCAGCATTCACAGGCCACGGCTTTGTGGGTTCCACGCATTACCCAGCCGCCTAACTAGTGTTAGGTACCCATTCGGAGCGGGGTGACTCAGGGACGCTCTAGGCCCCGGGAACAAACCCTTGCCTTCACACGGATTCGAACCCGTGACCATCGGTACGACAGTCCAGTGCGCTGCCACTCGACCACCGCGTCCTCTCAATGTTGATTCTATATTCAGAAACCAAAAACCTGCATTGAGTTCATTTCAAAAGATAGTAGATATCAGATAAGTCACGCCTGTAATTAGATACTACATAAATACATCTATTATATTATAAGAAGATACTTCCATATATACAATAAATGTTTTGATGGTTATATAAATCACACATTTGGTTAGATATTATATATAACATTCACCATTCCCTCTCCTCTAACCCTTCCCTTCACACTCACTATTCCCTCTCCTATCACCATTATCTCCCCTTTCACCAGTAACTCCCCATTCCCTCCCTACTATTCCCTCCCCTATCACCATTCTCTCCCCTTTCACCAGTAACTCCCCATTCCCTCCCTACTATTACCTCCCATATCACCATTCTCTCCCCTTTCACCAGTAACTCCCCATTCTCTCCCTACTATTCCCTCCCCTATCACCATTCTCTCCCTTTTCACCAGTAACACACCATTCCCTCCATACTATTCCCTCCCCATTCATCTGTGCCATTCCCTTACAATGGTAAAGTGTGTTGTGTATCAGACAGATATCATTTAAAACTTGATCAAAATGATCGACTCATCTCCCTCTACAATAGCTCCTTTTGTTCATTGCCTCCCTTCCCCAAGGGAAGTCCACGCTTGAATAACCTTTCTTTCAGTGTTGATATCATTTATGTATGATTGCTGCAGGACATGGCAGTGACGTCACATGACGATCTCACCTTTCAATACCAAAAACTACTTTCAGTTCAGAGTTCACTTTCACATTATTAAACTGTCACTTCGGAGAGTTACAACTGTGGCGGTTGGGGGTGGGGTAGGGGGGAGGGGGCCTTTGGGGGGGGGGTTATGTTGAAAGAAGTGAGTTAAACAAAGGAAAACATCACAAATGGTACGTAAGCGGGTGTGTTGGAGGGGGGTGGGGGGTGGGGGACAAGCATCACACCGCAGTGATGATCTCTAAACTCTTCAAGTAACCCCCACAATATGAGAACATTTCGTCAAATGTCACAATATGAGAACATTTCGTTAAATGTCACAATATGAGGACATTTCGTCAAATGTCACAATGTGAGAACATTTCGTCAAATGTCACAATATGAGAACATTTCGTCAAATGTCACAATGTGAGAACATTTCGTCAAATGTCACAATATGAGAACATTTCGTCAAATGTCACAATATGAGAACATTTCGTCAAATGTCACAATATGAGAACATTTCGTCAAATGTCACACTAAGTGCGCATGTATGTATATATTGCAGAGCTTTTTTTCCATCCACCTTGTAGACATTTAAATGGCCTGATTTTATAAAATGGCGTCAAATTATACGTTAATTTGGCATAATACAAATAATATACGGGCAGTATTAATGGTACATAAATGTCCAAAGGACAGTAGTAATGTCACATACATCTCCAAAAAACAGCATTAAATATATATATATATATATTATGTATGACCAAAGGGCAGTTGTAATGACACATATGTTCCAAAAGGGCATTAGTACTGGTATGTGAATAAAAGGAAGTGATCAAATGGATATTTGTAAATAAAATACTTGTATCATGTTCACACAACAAGATGTTTATAATTTTTTTAAATAGGACACAAATTCCGAATAAATCTGCACATTTTAACAAAATGTCCGAGAGTTAGTTCCTAAACAGCAGATTTACCTCCCCTAGTTGACGCAGTAGTCTCCCCATGGGCTGCGAACATAGTCTAACTTGATTGGCATTATTAAACGCGGTTCTCTACCTTCGCCTGGCTTATTGTTCACGAACTCGGCCAGTCATGGCGGACATTGGCATAGTGCCGGAGACCAGTGTAGAACTCCTGTGTCATCATCAATACTTGACTTAAACATGGGACTAAATTTCAAGTCTAAATCCTTTGACTAAACCACTTAACTGCATCCCTTTACGTTGACTTAACTAAATTACTGAAACAGATCAGTTGACTAAATTATACACATTTTCTTTGAGCCCTCTCATAGGGCCTTGGCTAACACCTGGGCAACATGCTTCAACTGCTAAGCAGTGCCATACAACATTGTCTTCACGTGGGACTCTTTTGCCTCCCTAACCTCCCCGGCTATGTCTAGCGCGGGATACGAAGTCAACAGGTGTAGTACTGTTTCAGAGTCTTGGCTGCAATGACGGCAGTTCGAGTCCCTGTTGTGCTCAGTTCTCATTTGAGTCACCAAACTTTGGTGTTTGGGACTCAAGACTCCACCACTGGTCTGATCGACTTGGCCTGGGCATGTTAGCGAATACCCCGCTAGCAGTCGTGTCGTCAGCCCACTCCTGATATGACTTGTTCCCAAAGTGGTCGGCCAGCCATGTCTTTGCCCGGAAATAAGTGACTTGGACGTCTGGTTGGGGTTGGGCCGCCCCGGTTTTTGGCATGGAGTCTGCTTTTTCGTTGCCATCGACATTCACGTGGCTCGGGATCCACTGCCCTTTACCTTAAAACCGACACTCTCGAGTTTTCCCATGTCATCTAGGATGACGTCAACCAAGTAGATGTTACGTCAACCAAGTGGGTGTTGCGTCAACCAAGTGGATGTTACGTCAACTAAGTGGATGTTACGTTTCACGCTTTTCAGGACCTCGGGAGGTGATCTCTAGTCCGAGTACACTACAGTGTCGAATCCTGCAAGGTCCGAACCATGCAGTGTTTGGTGCACATTTTTCAGGGCTCTGTGTATAGCTTCGAGCTCCGCATCGTAATTCGATGTCATGGTCACACTGGGTCCGGGAATTTCCCCTTTGGTTGCCCGCCTATTGGGTATAGGGTATATGCTAAAGTTCCTTCTCTTTGTTTGGGATATTCATCCGTGTACATTGTACTTGGGTTCCCACGAAGCGTCAAAAAGTCTCAGGGCAGACACTTATCTGTACATATTGAGGGCTGCTTTTCTTCACTGCCGTGTAAGCCAAAGACAAACGTATGTCGGGGCGGGTAGCCTCCGCACATGGAGATTTAATCGGGACACGTATTGTTTACCTTCCGTTTAGTTTAAATCACTCGACTAAAACATTGTCCATAAACATCTGACTTAATATGTTGCATAAACAAGGCACCGAATACTATGACTAATTGGCTTGACATGACCACATGACTAAACCGCAATATTAAATAAAATTAATAAACAACGAGATTGCAAAGATGACTCAAAATATTGACTCAATCACTTGACTAGCCCAAAAGACTAAAACACCTTACTAAATAATCACTTGTGTTAACCAATCCACTAAAAACATTGTCTTAATCTCTCCACACAAGAGAGCAATTTCCCAGATTATCTTCCGGGTAGCCTCCTCTTGGGTTCACTTTTCATTTCAAATATTTTTATGTCCCCTCTGTGAACTTAATTAAAGATGTAAAACTTGTTTTGGACTAAAATAGTCCGAGTTTATGATAGATTAATCCGCTAGGCTGGTCTCCTAGGGACTACAGAAGGTAGATGTGGTCAACGGGAAAATCTGAGCTAACTTTGATGGCATCAATTAATGCAGATAATGTGGTTTCGCACGGAACCTGTTACTTTAAAGTGAGGGTTTGCATTGTCTAATGTGCATGTTTTGAGGCTAATGTCTATTTTGATGTTCTGTCCTGATCGTTGGAAGTGTTCGCTATACAACAGTCTGACAAAAATGACTTGGCTCACATCTTCACATCATTTGATGGGCAGGTGTACAGTCATCACATCATATGATGTGCAGGTGGATAGACATAACAAGATTTGATGATTGGGGTTCTTTAAGCTTACATCTACGGAGTACAACACATTCTAGTGGCCTGAAGTCGTGTAAAAAGTGTGGATGTCTTGTACATGTTTATTTAAATGTTGCATGTCCACTTGTAAACCTGTGATGTTGTTTCCTACACCGATTGATATCATCCAGTGGGATGGCCATCTGTGATCCTATGGATATCATCCAGTGGCATGGCCATCTGTGATCCTGTGGATATCATCATGTGTTGCAGTGGAGTAACAAGCCACAAAACACAGTTCATTCATCCTAATGCTATCGTCTACACTTTTTTTAAATTGGTGATCTGCCTTTGCCCCGCATGTTTGTTGGATTCCTCTGAATGTTCTAATGTGCATTTTGTCTGCAGGAATTCAAATCCATGGATATTCGTTCTGCATCATGGATTTTCAGCACTTTTGGATTGGGATCTAGAAAATTCGAAATCAAATCATTTTTGAAAGACATTAGTGTAGCCAGTGAAGATTAACAGAACAATGTGACGAGCTTGTGTTTGGAAAGAACAGTGTTTAGTCTAGAAATACATAAATGCAACATTATCTGGAGTTGTTTGGACCCCGAAAAGCACGTGGTGTTGAGTCACCTCATAGATACCTTCATGAATCACAGAGTCAACACAGAGATTCGTGTCAGTGACGATGTGTCCCTAACGTCTTTTAGCACAAATATTGACATGATCATAAGGACATATTTTATTTTTTTTAAAAAGAGATTTCGATAATTTTTTTAAATTAAATTTTGGTTAAATATTGATGAATACAGCCTACACCAGTGATGGAGAACCTATGGCACGCGTGCCACGGTCGGCACGCAGAGCCTCTCCAGCCAACACGCGACTAAAATATTAATTCCTTAATCAAACCAGCTAAGCCCAACCACCATTTTCTGGTTTCATTTGAGTGTTGGCACTTTACTATAAATAAGTGGGGTTTTGTTGAATTTCGGACACGCGGCCCCCCAAAAAAAGGTTCGCCACCACTGGCCTACACTCTACACTCTACACCATAAGCTTGGAAAGATTTCTACACCAAACAGATATGTCCTGATCTCAGTTCAAAGTCACATCGATTGCATTATTAATTGTAGCTATTTGAAAATCGTTAAGCTGGTTACCCCCACGTGTGTCATCAATCAAATGAAATCAATCGATACGATTGGCATCTTGCAAGTTGCACCTTCAGGTGTCCTGGTGCCTCCACCATCCATGTCGAAGGCTTTGTTTGGACCAATGTCAGTGTCACGAGAGGTCTAAAAATAAATGGGAGAACCAGTCGAGAGTTTGATGGACCAGGTTCGTGATCAACAATAAATCGTCACTTCCGCCCACGCCAGAGCCTTACCTTTTACCACGCCCACATCCGCCCGGACAACATGGTTAGATTAAATAATGGAGTCGGTGGATTAATTAGAGGGAAACACAACAGATGGGGGGTCGGGGGAGGGCATTTAAGTCGTTCAACATACACGGAATAATCTGGAGGAGAAAGAGTTTGTTGTTTCACTGGACGAGACTTAAGATATTAATGAAAGCGTTGTTGGTTCACTGGATGTGACTTTAGATAAATGATGAAAGAATTGTGGGTTGACTCGACGTGACTTTAGATATTGATGAAAAGGTTGGTGGGGTCATAAGATATTTACAGACATGCAAGAAATCAAGATCGAGACAACGCCACATCGGCATATTTTCCTTCAGCCACCCCAACCATCACCAGTTACCCCCCCCCCATCACCAGCCTCACCGTCTCTAAACCAACAACAGCCACCGCATCAATCAAGGCCCCCGTATCAACCAACATACGCGCCAACATCCACATTTCAACACCAGCCTCGACATAAAACAATTCCCAATATGAACCACCAGACACAACGTAAACACTTCCTTGATCTTACATTTCAATTACGTCTAATACTAATACGTCTAATAATAAAACCTGTTTGTGTGGCACTCTCTGAATGTAAATTTGGTTGGTATATTCCAGTTCACAACTGAACAAGGTGACCAATTATCCTTACTGCTATAGATCACATTTGATTTCATTTAAGCTGTATTCAATTGAAATCCTGCTAGCTATAGAGCTCCAATTCTTATTATATCATTTTCATTAGTAAAGTTTGTTATGTAGCATACCGTGTATAGTGCAATAGAGATTTGATTGAGTTCCGTGTTCATATATAAGCGTCTCTGCTTGCGATCCTCACCTCACCTCCAGTCTCCAGTTCTGATGTTTTCGATTTTAGATGCACTTGAATATTAAAATAACGTTTTGTCATCGAAAGAAAAATATCAAAGTTATTTTAATTACTGACGTGGAGCGTCCTCTAGAATGAAACAATGGTGAACGACTCAAACAACATCTAGAATGCCTAGTAATTCAGCGTTATGAGAAGTTGGTCTTAAAACAGTTTGTTTAAAGGGATTTTGATACCGGAAGAGGGATTTGACCAATTAATGTATATTTCTTACTTTGGGAACTTCATATTAGATCATATTTTGACCAATATAGTTAAGTTCCTTTCCTTCGGTATTGGAATTTTTGGAATTTTACAAATTAATATGTATATTTCTTACTTTTTGTATTTCATATTAGAGGATATTTAAACCAATATATTTATTAGGGCTGGTATTGATTAAAAAAATATGTTTGATTAATTGTGAAAAAATTTAATCGATTAATTTCGATTAATTATAACTTTATAATGCCCATATAGATCCCGTTAAGTCGCGATTCATTATTTCGTGAAATTCGTTGAGTGCGGTAATTCCATGGCTCCCAATTTTTGTGACGTAACACAGCAAATTCGTTCTACTATGCAAGAAATAAGGAAGAAAACCTTTTTCTTTACGTATGCACGTCTAAATAATAATAACAATACGAAGAAAAAGTATGTAAGGAACAAAAAATATAAATTATTATTAAATCTGGATACAAAAAAATTAGAAATATCTTCTTAAATTTTAATCGTATTTTAATCAATGAAATTAATTTTAATCGATTAAATTTTTAACGATTAATCGATTAATTAATCGTAAATTTCCGCAGTCCCACTATTTATATTGTTTGGTTATTTGATTTCGGAGATTGGACCAATCCCTCTGTTTTCTTTTTCTCCACAGCCCCGATGGATTGTGGGACGTGCGTGCTGATGGGGATGTGTATGCTGTGTGGGCCAGGCTTCGGTGGGTCTAACACAAAGGCTAGCTTAGAACCCGGTACATGGGATGATGATACGTGTGGTGACAAGTGGTGTGATGGGGATGTGTGTGCTGTGTGGGCCGGGCTTCGGTGGGTCTAACACAAAGGCTAGCTTAGAACCCGGTACATGGGATGATGATACGTGTGGTGACAAGTGGTGTGGTGAGGATGTGTGTGCTGTGTGGGCCGGGCTTCGGTGGGTCTAACACAAAGGCTAGCTTAGAACCCGGTACATGGGATGATGATACGTGTGGTGACAAGTGGTGTGGCTTACAGTATTAGGTCGTAGTAATGTGACGTCGTTTGCTGCATATTAAAATTCGATGTTGTTGTGGTTATGGATGTTGGTGTGGTTATGAATGTTGGTGTGGTTATGGATGTTGGTGTGGTTATGGATGTTGGTGTGGTTATGGATGTTGGTGTGGTTATGGATGTTGGTGTGGTTATGGATGTTGATGGTGTGGTTATAAATGGTGGCGGTGGGTGTTTTAAATGGTGGGGATGAGGTTATAAATGTTTTTGGTGTTGTTATAAATAGTGGTGGTGTTGTTATAAATGTTGTCGGTGTGGTTATAATTGGTGGCGGTGTGGTGATAAATGTTGGTGGTGTGGCAATCTATGTCTTTGAAATGATAGGGATTAACTTTAGATACAAGCTCAACAATTAAAATATATATATTATACAAGAGATAAAAAAAACGTCAAACATTGAAAACATAAAAGGATGCTGAGGTAGCCGATGCCGGTGTTACTGAAATAGAACTCAAATGTATTTAATGTATTTCTCCTGTATTTCAGGCGCGGCTGAACCAGGCAGACCTTTAACAGAAGCGGAGGTGATGACCGCCTTCGACAACATGTTTGTCCTGCTCGGAGAGAACGTCCGGCAAAAAGCGACGCCTCCACCCAATATCCGGAACACGAGACGGCATGGCCCGGATGTGAAGTACACAAGTCTCGGTATCGGGAAGAGAAATCCACACGCAATCGATACATTTTCTCTATCATTAGGAGACGATACCGCCGACGTTGGACTCTTTGACCACGACAGCCGATCCATGGAGGAAAGTTCGAGTGAAATAAAGGATCCCCAAGACGCTGTTTTGCATAAGTCATCTGAAGATAGCGGGACGGCGTTGGACGTCTCAGATTCTGAAATAGACTCGATGGAAGGGCAGAGAACCCTGTCTACCTTGCCAGTCTCACAGCGTAGCCAGTCAATGTTGGGGCTGGAGGCCGGGAGGAACACTAAGGGGCGGCTACTCGACAGGAACAATGCCTTTCTAGACAAGGAGGTGAAAGAGTTACTTGCTCGTAGATATCGTCACAGTCCTGTCTTTAAACTGCTGGGATTGTTCAGATAAGGTCTGCCAAGCAGATGTGACGTGTGTGGAGTCTGCCTGTTGCCATGGTTACAGTAGATAATAAACATATGAATGAAAGCTTGGAACGTGGAGTTCTTTTTTTATTTTTTATATTGAGTCTCTTGTCTAATGTTGAAATTTAATATATGTGGTTGTATTGTAAGATATCTTATTGTGTGAGATGTTACGGTGTGAGATGTTACTGTGTGAGATGTTATTGTGTGAGATGTTATTGTGTGAGAAGTTACTGTGTGAGATGTTACTGTGTGAGATGTTACTGTGTGAGATGTTACTGTGTGAGATGTTACTGTGTGAGATGTTATTGTGTGAGATGTTATTGTGTGAGATGTTACTGTGTGAGATGTTATTGTGTGAGATGTTACGGTGTGAGATGTTACTGTGTGAGATGTTATTGTGTGAGATGTTACTGTGTGAGATGTTACTGTGTGAGATGTTATTGTGTGAGATGTTACTGTGTGAGATGTTATTGTGTGAGATGTTACTGTGTGAGATGTTACTGTGTGAGATGTCACTGTGTGAGATGTCACTGTGTGAGATGTTATTGTGTGAGATGTTACTGTGTGAGATGTTATTGTGTGAGATGTTACTGTGTGAGATGTTACTGTGTGAGATGTCACTGTGTGAGATGTCACTGTGTGAGATGTCACTGTGTGAGATGTCACTGTGTGAGATGTTATTGTGTGAGATGTTACTGTGTGAGATGTTATTGTGTGAGATGTTACTGTGTGAGATGTCACTGTGTGAGATGTCACTGTGTGAGATGTTATTGTGTGAGATGTTATTGTGTGAGATGTTATTGTGTGAAATGTTATTGTGTGAGATGTTATTGTGTGAGATGTTATTGTGTGAGATGTTATTGTGTGAGATGTTATTGTGTGAGATGTTATTGTGTGAGATGTTACTGTGTGAGATGTTACTGTGTGAGATGTTATTGTGTGAGATGTTATTGTGTGAGATGTCACTGTGTGAGATGTTACTGTGTGAGATGTTACTGTGTGAGATGTTACTGTGTGAGATGTTATTGTGTGAGATGTTACTGTGTGAGATGTCACTGTGTGAGATGTCACTGTGTGAGATGTTATTGTGTGAGATGTTATTGTGTGAGATGTTATTGTGTGAGATTTTACTGTGTGAGATGTTACTGTGTGACATGTTATTGTGTGAGATGTTATTGTGTGAGATGTCACTGTGTGAGATGTTACTGTGTGAGATGTTACTGTGTGAGATGTTACTGTGTGAGATGTTATTGTGTGAGATGTTACTGTGTGAGATGTCACTGTGTGAGATGTCACTGTGTGAGATGTTATTGTGTGAGATGTTATTGTGTGAGATGTTATTGTGTGAGATGTTATTGTGTGTGGGATGTTGTTATGTGGGATATTATTATGTGTGTTATATTTGTGTAAGATCTGTTAAGACTGTTATTGTTTCAGATATATAGTTTTGTGTAAGTGTGTTATCGTTGATCTAGAAAACTATTGCAGAACTGTTTTAAAGAAACTTATATTGAGACGACAATCCTTAGGAAGTTGAACTGAAGTTTAAGGTAGAAATATATTTACTCAAAGTGAACTTTGTGACCTTTTCTCAATCTCAATTCAAGGAACCACAATTACTTTTATCTATTTTTAATTTTTTATATAGATATTTTTTACATCTGTTTACTTGAGTTATTCAGCAGTGTAGACAACTATACTTTAATGCAAATAAAGGGAGACAATGCCCAAAAAATGATGAAATAAAATAATTGTATTTGTATTGTCCCTTTTTACAGGATTATTGACGTGACTTAAATAGTGTCATCTTTAATAACGCCTCCTAGTCTTGGCTGCAGATGTGAGACTATATCATAGACCTGGTGTGTTTCCCGTCAAAAATGAAGGAAGTTTTCAAAATAAATACACTTTATTTTGAAAAAAAAATACAAATCAGAATAAAAAGTAATATCATACAGAACTTTTATTTATTTAATTTATTTTTTATTTTATTCATTTATTTTCATATTGCACAATTTTATACGGAACGTTCGAAAAAAATTATTTTTGGTGGAGTAATTTCGTGCGCTGCTTTCTAAAATTAGTAGCGTCACGGACAGACAGACATGACAGACGTGACAGAGATTGCAAATTATGTATATTGATAGTTGGTGTACACGTTTAAACAATTAATTATTACAACTGTCTCAGCTTCCATTGATCTCATCTGTTATTTATGGGGTGGGGGGGGTGGGGGGGTTCTGACGCGTTCTTAAAATAACATGATACTAAAAATAATTTTTGAAGAACAATTTTTCAAAAGCAGGAAAAATGACAATTAAAATTAAAATGAAACAAGCACGTGACTGTTTATTTTGGGATATTTTCTCTAATTACTAATAACTATAACATTTTTTAAATTTGTAAAAACACCTAGTTTTTTTAATTATAGCTTTCAAAAAATTCTTCCATTAAAAAAAAATTGCACTTTTTCACTGGTATTTAAATGTGCCATTGTAATAACATTTAGAAACTTTGCAATGGTTACATTCAACTTTTAAACAAATCAACATTTGCTTTGATCGCTATTCCAAATGAAAATTAATAATTATAAACTTGTTTGTCCATAGAAGAGACAAAAGGGTAAACACTACAAGGGCAGCACCCGTAAGGGCATCACACGTAAGGGCAGCACCCGTAAGGGCAGCACCCGTAAGGGCATCACCTGAAAGAGTACAAATAAAAGTGGGTGCCCCGGCAAAAAAATGTAAAAACAGCTGAAAGTTGATGTAGATATAACACACACACACACAAAACTTTGGGAACAACCCCCCTCAAAAAAAAAGGCTTTCACCAAGGCATTGAGTGGAGCAAGCAGAGTGTGTGAAATGAATATTGAGAAAGTTCCAGTATTCAATTCGTACTTTCTAAATTCAATGTAGTTTCAATAGATTTTTAAAATTATTTTTTTAAAACTGATGACAGAATTCGCCTAGTCCGCAGATGGACTTATTCATTTAATTCACGCTCTGGCCATTTTCCTTGCTGTTTAACTAGATTGCTAAATTAGAATAGTATTCCTTTATTTAGGAATAAATTATTCTATTAGTCAATATGGGCTATTTGGGTTCTTGTTTATGAAGTTAACGAATTTGTTCAAGTGATTTCTACCGACTTATCTACACATGACTGAGTCAGTCAGTGGTGTAGAAATGTTGGATTGAACGAATCAGTTTTTCTGGGACAGCCAATTGTTTTTGATATGAATGGGTGGAAAAATTATCTATTCTCTTCCCGTTTGAAGTAACTGGATATTCTCAATAATATCTGCTTAAAAGTTTGTGTAGAATATTTGAAATGAAGGCTTTGTATCTATATTGTGGAGCATTTGCCAGGAGGGGTAGAGATTCCACATTTTCCTTTTAAGTCACCTCCCTCCTTGCATGTACTCCGTAATTTCATATGTTTTTAATTAATGTGATGTGTCCATGTTCTGGTCCTGTATGCACGGCGAGGCATCAATGTAATCATCATGAATTGATGGCGATGTGGTGTGTGAAGTGTAAATGGTAACACATGGTTAGACATCTGTGGTGTAGCCTCTCAGACGTTAACCTTGACCTCCGACCTTGCAGAGACAGGTGCGTACAACTCGCAGACAGTTGACCCCTTGAACTTTCAATATCTCACGTACATGCGTTGTTTTTTTTTAATCAGTGATTCTCAAATATAACATTGGCAAACTCTTCCTACATTTGATTCATGTTTGTTATTTTTAAAAAAAAATCATGCCTTATTTAAAATACCTCTGACTAAAGTAACACAAATTTACTAAAAAAAATATTCCAACGAATTTCCAAAAAATTCCCCTGTCTTCCTGAAATTGTTTCCTTCCAGCGGTCAGACAAAAACAACACAGGAGGTATATTGGTTTTGATTAGCACCGTTGTATGGATTTCTTCTTATATACGAGTTTTCGGCTGTGGGGCGGTTATATTAACGAGGTTGGTTGATTTTATTTTGTTTTTTATATATTCTGTTGTAGATACAGGGGATACAACTATGTACTGAGACTATGTCTGTTTCAGATTACCAGACTTCGCCACATAAACGTTCGGTTGTACGTGTACCTGAATAACTCACATGCCAAGAGTTGGTGCTTGCTTTTAAAACTAGATAACGGACACGTAGACAACTGAAATTATTTTAAAGGTGTTGGGTCTGATAAACAAATTGATGAACGTTTGTTTATTGTATAGGATTTTCTGCTACTCTGATCATTACATTGTGTTTGTATGTAACAATGGTATAGCAAACGTAACAATGGTGTCGTGTAGGTAACGATGGTATAGCAAACGTAACAATGGTGTCGTGTAGGTAACAATGGTATAGCAAACGTAACAATGGTGTCGTGTAGGTAACGATGGTATAGCAAACGTAACAATGGTGTCGTGTAGGTAACAATGGTATAGCAAACGTAACAATGGTGTCGTGTAGGTAACAATGGTATAGCAAACGTAACAATGGTGTCGTGTAGGTAACGATTGTATAGCAAACGTAACAATGGTGTCGTGTAGGTAACGATGGTATAGCAAACGTAACAATGGTGTCGTGTAGGTAACAATGGTATAGCAAACGTAACAATGGTGTCGTGTAGGTAACGATGGTATAGCAAATGTAACTATGGTGTTGTGAATGTAAAAAAATGGGATTTATATGAAACGATAGTTTTGTTGATGTAATAATGGTGTTGTGTATGTAACAGTGCTGTTGTGTATGTAACAATGCTGTTGTGTATGTAACAGTGCTGTTGTGTATGTAACAGTGCTGTTGTGTATGTAACAGTGCTGTTGTGTATGTAACAGTGTTGTTGTGTATGTAACAGTGCTGTTGTGTATGTAACAGTGCTGTTGTTTATGTAACAGTGCTGTTGTGCATGTAACAGTGCTGTTGTGCATGTAACAGTGGGGTTGTAAAGGTAAAGATGTTGTATGCCATGTATCAATGCCCTATGCCACGTCTCAATGCTAACACAGTTATAACCCTGTTGTTAACCTACTGAACTCACGTATCGCCACACAGCCCTGATATCGTCCATAACTCGCCTGTGGTCAAGTGTGACCTGGCACGCGCCTGTAGTCAAGTGTGACCTGGCACGCGCCTGAGGCCGAGATTCCAGAATTCTCCTATCAGACAAGAGGGCTGCTATCGTCCATAACTCGCCTGTGGTCAAGAGAATAAATCAACGTCGACATGTGCGACTTATCTCCCTTTGGTTACGGATAGTGGTCAGGGGCGTGCATCCCTGTCGGTGAGTGGGGGGTGGAGAGTGGTGGGAGGTTGGAGGGGCAAACAACACTGTTGTCCGTGGGGGGGGGGTCATTTGGCAGAGGCTGGAGTCAGACATAAGGGATGACTTTAACATCATCCAAGTTCAACTAATGCTAAACTGATGACAATCATTCACACGAAAATAAGAGAGAGAGAGAGAGAGAGAGAGACTGAGAGATAGAGAGAGATGGAGTAGAGAGAGAGAGAGAGAAAAGGGAGGGAGTAAAAGAGAGAGAGGGAGAGAGAGGGAAGGAGAGAGAGAGAGAGAGGGAGGGAGTGAGTGAGAGAGAGCTTTTTCTCCTCCTCCCACCCAAACCTTATACAACTTTTTCCGATTTTTAAATTCAATTAATATTTACTTTCCTTGAGAATATACAAGAATTTACACACTTATTGAAAAAAATTAAAAATTACCATAATTGTTTGTTTCAACCTCCTTGTTACAAAGTGAGACTCCCTTTCCCCACCCCCACCCATTCCTACCACGTCTAGACAGGGACGTCAGTCTAAACCACTGATTAAAAAGCCTCTATCTCTAACTCTATCTCTTATCATAATGCGTGTGTAGCGCTGTCTGTTGGCCTTCTCTTAATGATAAATTCAAATAAAAAGGGACGTAACTTTGATTAGATGATTTACTTACCGCTGGAAACAGCTGCCGTTTAGCTCGCTGTAAATCAATGAACTCATTCGGCGAAGGAAACTTCTAGTTTTTTTTGTGTTTATTATTTATTTTTTGTTGTTGTATAACCCAGTGCTACTCCAGTATGTTGTATAACCCAGTGCTACTCCAGTATGTTGTATAACCCAGTGCTACTCCAGTATGTTGTATAACCCAGTGCTACTCCAGTATGTTGTATAACCCAGTGCTACTCCAGTATGTTGTATAACCCAGTGCTACTCCAGTATGTTGTATAACCCAGTGCTACTCCAGTATGTTGTATAACCCAGTGCTACTCCAGTATGTTGTATAACCCAGTGCTACTCCAGTATGTTCACTTGTATGGCTGATGATTTTAGGTGGGAGTTTGGAGGAAGGTGAGTTGATGGTGATTTTGGTGGAGGGTGAATTTGAATTAAAGCACATCTGGCAAAGTAAGAAGCTCTCCCTGAGATCAAAGATCCGGCTAATGCGCTCTCTGGCGATGTCGGTCTTTTTGTATGGTTGTGAGGCTTGGACGCTCACTGCAGACCTCCAAAGAAGAATCAATGCGCTGGAGATGAGATGTTTCAGAAAGATATTGAACATCTCCTACACAGCGCACATCACAAACGAAGCGGTCCGCAACACAATAAGTACTGTCATTGGCCCCTACGAGGACCTACTCACATCAATTAAAAAGAGGAAATTACGATTGTACGGACACGTGACAAGAAATTGAGGTCTCGCAAAAACCATATTACAACGCACAGTCCAGGGAGGAAGGAAAAGAGGCAGATATAAGAAGAGATGGGAGGATGATATCAAAGAGTGGACCGGCCTGTCATTCAGCGACTCTCAAAGGGCAGCACAGGACCGGGACAAATGGCGTGTGTCAGTGAGCAGTTCACGATGGTGCCCCAACGACCCAACAACGGGTTAAGGGATAGTTCAAGTTCAAGAATTTGGTGGAGGGTGAGTGTGGTGGATGGTGAGTGTGGTGGATGGTGAGTGTGGTGGATGGTGAGTGTGGTGGATGGTGAGTGTTGTGGATGGTGAGTGTGGTGGAAGGTGAATTTGGTGGAAGGTGAATTTGGTGGAAGGTGAATTTGGTGGAAGGTGCGTTTGGTGGATGGTGAATTTGGTGGAAGGTGCGTTTGGTGGAAGGTGAATTTGGTGGAAGGTGAATTTGGTGGAAGGTGAATTTGGTGGAATGTGAATTTGGTGGAAGGTGCGTTTGGTGGAAGGTGAATTTGGTGGACGGTGAGTGTGGTGGATGGTGAGTGTGGTGGAAGGTGAATTTGGTGGACGGTGAGTGTGGTGGAAGGTGAATTTGGTGGAAGGTGCGTTTGGTGGATGGTGAGTTTGGTGGAAGGTGCGTTTGGTGGAAGGTGAATTTGGTGGACGGTGAGTGTGGTGGATGGTGAGTGTGGTGGAAGGTGAATTTGGTGGACGGTGAGTGTGGTGGAAGGTGAATTTGGTGGAAGGTGCGTTTGGTGGAAGGTGAATTTGGTGGACGGTGAGTGTGGTGGATGGTGAGTGTGGTGGAAGGTGAATTTGGTGGACGGTGAGTGTGGTGGATGGTGAGTGTGGTGGAAGGTGCGTTTGGTGGATGGTGAGTTTGGTGGAAGGTGCGTTTGGTGGAAGGTGAATTTGGTGGACGGTGAGTGTGGTGGATGGTGAGTGTGGTGGAAGGTGAATTTGGTGGACGGTGAGTGTGGTGGATGGTGAATTTGGTGGAAGGTGCGTTTGGTGGAAGGTGAATTTGGTGGACGGTGAGTGTGGTGGATGGTGAGTGTGGTGGAAGGTGAATTTGGTGGACGGTGAGTGTGGTGGAAGGTGAATTTGGTGGAAGGTGCGTTTGGTGGAAGGTGAATTTGGTGGAAGGTGCGTTTGGTGGAAGGTGTGTTTGGTGGAAGGTGAGTGTGGTGGATGGTGAGTGTGGTGGACGGTGAGTGTGGTGGATGGTGAGTGTGGTGGAAGGTGAATTTGGTGGAAGGTGCGTTTGGTGGAAGGTGAATTTGGTGGACGGTGAGTGTGGTGGATGGTGAGTGTGGTGGAAGGTTAATTTGGTGGACGGTGAGTGTGGTGGAAGGTGAATTTGGTGGAAGGTGCGTTTGGTGGAAGGTGAATTTGGTGGACGGTGAGTGTGGTGGATGGTGAATTTGGTGGAAGGTGCGTTTGGTGGAAGGTGAGTGTGGTGGACGGTGAGTGTGGTGGATGGAGAGTGTGGTGGAAGGTGAATTTGGTGGAAGGTGCGTTTGGTGGAAGGTGAATTTGGTGGAAGGTGCGTTTGGTGGAAGGTGAGTGTGGTGGACGGTGAGTGTGGTGGATGGCGAGTGTGGTGGAAGGTGAATTTGGTGGAAGGTGCGTTTGGTGGAAGGTGAATTTGGTGGAAGGTGCGTTTGTTGGAAGGTGAATTTGGTGGACGGTGAGTGTGGTGGATGGTGAGTGTGGTGGAAGGTGAATTTGGTGGAAGGTGCGTTTGGTGGAAGGTGAATTTGGTGGAAGGTGAATTTGGTGGAAGGTGCGTTTGGTGGAAGGTGAATTTGGTGGACGGTGAGTGTGGTGGATGTGAGTGTGGTGGAAGGTGAATTTGGTGGAAGGTGCGTTTGGTGGAAGGTGAATTTGGTGGACGGTGAGTGTGGTGGATGTGAGTGTGGTGGAAGGTGAATTTGGTGGACGGTGAGTGTGGTGGAAGGTGAATTTGGTGGAAGGTGCGTTTGTTGGAAGGTGAATTTGGTGGACGGTGAGTGTGGTGGATGGTGAGTGTGGTGGAAGGTGAATTTGGTGGACGGTGAATTTGGTGGACGGTGAGTGTGGTGGAAGGTGAATTTGGTGGAAGGTGAATTTTGTGGACGGTGAGTGTGGTGGAAGGTGAATTTGGTGGACGGTGAGTGTGGTGGAAGGTGAATTTGGTGGAAGGTGAATTTGGTGGACGGTGAGTTTGGTGGAGTGTGAGTGTTGTTAGGGTGAGTTTAGTGGAATGTGGGTTTGGTGTAAGGCAAGTGTGGTGGAAAGTGAATTTGGTGGCGGGGAGTTTGGTGGAAGGTGAATGTTGTGGAAGGTATGTATAATGTGAGCTAAACTTTGAATAACATTAACAGATGTTTTCAGGAGGAATTGAAATATAATGACACCATTCAGAGTGGATAGATAACACTCAGACACCATGACACCACTCAGACACCATGACACCACTCAGAAATCACACACCACTCAGACACCATGACACCACTCAGACACCATGACACCTCTCAGACACCATGACACCACTCAGAAATCACACACCTCTCAGACACCATGACACCACTCAGACACCATGACACCTCTCAGACACCATGACACCACTCAGAAATCACACACCTCTCAGACACCATGACACCACTCAGAAATCACACACCTCTCAGACACCATGACACCACTCAGAAATCACACACCTCTCAGACACCATGACACCACTCAGAAATCACACACCTCTCAGACACCATGACACTACCCAGACACCATGACACCACTCATACACCATGACACCACTCAGGCACCATGACACCACTCAGACACCATGACACCACTCATACACCATGACACCACTCAGACACCATGACACCACTCAGAAATCACACACCTCTCAGACACCATGACACTACCCAGACACCATGACACCACTCATACACCATGACACCACTCAGGCACCATGACACCACTCAGGCACCATGACACCACTCAGACACCATGACACCACTCAGACACCATGCATCACACAGACATCACACACCACTCAGACCCAACACATCACACAGAATCACACACCACTATACACACACTCCTCCAAGATTGACGTCTGCTAAGTCAGCAAAACCCCATTAATGTGAAATCAACAAGGAGCAGGTAATCGAGTATAAACATAAAAACTTCTCCCTGAAATTGGGGCACACCAAGGAAGCCCAGGTAACAAGGTCAAAGCGCACGTGCAATAATTATAAGATAATTTAAATCACTTCGTCTAACCATCGTAATTTTTCTGTTTTTACAAAAATGATCAAATTTTATTTATTCGAAAGAGTTGTTTCACTTAAATATCGGTATGAAGGAAAAGAAATAAAATAATAATGAAATTTTTACGTTGTCAATTAGTTTTCCCACCCCCACCCCCTCTTACCAACCACACGAGATACAGACATTCAGAGAACTGCACAATTAAAAGTTAAATTGACGATGAATAATATCAAAAGACTCCAAAATGTAACCAAAAGATTGGTAGTCTATAGCAGTGCTTCTCAAACTTTTTAGTATGGCGGACCGGCAGAAATTTTTTCCATTGCACCAGGGACCGGTGCATTATTTTCCCTGCACTGACAATTTTTTCTGTCCTTTTGTGAGAACATCTGCGGACCGGCAGCGGATGGCCCACGGACCGGCACCGGTCCGCGGACCACCACTTTGAGAAGCAGTGGTCTATAGCTATCTTTCTCTTAATTTATGTTCCCTGTTTTTTCCCTTTACCACGTTACATTGTTTACTCTTAAAATTAAATTACTTTTCTTTATTTATTATATTATTTTATGTCAAATGTTTTGTTTTTAAATTTATTATGTTTATCTTTAATCTGTTACAATCGTTTTCTTTTTTTAACATGTTACATTATTTACTTTTTTTTTACTTTGTTACTGTATTTACTAAGTGACCACCATGATGGTAGGTAGGACATGATAGTAGGTAGGACATGATAGTAGGTAGGACATGATAGTAGGTAGGACATGATAGTAGGTAGGACATGATAGTAGGTAAGATATGATAGTAGATAGGACATGATAGTAGGTAGGACATGAAATTAGCTAGGTCATGATAGTAAGTAGGACATGATAGTAGGTAGGACATGATAGTACCTAGGACATGATAGTAGCTAAGACAGGATAGTAGCTAGGACATGATAGTAGCTAGGACTATATACCAGCTTTCCGACTAAAAGCGTTGTCATGAAAGCAGCTTTTGGAGACAAGTTGAAATACATTTAGACAGACATCACAATATTCATGTGTCCATGTTACTGGGATAGACAGACAACACAATATTCACGTGTCCATGTTATTGGGATAGACAGACAACACAATATTCATGTGTCCATGTTACTGGGATAGACAGACAACACAATATTCACGTGTCCATGTTACTGGGATAGACAGACAACACAATATTCATGTGTCCATGTTACTGGGATAGACAGACAACACAATATTCACGTGTCCATGTTACTGGGGTAGACAGACATCAAGATATTTTTATCTAACGTAACCTGTTTATTTTATCTCTACAGCGAGTCCATCTATTTAAATATTTCCCCCAAGCTTGAATGTTACATCACAACCTCTACCCTCCGTTGATACAAATTAAATTGAAATCCACAAACTCAAACACGGTTCAAAATTGCAGTTCATGCTAAAATGAGAATCTGGGTTAACAAATCGGATCACTCCAGCAGCATTTCACACGGAAGACAACTTTGCAAGATAAGATCTAGAAACGATTTTCAAATGATGAAAAGAAATCATTATCACGTGACGGAACTCAGATTTTGGGTGAATTTTTTTAGCATGGCAATGTTCCCTCTAAGGTTCGTTGGTCCGTGTGCAAAGTTAAAAAGAACCAAAAAAAAATATATTTTAAATATAAATAAAAAACTCGTTTGCAAAGCTGCACATCAAACCTTTTTTGGTGCAATATTTTTTAAAATGTGTTGCGTGGTAATTCTAAACTGCTGCGCGGCGTCGGCCAGATAGCTGCGCGGCCGCGTAGCATAAAAGGGAGCATTGGAGCATGGTATATTCATACGTAGTGTAAATATGAACAAGCCCTAACATTATCATTTATCGCTCAGATATTTGGACACGGGAATATCTATTCTATATCTATAGTTCGCCAGAAATTAGGACAAGCACAAGACGACGCGACCAAGGAAGCATGACGAATGACCCTCGCTAGGGTGGTACAAGGGTTGGGGCGTAGCTCAACCGCAGTGCTCATGTCTCTAGGCCAACAATGTGTCTTGCGCTCACTCACTTTGTTCTCATTTCTTCGTGTTGCTGTTTGTGTCCGTTCTTTCCCCCCTTTCTTTGCACTATCTATGAGCAAGTCTGCAGCCTATGCTACGCCGTGGGTCGTATCTAGTATAATTAATATATGTTTACAAGCCTTCAACGCCCGTGTTTTTTGCGCATGGAATCAGGAAAAAAACAGATACAACGTTTTAGGAAACATAAATTAAGGGTCCTGTTGAAAATAAAAGTCAAAAAAATTTATTTTTAGAAAAAGGGCATTAAATCAAGGCCGTACGTTCGAACGAACCCCCTTGTGCGAATTTGTGCCCTTTTGTTGTCACAAATAGATGCAAGACGACTTCCTAAAATCAATAAACTACAATAAATGCAATGAAAGATCCAGTCATTTTGTATCAGATTTGTTTACATCGAAAACAATTTAAGAGAGGAATTCATCTCTTTTGTTCTACTTGTTCGAACAACGGGAGAGGTGATGGCCTAAAAGATCTTGACATTATTGAGAGATTTTGGGATCCCACTACAGAAAATGAGGGGCCAGTGTTATGATGGCGCTCTATCTATGTCGGGCACTGTCTCAGGAGTTCAAGCACGTATTTCCCTTTTTCATTACGATCCCACACTCCGTTGGGATCACGCACCCCACTACGACCCTGATGCGTAACAGAAACCTGTTTTTGGTTGAATCCACTTACCAATCCATGAAGCATATATTTAGATAAGATCGATTTTTAGAGATCCAAATTGGGCTTCTTCCAAGTTTTCCTGTTACATCTGGTTCCTAGTGGGATTATGAAAGTATCGACCAAATAGGGCTACGTTTATAAACAAAGTTGACATTTTTTTTTGTTGACACATTCATTTATTTTCCAATTAATCAACTTAGATCATACATTTTTTAAAATAAAATATTAAGTTTTAAATTATTACTAACCCCATCCCACTTTTTGGAAACTTGCGAGATCGTATTCTCCGACATCACTATTTTTGGAATATAAATTAACTATTTTATTTATTATTTGTTATTCGCAAGAGATATAAACATTATTCCTTTAAGAGGAGACGGTGGGGGGCCCATTATTTAACGTGAGGTTTGTCCTAATGAAAATAAATCTGAAAGATAAAAGGATAAGGATTTTAAAAATTGTCCGTTTAACATCGGTTGTAAAATAAGGGAGATGTTTGCATCAAATTAAATTATATAGTTTTATAGAACATTTGCATCAGCCCTAAATCAAACGAATAATTAGAAAAACATTAAATTCACTGTCTTGGCAAATAATTGGTGTAAAAATTTTAAACTTCTCCCCGTAAAATAGGTAACAATTAACGGAGATTTTTTTTTAATGGGAAACTTCTACAACACTTCTAAATCAGCCCCAATTGAAGTGAATAAAAATCCTGATACAATTTAATGTTTGACGAATACTTATTAAACATCAAAAACTTTTTCATTCGAATTTTCTATTTTAAAAAAATTAGGTCAGCTCTAAATGAATTGAATAAGATGACTAACATCGATTGCATAATCTGACAAATATTTAGATTATATTATAAAAATATGTCCCATAAAGTCGATGTAAAATAGGGTTAGATAAAAATTAAGTTATAGAATGTTCTAGAATATCCTAGAATAAATTGAATAATATGATTACTTTACAATTCATAACCATTTAGATACAGGCATATACACCAAATATGTGGCCCAATAGTGTTGTTTAATTCTATAGATATTTGTTTATAGCTTATATAATCCCATAGAGTATGTTAATATCGGTCTTCAAGGTATTCTGTCCCAAGTTAGGTCTATATCCATCCCTCTATCCATCAACCAATAGCCAATGTTTAAAATAATATTTTATAGATGTTATATAATAAAAAGGACATTGTGGGCCCCCGGGTAAAAACGGTAGATTATGTAAAGTTAAAAACCCCTCTAGATTTTAATCTTGATCATAATGGTTATATGTGCCAATATTTGCAAAGATCATATAAAATGTAAAACATAATGTGGAATCCTGTATAATAAAAGGCACGTTTCTGTCCTTTCTGTCCGTTCTGTCCGGTCATCTATAGCGATTGGTCCCTCAAGTACATATGACTCCTACAGCCAATCATATTGAACACGTTTAGGCCATTTACGCGGACGTTCAAAACGAGTTATTTTTGTGCAGTATTTCTTCCAAGACTTTATTTTGAGTTATGCGCGTTGGGATTTATTGCAAAAAGCTCTGTTTTTATTATTGAACCCTTTATATTAACTCGTGGTGTCTGGTTGAACACTTGATTGCTTGCTTGTCGCCAAAACTTTTGATCAATTTTTAACCCACTTCCTGGTAAGCTGAAATTTTGCAGGCAGAAATTTTGCAGACAGTTTCGTACTGATGATAAAAAAATGTATCAAAATTTCAGATCGATCATATACCATAATTAAATTTTTGAATTTTTAGATTATTTTATTTATTCCTATGTATCATGTTATTTTTTGAGATAGAGCGTCGCGGTGCGTATTATACTGAACAACCTTTCTGTCGCGCAATAAGGTGCGTATTTTATTGACAACACTTTTTATAAACATATTCGTGATCGATGTGCATTATATTAAACATGTTTTACGACACAACTGCTATTTTGTATTTGAGGATGGTCTCGCGCTGCGTATTATAATGAACATTCTTTTAGTTACGTCTAGTACATAAAGGATTTATAGTGAAAAACTTGTTTTTTTACGTTTTTTATAATAAATCCTTTATATTAACTTGTGGTGTCTGCTTGCTTGCACCCTTGAACCATTGCTTGTCTCCAAAACTTTGTATCAATTTTAACCCACTTCCTCATAAGCTAGCGAGCTGAAATTTTTGGATGGTCTTGTATTATAATGAACATTCTTTTAGTTACTTCTCGTACATAATGGATTTATAGTCAAAAACTTGGTTTTTTACGTTTTTTAAAAAAAATTAAACCCTTTATATTAACTCGTGGTGTCTGGTTGATTGCTTGCTTGCTTGTCGCCAAAACTTTTGATCGATTTTTAACCCATTTTCTCGTAAGCTAGCGAGCTGAAATTTTGCAGGCAGTTTCGTGCCCATGATAAAAAGGAAGTATAAAAATTTCGGATCGATCGCATGTACTGTAATTAAATTATTGAATTTTTAAGTTATTTTATTTATTTATATGTAGATCTATCATTGTATTTTTTTGAGATAGTGTCGCGGTGCGTATTATATTGAACGATCTTTCTGTCGCGCAATTAGGTGCGTATTTTATTGACAACACTTTTTATAAACGTATTCCTGATTGGTGCGCATTATATTAAACATGTTTTACGACACAACTGCAATTTTGTATTTTTGGAAGGTCTTGCACTGCGTATCATAATGAACATTCTTTTAGTTATGTCTCGTACATTTATAGTCAAAAACTTATATATTTTTTTTTAAATTAAAAAATTTTGTTTAAATATTTAAATTATTTTTTTTGAAGTATTAGAATATAATATTTTAAAAAGATAAATATATATATATATATATATATATATATATATATATATATATATATATATATATATATATATATATATATATATATATATACTAGTGTATCACCCGTAAAAATGACGGAAGTTTTCAAAATAAAACAACATCAAAGTAAAAAATATCGTAATACAGAACTTTCGTTTATTTTGTGTATTTTTATTTTATTCATTTATTTCCTTATTGAACAATTATATGCGTCCGTTCAAAAAGAGTTCTTTTTTGGTGCAGTAATTTGGTGCGCTACTTTCTAAAATTAGTAGCGTCACGGACAGACATGGCAGACAGACATGACATACATTGCAAATTATGTATATTGATAATATATATATACATTAGCGTATCACCCGTCAAAAATGACGGAAGTTTTCAGCTCAAATCTATTTATTTTATAAAAAATGCAATTTTCTTAGGGTGCCTACGGCGCCGACCATTCCAAAAGCCCAACTAACTTGTCCTTGTTTGATAAATACGAAATATTAAACTTTCTGAAATATACACAAATTATTTTATAATAAGGGTTGTAGGGCGCCTACTTTGTTTTTTTAAATTATAATTAACCATCATTAACTCCTCTTTTTACATTCATCCCTTTTCCAAAATTAAAATTCATGTATGAGAGAAAACAATGACGTCATATAATATTTTTTTACAGCGCATCTTTAATTTGCACACCTTTTGATGCATTGGTGCAGTAATTTGGTTTTCCCTGCTTTCTAAAATTAGTGGCGTCACAGACAAACATTGCAAATTATATTGTTTAATAATAATAATAATTTATAGTTACTATCCCTTTATGAGTTGATAATAAACCAGAATGGTTTGTTTTCATGTTCATAATACGCGTTGATTAAACAAAAATCTAATATGATAGAGCAGTACATGAGATCCATGCTGGGTGTAGTTTAAATATTTCTATTCAACTCTAAATACGTTTATTGTTCATATTGATATATTCATAAAGAACAGTTTAAAATAATCAAATGGCAGTCCACTTAAGTAGTACCTAGAGCTCTGCCTTCTGTATATAAAACCACGGACATTGATAGCTATCTACTATAGTATTCTTACCATTGATAGCTATCTACTATAGTATTCTTACCATTGATAGCTATCTACTATAGTCTTCATATCATTGATAGCTATCTACTATAGTCTTCATATCATTGATAGCTATCTACTATAGTCTTCTTACCATTGATAGCTATCTACTATAGTCTTCTTACCATTGATAGCTATCTACTATAGTATTCTTACCATTGATTGCTATCTACTATAGTCTTCATACCATTGATAGCTATCTACTATAGTCTTCATATCATTGATAGCTATCTACTATAGTCTTCATACCATTGATAGCTATCTACTATAGTCTTCATATCGTTGATAGCTATCTACTATAGTCTTCATACCATTGATAGCTATCTACTATAGTCTTCATATCATTGATAGCTATCTACTATAGTCTTCATATCATTGATAGCTATCTACTATAGTCTTCATACCATTGATAGCTATCGACTATAGTCTTCATACCATTGATAGCTATCTACTATAGTCTTCATATCATTGATAGCTATCTACTATAGTCTTCATACCATTGATAGCTATCGACTATAGTCTTCATACCATTGATAGCTATCTACTATAGTCTTCATACCATTGATAGCTATCGACTATAGTCTTCATACCATTGATAGCTATCTACTATAGTCTTCATACCATTGATAGCTATCGACTATAGTCTTCATACCATTGATAGCTATCTACTATAGTCTTCATATCATTGATAGCTTTCTACTATAGTCTTCATATCATTGATAGCTATCTACTATAGTCTTCATATCATTGATAGCTATCTACTATAGTCTTCATATCATTGATAGCTATCTACTATAGTCTTCATATCATTGATAGCTATCTACTATAGTCTTCATACCATTGATAGCTATCGACTATAGTCTTCATACCATTGATAGCTATCTACTATAGTCTTCATATCAATGATAGCTATCTACTATAGTCTTCTTACCATTGATAGCTATCTACTATAGTCTTTTTACCATTGATATCTATCTACTATAGTCTTCTTACCATTGATAGCTATCTACTATAGTCTTCTTACCATTGATAGCTATCTACTATAGTCTTCTTACCATTGATAGCTATCTACTATAGTCTTCTTACCATTGATAGCTATCTACTATAGTCTTCTTACCATTGATAGCTATCTACTATAGTCTTCTTACCATTGATAGCTATCTACTATAGTCTTCTTACCATTGATAGCTATCTACTATAGTCTTCTTACCATTGATAGCTATCTACTATAGTCTTCTTACCATTGATAGCTATCTACTATAGTCTTCTTACCATTGATAGCTATCTACTATAGTCTTCTTACCATTGATAGCTATCTACTATTGTCTTCTTACCATCTTAAATCAATATGTAGACGCATGTCAAGTTTTGGGTTTACAAACGTTATAAGATCTGTAGTTTCTTTTAATAAGGAAATAGGGAATAATCAAAGTTAATTTTAAAAATTTAAACCAATGTCTACAAATAAGTGTTTTAACCGATTTTAAAAATCTAATAGCTATGTATTATTTCAGACAAAGCTTATTACAGAATTCATGACCATGCCTTTTTTCGTTTAGTCACCTTTTCGTTTTGTCCCCATGACGTTTTGTCATGGTACTAAAAGCACCCACTCTCACTTTAGTTTCTAATCTCTCACTTTCTCTCTCTCTCTCTCTCTCTCTCTCTCTCTCTCTCTCTCTGTCTGTCTGTCTCTCTCTGCTTGTTTCTCTCTTTCTCTCTCTCTCTCTCTCTGTCTCTCTGTCTCTCTCTCTCTGTCTCTCTCTCTGTCTCTCTCTCTCTCTCTGTAAAATTGCGAATTAGAAGAGATAAAATTGAGCATTCTTTTAGATTATAAAACTGATTTCTTTCTTTCAACGAACTTCTATTAAATCAACTATTGAAGTAATCGTTATTAAGTCAAGGAAATTTTTCAAAATATAACTTTATTAAGAAATATTTACACTGATGTAATAACATAACGGAATAAAATAAAACTATATCTCAGTTTTTTTAACCTTTGTCGCCAGGATCAACGTATTGAAATGATACAAGGGATATTGCAATGACAGCTTTGAGTAATACTTAAGGAGAATTTAAAAACTTTTTTTTAAAGCTCCAACATTTGTGAACTCAATGGGAGGAGGAGGGAGGAACCGACTTAAGGTCACAAATAATACAAAAGTGATCTGAGGACAGGAACCGACTTAAGGTCATAAATAATACAAAAGTTATCTGAGGACAGCTTTTCAGTTACATGTGCACTTTTAACAACCCAATCGTCAATATTCAATACCTAATCATTAAATTGTCCTTGATCATACTTCTATTTACTTATAGCAAAAATAGAACCAATGCAATATTTTTAGGTATAACAAAAGTAGATTATGCGAAGCGTGAATCCATAATGATAATACTGACATAGAAATAACACTTAAAAACTTAAGCAAACACAAAACAAAATGACAATTTGACTAAATCTTTATATAAATATTACTATACATATAAACAGTGAAGGTTATCATTATTATTAGGCCTTTTATTTATTTATTATATATTTACTGTGCTTAAACGGGATACAATAATGGTACGCTAAAATGTCTTATACTTAAATAATTATATATATTTTTAATATAAACTGCCAAAAATTATAGTTATTAAAAAAAATGGCAAAAACCACAAAAATAATGACGTCATTTACACATAAATAGTCATATTTAAAAACAAAAGAATGAAAAATATTCTATTTTGATTAATTTTTTTATTAACGTTAATATATTGTTATGTAAATCTTTTATTAACAGATATTAATTGTTAACATCTGCTATCTTAGTTTCTGTAGTTTAAATTATGTATGTGTTGTTTGTGTTCTGGTGTTGTTTATTTTTAGATATAATATTTAGAAACTTAAGATAGATGTCTCATTAATGTAGGTTGTTAAAAATGGCAATGGGAGTTGTTTTTCCCGTTAGCGATGCACCACAAAGCACAGCTAATGTTGTATTTACGATGAAATTCAAAGTGTTTTTTAACCAAACTTTGGATAATTGATTAATTAGAAATGTTATTCTCCAAAAAATGTTATTTTATTCATAATTTACAATTTTATGACTCTTGATATTGAATACTTGTGTTAGTTTTTTTTTGTATAGACCTAAAACGTACAAAAAATGTATAGAAACAACATTTGAATGACAAATTCAATTTAAAATTGTAATTTATAAAGAATTTAAAAGAACTATACAATTTTTATATGCACTATAACAGATATGCTTAGCTGACTGGTTATGTAACATAAGTCGAACTCTTTTTGCATTGTACGTTAGGAAACGAGTCTATATTATTCAAGTGCTATTTCACTTGATCTCGATCTCTAAAAATAGGGATACAATGTCAATGAATAATTAGGAGAATCCTACCACAGATAAAGCCTAAGTCCAATTTCAACAAACTCATTCCAAAGGTTTATGCCATAATCCTTAAAAATTACTAATTTATAGTTAATATTTATATTGTATAATTAACTTGCCTTTGTTGTCTGCAAGAGAGGATACTTAATATTGTACATAAAATGGTTATCGTCCTCATCATCATCATCAGTGCCGTGACCGTTGCTGTCTTTGGGGGGAGCGCGTGGACACATCAACAGATAACGATGCCCATATTTGCCTATTTTGAGCGGCGGCCAATAATTCATGAAATTTCATCCCTGTCCATTCGTTTATGTTGTCCATCCAGCCTTTTCGTTGTTGACCTCTTCGCCGGCCCCCTTCTACAGGGCATTTTAGGATAATTTTTGTCAGGGTATCATGTCGCTGTACATGACCGTGCCATGCCATCTTACGTCTCTTAATTGTTGTTATAATGGTTTCTTGATGACCCTCAATAGAGTTTATTATGTCCCAGATATATTGATTGGTCTTGTGTTCTAAATATGATATCTGGAGAGTTTTTCTCATGCATTTGTTTTCAAATGCCTGCAGCTTGCTTTCAGTGGCTGCCATTAGTGTCCAGGTCTCACATTCAGAAAGGACAATGGTTTTAACGAGAGCTCTGTAAAGCCTGAGCTTTGTTGGCAAGCTAATGTTTTTGCTGTTCCATATTTTAGTTAACTCCGTCATAGCAGCCATTGCCGACCCAATTCTAGCTCGAAATTCAGCTTCACAAGTACCATCTTACATGTTTAAACAATTAAATACTCTATATGAACAGAGGGATAATGTGTAGTTTTTCTCTCACAAGAAACATATTATACATGAACAGTGCTGCCAGTGACAATTTTGGAGAAAAAAAAACCTAGCCAACACGTAAAAAAAACCCAAAAAATCTAGATCCCAAAGAAAAAAAACCAAAACACGCAAAAAATAGACAAATATGACGTCAAATAGCTCCAGCCAACCCCCCACCCCTCCCTTTAAAGCCGAATTTCCTATTTGAAAATGAGCATGTTTCAAATCATTTTATTGACATTTTAGTGTGTACTTAGTGTGAGGCTGCACTCTAATACCTAAACACAAGTGAAGCCAATTAAAACGTAATTAAATAAATTGAAAGCAATCAAATATTTAAGTGGATATTAATTTAATGTTGCACGTTTTCATGTGACGTCACAGTTCTTCAACACCCCCTCCCCATTGTTACACATGGTAAAAAAGTGTGATCCCCCACCCCCATCCCCCCAGGTGTGTGTCGGCATTTATGGACGGCGCCTAAGGCAGAGGCGTCACTATGGTTGGTGTCATCCAGTGCGATAGGTCATGGTGTCATCCTCTAACAACTTATCCCATAGACATCCTCCGAGTCTACAATTTCCAAATAACGGAAACATACAGAATTATACACATTGGTGTCACCCCTTGTGATGGTGTCACTTGGTGCGGTCCACACCCCCTCACCCCTAGTGACGCCTCTGCCCTAAGGCATTAGGATGTTCTACATAACTATTTGTAAAATATACTTACATCTGCATTTATTCATCACTTATGTCACCTTTCTCATAAATGACCTTAACAGCATAATTGGCATCATTCTTATTTTATCTATTACAGACGCTTCTTATATACAGAAGATTATTCTGTCGTACGTTCATTTATTGTTCATGTCTCGTCTTCCATTTTTATTTGAGTTATAAAGTTTAAGTTTTTGGATGGTCTTGCGCTGCGTATTAGACTATAATGAACATTATTTTAGTTACGTCTCGTACATAAAGGATTTATAGTCAAAAACTTGTTTTTTTAAATGGGTTTTTTAAAATTAAATCCTTTATATAAACTCGTGGTTTCTGTTTGTTTGGTTGATTGTTTGCTTGCTTGCTTGTCGCCAAAACTTTGGATCTACTTTTAACCCACTTTCTGGTAACCTAGTGAGCTGAAATTTTGCAGGCAGTTTCGTACCGATAATAAAAACCATGTAACAAAATTTCAGATCGATCGAACCGTATTTGAATTAATGCATTTTTAGTTTATCTATATAAAACTATATGTAGAAGTCGCTCTTGTTTACATTTTACGGGTCACTTGACTTCACGTCAGCCATCGGTGAACGCATCTCGTGTTTTAACCAGGTGGAATTGACTCAGTTTCAGGCTGTAAATGTTTGTCGCGTTGGAACATAATCAATACTTTAAGTTCTGTCACATATATAAGGGATTTATAGTCAAAAACTTTGTTTTTACGGGGTTGTTTTTATTTTTAAATCCCTTATATTAACTTCACCGCCGTCTCTGTCTCTCTGTCTGTCTGTCTTGGGCAGGCAACGCGGAAAAACAGAAGTAAAAATAACCCACTTCCCGTCATGCCATCGAGCTGAAATTTGGCACACGAACCCGTGTCACATAACAATGGATTGTATCAAAAATTCAGATCAATCAAACGTACAGTTATTAAATTAATGCATTTTTAGTTTATTTATATAAACTTTATGTATAGCGGTCGCTTTCGTATACATTTTACGGGTCACTTGACTTCACCCCAGCCATAGGTGAACACATCTCGTGTTTTAACCAGGTGTACCGGCGTGCTTTTGTTTACATTTTGCGTGTCACGCTGAGCTCGGTCCAGCGATCGGTGACAAGACCTTTCCCCTCCCCCCAACCCCCCTCCCCCGAGTTAAAACCAAAGGGGAGTTAAGACAGATTCAGTCTGTAAATATTTGCCGCGTTTGAACATAATCAATACTTTTAGTTATCTGTCATATATAAAGGGATTTATAGTCAAAAACGTTGTTTTTACGGGTTTGTTTTATTTCAATCCCTTATATTAACTTCACCGCCGTCTCTGTCTCTCTGTCTTGTGCGGGCACCGCGGAAAAACAGGAAAAAAAATAACCCACTTCCCGTCATGCCATCGAGCTGAAATTTGGCACACGGACTCGTGTCACCTAACAATGCATCGTATCAAAATTTCAGATCGATCGAATGTACCTTAATTAAATTAATGTATTTTTAGTTTATCTATATAAAACTATATGTAGAAGTCGCTATTGTTTACATTTTACGGGTCAATTGTCTTCACGCCAGCCACAGGTGAACACATCTCGTGTTTTAACCAGGTAAACCACCTGAAGTTGAGTTGACGCCACCCGTCCATGTCCACACCCCCTCCCCCAGTTTTAAAGCCAGGGGAGATAATTTCGGTTTCCGTCTGTAAATGTTTGTCGCGTTTGCACATAATCAATACTTTTAGTTATGTCTCATATATAAGGGATTTATAGTCAAAAACTTTGTTTTTACGGGGTTGTTTTATTTAATGCATTTCACCAGGTATCGGTGCATTCTTTTCCAGTTTTGGCGTGATTTGCCCTGTACTGATGTGATAGCAAAATGAGCCCCTACATGGCTTAAAGCCCTATAACATTAAGTATGATTTCGGCTTGTTTTATATAATTTTTTTTTAAATTTGTCTAGTTGCCAAGGCATAGCAAGACAGCTAACGAACAATGCAGCGGTAATTTCAAGAACCATTTGATTTGATTAACCTTTGCGATTAGGCTCGTGAATAATAATAATAATAATAATAAATTGATAATTTATAAAGCGATGTATCCCATTAAGGAACTGACTATGTGACTATTGATATTACAAGGATCATTTCATTGTTGATAAACCAAGAATATATAGAAACAAGACGATTCCTCATATTGATTTCGATCTTATAATGACAGTTTTCCTTCTATGTAAATGCACATCAAAAGCATTTGATCTAAAATTACCACATTGATATCAAATCTCATGTTTTCTAAAAATTATTTGGTATGCGCTGGAAGAGGAATATGGCGAGTACTGTACGAACCCAACATTTGTGCAGGAAAGTAGGGTGTCATCTTGTGCGTCGCAAAATACAGTAATACTGCAAGTTGAAGACTGAAAAATACTATGACATTAAAAAAATATCCAATATTATCATAAATTTTACACCGAAGCTCACCAGTTGTTTTTTTTAAAGTTTTTTTTTATTTTTTTTTATTATGGTTGCATGGACGAGGAGGCGTGTTTTAAGTGTTGCATTCTCTTGTGGAATATATAAACTAATGAAAAATACATGGCTACCGATATCGAGCGGTTTAACCGAGGGGTCGGGGAACAGCGGTATATTATCTCATTTGGGGTAAAAAGGGAACTCTTGTCTTTTGACCAAAAACCAATCTAACAATTATATCAAACTTAAAACGTTTATAATTGTATCAAATAGATCCCTCCTCCCCCCCCCCAAAAAAAATAATTTAAAAAATTGATATTCAGTGTCGTTTTAACTTAAAATATCTTTACATAATCCTATTCAGATCATTTTTAGGCACTTGTCATGCTTGCAAAACTCACCAGTTGCATTTTCGCTGCTAACGACGCTATAAGTTACCAAATATTTCAGTGGAAGTTTTGTTTTAATGTAGCCTTTTGATGTGACGTCACATTTCTTCACCCCCCCCCCTCCCTCCCCCTCGTCACGCATCGTCACAAAAGTGTGACCCCCTCCCCCCACCTTTTTTTTTAGGTGCGTGACGTCATACATGGACGGCCCCCTAAGGAAAATTTTAATGAAAACATTAAATTATTGTATCCAAATATAAAAAAATAAAGGAAAAAATCATGTAAGATGCATATTGTTGATATTGTAAAAGAATTTTGAAGCCGAAATAAGCAGGAAATTTTAGGTGAAAATGCAAGTGATAGAAAGATTTTAAAAAACTGGCCCCAGTGAGTAATAATTAAAAAGTAATTATAATCTTAATGAATGAAAAATATGAGTGTGTGGTTTATAAAAAAAATTAAAAATAAAACAACAATATAAACTATATAAAGTTTATCAGTAACAGAAAAATATAATACATGTAATATTAATAATGGAATATATCGGGACCATGTTCAAAACAAATCTTATACAAAATTATTATAAAAATAACATGTAATACACAAATATATTTTTAACTATGAAGATGTAAAAGACACATTTTTTGTGCCTGTATTTATGAAAAAAAATATTTTTTTTTAAAGGACGCTGTCAATAAAATCGTACTTCCTGTCAGCGCCGCACAACAAAGCACCGGTGCTATTTTTTTAAAATAAAATGACCTTTAAGTTTAGAAAACAAATGACAGGATTAATTAAGAGCAACTTTAAAAAAAAATTGTCTAAAGATATATTTAACCATCCTATGATAAAAAAAATTTAACAAATAAGTGTTACTCAAATTTTTCATGTTTTGTATATACAGTTGCTGTATGGAAAGATACAAATTAAAGGGAAAATTAGATTTTTAAAATGGGATATTATTTTGAATTACTCAACCTATAGAATTATTGTATTTAATTTTATTTATGATACATTCTTTTTCAATCATTGGTTACGTCAAATGTTGTGTCATCTAGACGCAATTATCCGTGAGTGGCACGCCTCTTAATTTCGATCCCTACTATAAGGGAAACAATGTCAATGAAATCGTAAGGAATTTACAAATTCACGATATTCGTGAAAATAAATAAAATAAGATCCTGTTACCGGTTTTAAGCTTTTAAGTAAAAAAATCTCCATAGTTTCATAAAATTAGTAACATGTGAATACTAAAAAAAAATAAGTTGAAAAAGGATTTTTAAAAACCACGTTTTTATAAGTGGACTAAAAAGAAGAAAATAATTTTAAACTTATAAATATCATAGCGTTTCTTTTATATAACTAAAAACGGGGGGGACGGCGGTTATGATGTTTAACATATGCAGTTCATTCATTCCCTTGATTATATAGATCTCTCTTTGCCTTCTAGATTATAAATCTATAGTGTGTATACCAAACACCCGCCCCAGGTTTTTAGTCATATTAAATTAAAGTACTTGAATTTATAAGTTTTAAATTATTTTCTTCATGTTAGTCCACTTATAAAAACGTGGTTTTTAACAATCTTTTTTTTTAAACTTCTATTTATTTTATTCTTGTTAGTCTAAGTGTATGCTATGGTGAGTTTTGAAGTATTGATTATATTCAAATCAGGGGCGGATTAAGACTGCACGGGGCCCCTGGCTGCAATTCAAACTGGGGCCCTATCCAGCCAGCGTCCCTTTAAATAAAATGATTGCTAGCAGCTAATATAAGACTGTAACTTGTAACTAAATAGTTCATCGGTTCCTTTAACATACTTTGTCTGTACTACGGGATCGACCCTCCCAGCCATAGATTATTCATGAAAAAATGGAATATAAAGAAATAACTGTTTGCCGGTATCCTAATATTGAGTGTAAAAATACAATAACAAAAAAAATTGTGCCCACGCCGGGAATCGATCGCGTGACCGTTTGCACAGCAGGGCGACTTTCTACCTCAAGAGCACACGAGCCTGATGAAAATGGTGAAGTTTAAAAATATAAACAATAATCTTTAATATTTTCTCTTAGTGAGCTTTTAAAATCAGCTTTTTAAATTAATTAATTTAATTTATGATATTTTCAGGAATTCATGTAAACATTTGTCCATCTTTTTTATAAAATATACTAAATTTGGGGGCCCTTAATTACCGGGGGCCCCTGGCTTTAGCCCGTTCAGCCCCCCCCCCTTAATCCGCCATAGATTTAAATATAATACGCATTGCCCGACAAACATTTAAAGACTGGAAATGACTGATCTCCCCTTGATGTTAAACATGGTTGATGTGGTCGGGGTTGGTGTGAACTCGGCCCTTGAATGTAATGTAAACAAGAGCAGGCGGATAATACATATGCTTATATATAGATAAACTAAAAAGTTCAATAATTTAATAACGTACATTCGATCGATCTGAAATTTTGATACAATGCATTGTCATCCAAGATCTATCCGTGGTAAAATTTTGAGATCTCTAGGACCATCAGAAGTGTTCAATTTTACGTTGGCAGATTTGAAAAATTGTGAACAAACAGGAACGAAAGCAAGTTAATAAAAACGTGGTAAAAAGAAGCAAAGTATCACATGACTACACATTAACTTGATTAATAACTATTTTGTTTTAATTATAAAAAATTATCCCCCCCCCCACCTAAAAAAAAACATGCCTTCCGAAAAGCGTGTATGTTTCTCTGCAGGAATTACTCTCAAAATCTGACCACATCATTTTTTTTTCGAAAATGATTTCTAATGCTTGTACCAGGGGCGGATTAAGACTGCAAGGGGCCCCTGGCTGCAATTCAAACTGGGGCCCTATCCAGCCAGCGTCCCTTTAAATAAAATGATTGCTAGCAGCTAATATAAGACTGTAACTTTTAACTAAATAGTTCTCATACTTTGTCTGTACTACGGTATCGGCCTTACCAACCAAAAAGAATATTCATGGAAAAAAACGAATACGAAGAAATAACTGTTTGCCGGTTTCCTAAAATTGAGTGTAAAAAGACAATTTTAAAAAAAAAGACAAATGAAAAATAAAAAAAATCATTCCCCCACCGGGAATCGATCGCGTGACCGCTTGCACCGAAAACGGAGTTTCTTCCACAAGACCACACGTACTTAACGAGAGAGATAAATTTAAATAATATATGATAAATACGAAATATTCCTGAAATGTACACAAAGTATGTATATAATATTTTTTTACAGTGCTAATCACCACACGATTTTTAAAGTAATTTTAGAAAGCAGCGCACCAAATTACTGCACCAAAAAAAAACTCTTTGAGTCAGTCAGCACTGTTTAAAACACAAATGCTGACGTCATAGGTTCGTGCGTTGTTTGGTTAATGTTAATCTGGAAACCAAAAGGATTATGATTTAGCGTTAGGCCACAATCAGCGATAATTGAGCGTAAATATATATAAATAATAATTTTGGGGGCCCCTAATCATCGGAGGCCCCTGGTTTTAGCCCGTTCAGCCCCCCCCCTCTTTCTAATCCGCCATAGGCTTGTACATGTATAATGTTAAAATTACAAAAAGTGTGGTGACTGTAGACATTTTGTAACAACTGTCCCTGTGAGATACCATGTGATCGATTTTTAACCCACTTCCTCGTACGCTAGCTAGCTGAAATTTTGCAGGCAGACTCATGACGACGATAAAAATGATCAATACAATTTCATATCGATCGATTGTACTGTAATTAAATTAATGAATTTTTAGATTATCTCTATGTAGCATGTAAATTTTTGTGCTAGACTGTCGGGTGCCTATTATATTGAACAACCTTTTTAATATTTTCCCGTCGCGCGGTGCATATTATATTGACCATACTTTTTTAATATATTCCCGATCTGTAAATGTTTATGCTAGTCTGTCACGTGGTGTGCATTATATTTAAAATGTTTTTATAATCCCTTTCACGTGATCAAATCGAGCTGAAATTTAGCAGGCAAATTGTAGTAGTTTTTAACGCAATTTTCTAATGGGAAATAATTGCGTTTATATATTTCAAATGTCTGTCCTGTCTGTTCGAGCTTGATCATGCAACTCCTCCTGAACCATACCATATAGAATGATAGTTAATGGGGTGTCCCCGCTTTGTGAATGCTTATGATATATTGTTAAGTGGTGCACATTATATTGACACATTCTTGGTGTGATGTGGGCGTTAGGGAGTATGACGTCATATTGTGTTTTTTTTTCAGAATTAGTTATTTAAATCGACTTTTAGAGTAATCTGGAGTTACTATCGTTGCATAAAAAAATCATAAATTCTTTTTGGAAATTGCTTTTAAATACTCATTCGAGTTTTTATAACTCGTTTAAAACACATATTTAATAAAGAAATATTTATAATTTGTTCATGTTAAATAAACATATATGATTTTTTAAAACATTATTTATTGATAGCCACAGGAAAAAATTATGAAATCTGAATGATAACAATGTTTAGTGTATTTTCTCCCAGAGTGTTGTCCCTAGCAACTATAAGGGGAAAGTACTGAGAAGTATAATTCTATTATTAAAGTAATTATTGACTTTGTAAGTACATATCATATTTGGCCATTAAACCCCCCCCCCAACACAAAAAAACACCCAAAAAAAAAGAGTTAATTTGTGTATGAATCATACAATATTAAATCACTAGCGTATTACCCGTGAAAAATAACGGAAGTTTTCAGCTGAAATCTATTTATTTTATAAAAAATGCCTACGGCGCCGACCTTTTCAAAAGCCCGACTAACTTGTCCTTGTTTGATAAATACGAAATATTAAACTTTCTGAAATGTACATATAGTATTTTATAATAGGGGTTGTAGGGCGCCTACGGCGCCCCCTTTGTTTTTTTAATTTTATAATTAACCATAATCAAATCCTCTTTTTACATTGATCCCTTTTCCAAAATTAAAATACATGTATGAGCGAAAACAATGACGTCATATAATATTTTTTACGGCGCATCTTTAATTTGCACACCTTTTTATGCATTGGTGCAGTAATTTGGTTTTCCCTGCTTTCTAAAATTAGTAGCGTCACGGACAGACACTGCGTGTTATATTGTGTAATTCCTTTAGTTACGTCTCGTAAATAAAGGATTTATTGTCAAAAACTTGTTTTTTTACGTTTTTTTTTAAATTTATTAAATCCTTTATATTAACTCGTGGTTTCTGTTTGTTTGGTTGATTGTTTGCTTGCTTGCTTGTTAGCAAAACTTTTGATCGATTTTGAACCCACTTTCTTGTAAGCTAGCTAGCTGAAATTTTGCAGGCAGTTTCGTACCAATGATAAAAACGATGTATTAAAATTTCAGATCGATCGCATGTACTGTAATTAAATTATTTAATTTTTAGTTTATTTTTAATTATCCCTATGTGTCATGTTATTTTTTTAAGATAGTGTCGCGGTGCGTATTATATTGAACGACCTTTCTGTTGTGCAATTAGGTGCGTATTTTATTGACAACACTTTTTATAAACATATTCCTGATCGGTGCGCATTATATTAAACATGTTTTACGACACAACTGCAATTTTGTATCTTTGGATGGTCTTGCGCTGCGTATTATAATGAACATTCTTTTATTTACGTCTCGTACATAAAGGATTTATAGTAAAAACGTGTTTTTTACGGTTTTTTTATGACGAGTTATTTATTTTAACTATAATGAATAGTATTTTTGACGCGATCCACATGTAATGACGGTCGAGACGGCTGTTGGAGGGAAGTCACAACATGCCACCGAACGATGGCGGAACGTCCTTGGACGGGCTTTGTTGCTCGTAAAGTAATAAAGTCTTAAAATTTTCACACTTTCTTACACCCCCTCCCCCCCCCCTGGATTGTGACGTACTTTATGGACGGCCCCAAACCCCTACAGTTTTAATATGGGCAATCATATTCTCGTGTACAAACTCAGAGGCGTCACTAGGGTTGGTGTCATCGGGGCGGAAGCTCATGGTGTCACACCCTCACGACTTAACCCATAGAACTCTTCCGAGTCCTTCAGTGCCAAATAACGGGAACATAAAGAATTTTATATTTTGGTGTCACCCCTTGTGATGGTGTCACCTGGTACGGTCCACACCCCTCCCACCCCCTTAATGACGCCACTGTAATTGCGACACCTTTTGTAATTTTTCTTCTTTAAATTGTTTTCTTGATGTAACTTACTCATTAACTTACTGAGGGTGACCCGTAAAATAGCACACAACAAAAGAGCGCAGATGAAGATTGGAGGCCATTGTTCTAATAGATGCTAATTTTTCAAGCTGGACTACCAATGTGCATAGCGCTCTTATGTTTGCGCCCATTTGTCGTCACTCTTTCATCTTGCGCTCTTTAATGACATGTGGCAAAATTTTTAAGAAGGAAAATGTTCCCAAAATATTTCAGACAAGCCTTGAACTAAAAAAAAAGAGTTTATTAATTAATTGAATTAAATTCTTTAATTTTAAGTCTTGTTTGTTATACTTTAAGAACATTTATTAATTTTTAAAAAAACATTCGTATAATTTTTGAAGGTGTCCAAAATTTAAATGTAATTTGGTTTACTTTTGTAACATTCAAAATTAAAGTCAATCATTATTAAAGAATTATTTAATCCGGAAAAGGTATAACGTGGAATTTTTACTCAAAAATAATTTAAGTAAATCCTCACTGTCTTTCCCTCTTTTCACAAAATTAAATAAAGGATTCACTTGCTTACATTTACTGCTGCAAGAATTTGGAATTATGAATTGTAGACAAAATACTTGAATATAACAGATTATATCTTCAATAATATGCTATATAATGGTCAGATCAGACGTTTTTCAACTTTAAAAATTCGTTGCTACAGTTGCGCATGTGCTGTTCTGATCCACGTCCTTCAAAATCAACTTAACTTCGGCTGCCGAACGTACACAGCAAGCGAGCTATTAGCGAAAATCGTTTCATACGAAATCGGCAAGACTGAAATGTTTCGTGTAAAAATAATTTCGTGTTAAAGGACATTACAAAAAAAAGTACATAAACTCATGAAAATTAAGTTTCTTTGAGAACATTATATTAACATAGATATGCATGTTTGCACGCCTTTAATAAATATAAATAAAACAAAACCATTAACTCAAAGACATTAAATACATAATTTTCCTCTTTAAAAAAACAAACAAACAAAATCCATCTGTTTATTTTTTTGGAGAAAAATCTTAACCCCCCCCCCGGCGCCCCTGTGGTGTCGGTATGTTAAAGCCCAGTTTGGCTTTATATCATTTAAAACAAAAGACACGCCTCTTTCATGTCCAGCCTTTTAAATTCTCTCTCTGGTGCGGCTGTTTCTTTTCTTTCTTTTTTAAAAATTTCTTTTATTTTAGTTTGTTGGGACTCTTTTATTATTGCATGTTAACTGATATATTTTTATTAATAAGTTTTCGTTTTTAACGTAGTTCATCGTATTTCGTAATTTTGTTCTAGGTGGAAAAAAAATGTGTCGTCTCTTTGACATAAAATCGTAAATTTTAGATTTTGCTGTCACCCCCCCCCCGATGATGTCACCCGGGTGGCCCACCCCCACCGCACCCCCTAGTGACACCACTGTACCAACTTTGGTTTTGATTCATCCATTCAACCGGTGGCTAGTCTTTAAAATAATACCTATACAGCTCAAGTAAGGAAACTGACATTATGGGCCCCCAGCCTTAAATAAGTGGATGTGATGTGTGTGGTACCCCCTTTCAGGTCCATGATGGACTATGGGGCAAGTGATGTAGCGTTCACAAGTTTTTAGCCACCACTAACGAGCAGGGGAATGTGTGGCCAGGACAATGCCCCAGGGGCCTTGACAGTACCTGGGCTCGAACCCGTGACAAGTGGATGCTAGGAGTTAAATGCCATATAGTATATTAATAGGACCAATTATGTTTATGTGTATCAAGTTTGTTGCAGATCCATCCATCCATCCAGTAGCCAATGATAAAGATGTTCACCCGATATGAATTTAGTCGGGAGAAATATAAGTGGGTCCGTGGCTCCAAATTGTTCATGATGTGAACATTGAAAAAAAAACCCTCTAGATGTCAATGTGGATCATGATGGATATATGTTCCAAGTTTGATAGAGATCTATGAATCCATGTAGCAACGCACGCAGAAAAAAAGAAAAGCCAGCTACGAAACCCTTATAGAAATACATAAAAATTCAGTTATAATTTTTTCCGTTTCTAGTTTAGCTTGAAATAAAAATATGAAATCGAAACACATTAAGTGGTTGCGATTTTATTTATTTATTTATTTTTTATATTAAGCGCCTTATGATTATGTTCTTTTGGACAGAAACTGTACAGTTATCTCCAAGCAAAATGATTTTTTACGCATCCATTTATCTGCCCCTTATGTTCCCTGTAGCAGTTGCATGCCCTTGTGTCGAATGGCACGTGATCACGTCACGCCCCCTGGCGGTTGTATTTGTTGGGAGTACACGGCCCTGATAGCTGGAATCTCAAACCAGTTTTTCCCCCCTGAGATTAGAGAATCTATGAAAACATGTAGTTTCATGCGAGCAAATATCTCATGAGATTCGGCCAGGGCAGAAGTCGGTTATTTATTGGAATAAGTTTTGTTTGAAATGTGTAATCATTTTGGTAAAAAAAATATTTTCCCTATGTACCCATGCCACATAAATTTCCAACTCAGTTATTGAGGTGTACAAATCTATCTGTTATAGAGTGCACTCCTCTAACTGGTTTCAATTACGTTATTGATATTTCAGTTTGGCAAGTCATTGATACGTCACTTGCACTTATGTGTTGAGTGTTTAGTGAAAATCAATTGTTTCCTAAGAATTGCAAAATGATATACTTTTGTTAAAATAAAATATCAATTGTTAGGTTCCCATTTTGTTTGACAGTGGATCAAAGCGGGACAGTGGATACAAGTTTGACAGAATATCAAAGTTTGACAGGAGATTCAAATTTGACCGTGGATAAGAGTTTGACGGGAGATTCAAATTTGACAGTGGATCCGAGTTTGACAGGAGATCCAAGTTTGACAATTGATCTAAGTTTGACAGGAGATTCAAATTTGACCGGGAATCAAAGTAAATCATCCAGTAAGTGATGTCAATGACGTCCAATGTTTGACCCAAACACTTTGGCAGACGGTAAAGAGTTTCGTCTGGGCCATGTGTTCTCATAACCAAGTCATTCTTGTTTCATTACCATGACAGGAACTCTAATATATGACCAGATGTTGTTAATCTTCTATAACATGGAGTTGTTACTAATTGATGGCGTGAGAAGGCAGAAGAGGGACAAGAGAGATGGAGAGAAAGAGAGAGAGGGAAAGAAAGAGAAAGATGAAGAGAGAATGTGAGAGACAGAGAGAAAGAGGGATGAACAGGTGCAAAGACCAGTCGTGTTATGATCAATATTCCCTCTAAGGGTCGTTGGTCCATATTGAAAAAACAAACTCGCGTGCAAAATTATACCCCACAAACATAGTTATATTATCCTTATAAAATTTGCTGCGCGTTGACTCTTAACAGCTGCGCGGCAGGGGTAGATTAAGATTGCACGGGGCCCCTGGCTGCAATTCCACATGGGGCCTTGTCTAGCCACTTTACTATACAAAATAATAAGCGTGGGGGCCCTTAATTTAGTCTTAAGTCATTGGAAGCCCCTGGCTTTAGCCCAATCAGCCTCCCCCTTAAGCCGCCTTTGCTGCGCGGCGTCGGTTAGATATCTGCGCAGACGCGCAACTTAAAGGGAACATTGGTTATGAGTCTACCATGCCAGGACCAGTAATATTATCCCACAGATATATTTTCCGATTACATGAACTGTCTCCACGCCACTTCTTCCAAGCTGTTTATTGCACTGGGCCAGTGGCGTAGCTAGGGATTTGGGGGCCGGGATGCTTGGCCTCTTTGCGCTGCATACATGACGGGGGCGTAATATTTAATGTAAAAAATTTCCGACACTCCTTTGGGGGCCCCCCTCGTGTGGAGGCCCGGGGGGGACTTTCGAATTTGGACTCCCTCCCCTAGCTACGTAACTGAACTAGTCAAACGATTTAGTGACTTCTTCACAGCTCATCATCAACAAAGTAGA
The DNA here is from genome assembly GCA_944989445.1 of Ampullaceana balthica. Classification (NCBI taxonomy): domain Eukaryota; kingdom Metazoa; phylum Mollusca; class Gastropoda; family Lymnaeidae; genus Ampullaceana; species Ampullaceana balthica. The sequence continues at coordinate 3,618,710 of CALYLW010000005.1, read as the reverse complement.
CGCCAGGACTTCACGATAAAACAAAGGGAAATCTCTTTCAACAAATTAAACAGACACGATCTTTCAGCAAGAGATTCGTATTAACACTCATCGCTTTTCGAGTAAACAATTAAAGGAATAACATTGATATCGATACCAAATCGAATAGCGATACCCATACCAGATCGAATAGCGATACCCTATAATTTCAATACTGAATTACTTGCTTGAAACTTCACCTGTCTGGGGAAATCGGATCGCTTTTATTTCACGTCGACTGCCGCTTGACATCGCCCTGGGGGTTTCTTCATTATTATGTAGGGAAGGGACGGAATTCCTCATTCACTTTGCCTCATCTCCCTTTTATCGCCGATAATAAGCCACCAAAACACATCACCAGTTAGGGGAGAGAAGCGGTTAGGAAAACAACAAGAAGATTGAGTGTACGGCAAGGAATGGGGTTGTCGGCCTTGGGAAGGTTGTGTATGTTCAAGTCTGTTGTGTTGTTGAGCATTCCATAATTGTAGACGGTCACCGGCGTGAATGTTCGTGTTATTTGTACATGGTCACCCGCGTGAATGTTCGTGTTACTTGGACACCCAGGTTTGACTCAATCTAGCAGGTGTCTGTTCTAAGTGTGATTAAAGCCTCAGACATTAATGGAGTGTGTGTCTATCTCACTGACATCAATGGAGTGTGTGTCTATCTAATGGAGTTTGTGTCTATCTCACTGAAATCAATGGAGTGTGAGTCTATCTAATGGAGTGTGTGTCTATCTAATGGAGTGTGTGTCTAACTAATGGAGTGTGTGTCTATCTCACTGACATCAATGGAGTGTGTGTCTATCTCACTGACATCAATGGAGTGTGTGTCTATCTCACTGACATCAATTTCAATGGAGTGTGTGTCTGTCTCACTGACATCAATAGGTGTGTGTCTGTCTCACTGACATCAATAGGTGTGTGTCTGTCTCACTGACATCAATAGGTGTGTGTCTGTCCTACTGACATCAATAGGTGTGTGTCTGTCTCACTGACATCAATAGGTGTGTGTCTGTCCTACTGACATCAATAGGTGTGTGTCTGTCTCACTGACATCAATAGGTGTGTGTCTGTCTCACTGACATCAATAGGTGTGTGTCTGTCTCACTGACATCAATAGGTGTGTGTCTGTCTCACTGACATCAATAGGTGTGTGTCTGTCCTACTGACATCAATAGGTGTGTGTCTGTCTCACTGACATCAATAGGTGTGTGTCTGTCCTACTGACATCAATAGGTGTGTGTCTGTCTCACTGACATCAATAGGTGCATGTGTGTCTGTCTCACTGACATCAATAGGTGTGTGTCTGTCTCACTGACATCAATAGGTGTGTGTCTGTCCTACTGACATCAATAGGTGCATGTGTGTCTGTCTCACTGACATCAATAGGTGTGTGTCTGTCCTACTGACATCAATAGGTGTGTGTCTGTCCTACTGACATCAATAGGTGTGTGTCTATCTCACTGACATCAATGGAGTGTGTGTCTATCTCACTAACATCCCAATAAACCTGGCCTGTCAGTATAAATCAATAAATGACCAATTCTGCAGACACACAGACACACGTATTCTCTCTGTTCCTATGACATGCACTAAAACATTTGGCGTAAGGTCTTTCGCTTTTGGGGCCCCGAAACAATAGAATTCTCTACCATTTCTCATTCGTAGTATTCCTACTTCTAAGGCATTCAAGACTGCAACTAAAAACACATCTTTTGTATTTAATAATAATGTTTGGGAATAAAATGTATGTCTTTTAAAATCATTTTTTAAACTTATTTTTATTTTTTTACTACGGCATCATTTTGGTGTATCTTTTATCTTTTCACTTATCTTTATTAAATTATATTTTTTTAAAATTATTAGTTCTTTCACTGCATGTCATATATAAGAAATATTGACTGCTTTTTTTTTAAATACAAAATTTTATTGAAAGTAGAAATAAGTGCGAATATCATTAGTAAACTTTTGTAGTGGTCGGTTATTGTTCTTTAAGTCTTTATAGTATTCTATGGTGGGTTATCTTCGTGTTTACATGATGTCATAGACAAAAGTCAAGTTTATTTACTTTCCAACACATCTTTTTGTAGCGTGTAAAGTTTGTCATTGAAAATATTAGAAATAATTTCACCTATAACGTGTACCGCGTCCGCGCTTCACGTGAAAACTGTTGAAAAATAAACATTCAATAAAAACCTATTCATATCATAACTAAACAAAAGATATAATAACATGGATGGAACACTTAAGCTACGTTTTTTGGCCTATTTAAGTTATATGTCCGGAAAATAAGGTTTGAAAATATGTTTTGAGCGTGCATTTTATGGCCATAATAGTTGGTATGTTGCAAGTGCGTAATGGTAGAGAATACCATTGCTTCAGGGCACAAAAAATAGAAAAACCTTTTGCCGAAGTTTTAGCGTGAAAAGCGCAGCTGACGAGAGTGTGAGTAGACACAGAGAAGTTAAGTAAGATGGAAAATGGCAGAAGTAATAAAATAGGTTGTGTCAGAGAACGGACGGTTTGTAATCATTGCCTGCTTGTACAGGGAGCCCATGCAGTGAATGTAACATTGCAATGATAGAGCCATACGACTGGTGCGCTTATGCAGCTGCGCATCATTTGCGAATTAGGTTCCATATATACGTTATAATTTAAAGATTTGAAATGTTTTGTGCCACGATAAACGCCTGGATGTGGTTCTCCCAAAGAAAGTGTTTAGGATGTGTAAGGAGATTGTGAGTGTTGCACATCTCAAGTCATAAGATGGTTGCAACATGGTGCAACATGGTGCGGTTCTGTTCTGGTTTTGTCAGATATTGGCTGTGGAATTAACATATTACCCAAGTCATTGATTGTTTTAGACTCTGCTAGCTAAGGTTCTTATTCCCAGACATATGCTGTCATAATAAGGTATAAGTCTAGTCATTAATTGTTTTAGACTGTCACAACAAGATATAAGCCTAGTCATTGATTGTTTTAGACTGTCACAACAAGATATAAGCCTAGTCATTGATTGTTTTAGACTGTCACACAAGATATAAGCCTAGTCATTGATTGTTTTAGACCCTGCTAGCAAAGGTTCTTATTCCCAGATATATGCTGTCATAATAAGGCGCTAAGCCTAGTCATTGATTGTTTTAGACTGTCACAACAAGATATAAACCTAGTAATTCATTGTTTTAGACTGTCATAATAAGGTATAAGCCTAGTCATTGATTGTTTTAGACTGTCACAACAAGATATAAGCCTAGTCATTGATTGTTTTAGACTGTCACAACAAGATATAAGCCTAGTCATTGATTGTTTTAGACTGTCACACAAGATATAAGCCTAGTCATTGATTGTTTTAGACCCTGCTAGCTAAGGTTCTTATTCCCAGACATATGCTGTCATAATAAGTTATACGCCTAGTCATTGATTGTTTTAGACTGTCACAATAAGGTATACGCTTAGTCATTGATTGTTTTAGACGCTGCTAGCTAAGGTTCTTATTCTGCCACATTGATGACCAATGAAAGTTTATCCCACCGCTATTTTTAGTTTTACTGATGTAAGTAAATGAATAAACAACAGGAAAATTACATGTTCCACCCACCCCTGATGTTTCATTCTAATCTCACAACTATCTTATTTTTCTCCATTAATTCATAATAACCACCACCTCTTAGTTATAACATAAGCTGCGCACGTCAACAACAAAATTTTTATTTAAAAAAACAACAGTAATTTAAAATGTACCTCTTCCAGCTGTAGGATTACTTTCTCTCTTCTATCAATAATAAAATCATCGGTCTTTAGCACTGCGATATGCATTGATGTGTTTTGTTTATTTGTTCGCTGTGTACAGTATTTACTATTTATACATTATGAATGGTTTACTGTACAGCCACCACCTACTTTTCATTCCTAGGAAACAATAATAGTGCAGATAGCTTCAAGGAAACAATAATAGTGCAGATAGCTTCAAGGAAACAATAATAGTACAGATAGCTTCAAGGAAACAATAATAGTGCAGATAGCTTCAAGGAAACAATAATAGTACAGATAGCTTCAAGGAAACAATAATAGTACAGATAGCTTCAAGGAAACAATAATAGTGCAGATAGCTTCAAGGAAACAATAATAGTGCAGATAGCTTCAAGGAAACAATAATAGTGCAGATAGCGTCAAGGAAACAATAATAGTGCAGATAGCTTCAAGGAAACAATAACAGTGCAGATAGCTTCAAGGAAACAATAATAGTACAGATAGCTTCAAGGAAACAATAATAGTACAGATAGCTTCAAGGAAACAATAATAGTGCATGTGGCTTCAAGGAAACAATAATAGTGCATATAGCTTCAAGGAAACAATAATAGTGCAGATAGCTTCAAGGAAACAATAATAGTGCAGATAGCGTCAAGGAAACAATAATAGTGCAGATAGCTTCAAGGAAACAATAATAGTGCAGCTTCAAGGAAACAATAATAGTGCAGATAGCTTCAAGGAAACAATAATAGTGCAGATAGCTTCAAGGAAACAATAATAGTGCAGATGGCTTCAAGGAAAGAATAATAGTACAGATAGCTTCAAGGAAACAATAACAGTGCATATAGCTTCAAGGAAACAATAATAGTGCATATAGCTTCAAGGAAAGAATAATAGTGCAGATAGCTTCAAGGAAACAAAAATAGTGCAGATAGCTTCAAGTTTACAGAGACGTGCACATGACAACAGTCCGCCATATTGATTGTAAATTAAATGATTGTGGTAAATATTATTCTCATACCTCTATCAGTCGTGCGATAAATCTTTGTTATTTACCTGGCTTGTAAAATGTATCTCTGCCCTTTATCGTTTCTACACATGTAAACACTTGACGACCCCGATTTATCCCCACTTGCATAAACAAACGCCTTAGTTAATGAGACCATCGCCTGATACATATCGCGGCAACTCATCGAATCAAGTCGTCATGAACATCAACATTAAGATGTGACTCCAAACAAAAAACCGCTGTTCACAAATATTCCTGAGTTATTCCCAAACGGAAATAGTCATAACTTTGAACAAGTCCTATCACGATTGAAAAAATTGTTTTAGAGGCTTTTTAAATAATAATCTTGTTTTATATCTCCCTGGATCATATCTGTAAGCTTTGCAAGCTTCATGGGAAATTTTGTTTTATGAAAGCAAGTCATTAACAGTTTAACAATTTCAATTTGCTCATGTAATTTGGATAAGCCCAATGAGTGGAAACTAAAACAAAAACAAAACAATTCAATAGCACCGCCATCAATGGTGTCATGGTGACAACTGAGGTCACAACTCACCCCCTCCCCCAGTTCCCCGCACACACTCATGTGCCACCTGACACTCTTTCATGTGTCATCTCGGTTCAACTGTAAGATGATTCATCCACCCCACTCCCCCACTTTATAAAAAAACGGGGGAAAAAAACAACAACAAAAACAACAAAACGGACAAGTATGCGCACGCACACACATACAATGCGTAACTTACTACTCAAATATGTTATTTCCTTCTAGTCACAACCAATGCCTTTGTTTGAACATTCACAGATTCACAAACAATCAGTGACGTTTGTCAAACACAGACCAATCAGTGAAGTGTGTCAAACACAGACCAATCAGTGAAGTGTGTCAAACACAGACCAATCAGTGAAGTGTGTCAAACACAGACCAATCAGTGAAGTGTGTCAAACACAGGCCAATCAGTGAAGTGTGTCAAACACAGACCAATCAGGGAAGTGTGTCAAACACAGACCAATCAGTGAAGTGTGTCAAACACAGACCAATCAGTGAAGTGTGTCAAACACAGACCAATCAGTGAAGTGTGTCAAACACAGGCCAATCAGTGAAGTGTGTCAAACACAGACCAATCAGTGAAGTGTGTCAATCACAGACCAATCAGTGAAGTTTGTCACACTCGAGATGTAAGGTCAAGATAGCTCTACAGGACTCACTTTAACTGAGAAGGTCAAGGTTTTCTTTGATGTAAGCATCAATCACCCTCGGTGACAGCACCACCACTGAACATTGTAACAGCATAGGTCACAAGTCATTCTCCTGACCAAGGGAGTAAATCTTGATACAAAATTACCTCAGCCCTTTTAAAAGTTGGAATAAAATTGTGTCGTAGTTTACTCTCCAAGAATTTTTTTTTAACGAAGTGCAAAAATCCGCCTGTGAATTTTGTGTTATTTTAATGAGATAATAAATCTCTTGTGTATTACAAAACGAAGTCCTTGTTTATCGCTGAATTAATCGCTCCTAACAACTTTATGACTGCTCACAGTTATCGCTCTGTAAAGGGATAGAATCATTTGATGACGCAGTTTGCTTCCCAATATTTCAAAGAATCCATTCTGAATTTCGGTTAACTGTAGGAAGTCGTTTTTTTTTATCTAGATGCACTTAATGGGTTCATTTCTTCATAAACGTCATTGAAAACTGAAGAGTTATCTGATCTTGAATCGTTATCTAGTGCTCTCTACGTCATATGTTGATTCTCTACGTCAGGTGTTGATTCTCTACGTCATTTGTTGATTCTCTACGTCAAACATTGATTCTCTTCGTCGTATGTTGATCTCTACGTTGTATGTTGATTCTCTACGTCATATGTTGATTGTCTATGTCCCATACTATTTCTATAACCCTCAATTGATTCTCTTCATTCACTAAGTAAATGGTGGCCTAAGAAAAAATGGGAGTGTTGAAGTATTAGACTCAAATGAAATCACAAGGTTATGCTGTCAACACACACATAAACATGTTGATTACTGAATGGGCGAGGCTGTTGGATAAGGTAAACAAGTGAGACTGTGGGATAAGGTAAACAAGTGAGACTGTGGGATAAGGTAAACAAGTGAGACTGTTGGATAAGGTAAACAAGTGAGACTGTGGGATAAGGTAAACAAGTGAGACTGTGGGATAAGGTAAACAAGTGAGGCTGTTGGATAAGATAAACAAGTGAGACTGTGGGATAAGGTAAACAAGTGAGACTGTGGGATAAGGTAAACAAGTGAGACTGTGGGATAAGGTAAACAAGTGAGACTGTGGGATAAGGTAAACAAGTGAGACTGTGGGATAAGGTAAACAAGTGAGACTGTGGGATAAGGTAAACAAGTGAGACTGTGGGATAAGGTAAACAAGTGAGACTGTGGGATAAGGTAAACAAGTGAGACTGTGGGATAAGGTAAACAAGTGAGACTGTTGGGATAAGGTAAACAAGTGAGACTGTGGGATAAGGTAAACAAGTGAGACTGTTGGATAAGGTAAACAAGTGAGACTGTGGGATAAGGTAAACAAGTGAGACTGTGGGATAAGGTAAACAAGTGAGACTGTGGGATAAGGTAAACAAGTGAGACTGTGGGATAAGGTAAACAAGTGAGACTGTGGGATAAGGTAAACAAGTGAGACTGTGGGATAAGGTAAACAAGTGAGACTGTGGGATAAGGTAGAACAAGTGAGACTGTTGGGATAAGGTAAACAAGTGAGACTGTGGGATAAGGTAAACAAGTGAGACTGTGGGATAAGGTAAACAAGTGAGACTGTGGGATAAGGTAAACAAGTGAGACTGTGGGATAAGGTAAACAAGTGAGACTGTGGGATAAGGTAAACAAGTGAGACTGTGGGATAAGGTAAACAAGTGAGACTGTGGGATAAGGTAAACAAGTGAGACTGTGGGATAAGGTAAACAAGTGAGACTGTGGGATAAGGTAAACAAGTGAGACTGTGGGATAAGGTAAACAAGTGAGACTGTGGGATAAGGTAAACAAGTGAGACTGTGGGATAAGGTAAACAAGTGAGACTGTGGGATAAGGTAAACAAGTGAGACTGTGGGATAAGGTAAACAAGTGAGACTGTGGGATAAGGTAAACAAGTGAGACTGTGGGATAAGGTAAACAAGTGAGACTGTGGGATAAGGTAAACAAGTGAGACTGTGGGATAAGGTAAACAAGTGAGACTGTGGGATAAGGTAAACAAGTGAGACTGTGGGATAAGGTAAACAAGTGAGACTGTGGGATAAGGTAAACAAGTGAGACTGTGGGATAAGGTAAACAAGTGAGACTGTGGGATAAGGTAAACAAGTGAGACTGTGGGATAAGGTAAACAAGTGAGACTGTTGGATAAGGTAAACAAGTGAGACTGTGGGATAAGGTAAACAAGTGAGACTGTGGGATAAGGTAAACAAGTGAGACTGTTGGATAAGGTAAACAAGTGAGACTGTGGGATAAGGTAAACAAGTGAGACTGTGGGATAAGGTAAACAAGTGAGACTGTGGGATAAGGTAAACAAGTGAGACTGTGGGATAAGGTAAACAAGTGAGACTGTGGGATAAGGTAAACAAGTGAGACTGTGGGATAAGGTAAACAAGTGAGACTGTGGGATAAGGTAAACAAGTGAGACTGTGGGATAAGGTAAACAAGTGAGACTGTGGGATAAGGTAAACAAGTGAGACTGTGGGATAAGGTAAACAAGTGAGACTGTGGGATAAGGTAAACAAGTGAGACTGTGGGATAAGGTAAACAAGTGAGACTGTGGGATAAGGTAAACAAGTGAGACTGTGGGATAAGGTAAACAAGTGAGACTGTGGGATAAGGTAAACAAGTGAGACTGTGGGATAAGGTAAACAAGTGAGACTGTGGGATAAGGTAAACAAGTGAGACTGTTGGATAAGGTAAACAAGTGAGACTGTGGGATAAGGTAAACAAGTGAGACTGTTGGGATAAGGTAAACAAGTGAGACTGTGGGATAAGGTAAACAAGTGAGACTGTTGGATAAGGTAAACAAGTGAGACTGTTGGATAAGGTAAACAAGTGAGATGTGGGATAAGGTAAACAAGTGAGACTGTGGGATAAGGTAAACAAGTGAGACTGTTGGGATAAGGTAAACAAGTGAGACTGTGGGATAAGGTAAACAAGTGAGACTGTTGGATAAGGTAAACAAGTGAGACTGTTGGATAAGGTAAACAAGTGAGACTGTGGGATAAGGTAAACAAGTGAGACTGTGGGATAAGGTAAACAAGTGAGACTGTGGGATAAGGTAAACAAGTGAGACTGTGGGATAAGGTAAACAAGTGAGACTGTGGGATAAGGTAAACAAGTGAGACTGTGGGATAAGGTAAACAAGTGAGACTGTGGGATAAGGTAAACAAGTGAGACTGTGGGATAAGGTAAACAAGTGAGACTGTGGGATAAGGTAAACAAGTGAGACTGTGGGATAAGGTAAACAAGTGAGACTGTGGGATAAGGTAAACAAGTGAGGCTGTTGGATAAGGTAAACAAGTGAGACTGTGGGATAAGGTAAACAAGTGAGACTGTGGGATAAGGTAAACAAGTGAGACTGTGGGATAAGGTAAACAAGTGAGACTGTTGGATAAGGTAAACAAGTGAGACTGTTGGATAAGGTAAACAAGTGAGACTGTGGGATAAGGTAAACAAGTGAGACTGTGGGATAAGGTAAACAAGTGAGGCTGTTGGATAAGGTAAACAAGTGAGACTGTGGGATAAGGTAAACAAGTGAGACTGTGGGATAAGGTAAACAAGTGAGACTGTGGGATAAGGTAAACAAGTGAGACTGTGGGATAAGGTAAACAAGTGAGGCTGTTGGGATAAGGTAAACAAGTGAGACTGTGGGATAAGGTAAACAAGTGAGACTGTTGGGATAAGGTAAACAAGTGAGACTGTTGGATAAGGTAAACAAGTGAGACTGTGGGATAAGGTAAACAAGTGAGACTGTGGGATAAGGTAAACAAGTGAGACTGTGGGATAAGGTAAACAAGTGAGACTGTGGGATAAGGTAAACAAGTGAGACTGTGGGATAAGGTAAACAAGTGAGACTGTTGGGATAAGGTAAACAAGTGAGACTGTGGGATAAGGTAAACAAGTGAGACTGTGGGATAAGGTAAACAAGTGAGACTGTGGGATAAGGTAAACAAGTGAGACTGTGGGATAAGGTAAACAAGTGAGGCTGTTGGATAAGGTAAACAAGTGAGACTGTGGGATAAGGTAAACAAGTGAGACTGTGGGATAAGGTAAACAAGTGAGACTGTGGGATAAGGTAAACAAGTGAGACTGTTGGGATAAGGTAAACAAGTGAGACTGTGGGATAAGGTAAACAAGTGAGACTGTGGGATAAGGTAAACAAGTGAGACTGTTGGGATAAGGTAAACAAGTGAGACTGTGGGATAAGGTAAACAAGTGAGACTGTGGGATAAGGTAAACAAGTGAGACTGTGGGATAAGGTAAACAAGTGAGACTGTTGGGATAAGGTAAACAAGTGAGACTGTGGGATAAGGTAAACAAGTGAGACTGTGGGATAAGGTAAACAAGTGAGACTGTGGGATAAGGTAAACAAGTGAGACTGTGGGATAAGGTAAACAAGTGAGACTGTGGGATAAGGTAAACAAGTGAGACTGTTGGGATAAGGTAAACAAGTGAGACTGTTGGGATAAGGTAAACAAGTGAGACTGTTGGGATAAGGTAAACAAGTGAGACTGTGGGATAAGGTAAACAAGTGAGGCTGTGGGATAAGGTAAACAAGTGAGGCTGTTGGATAAGGTAAACAAGTGAGACTGTGGGATAAGGTAAACAAGTGAGACTGTGGGATAAGGTAAACAAGTGAGACTGTGGGATAAGGTAAACAAGTGAGACTGTGGGATAAGGTAAACAAGTGAGACTGTGGGATAAGGTAAACAAGTGAGACTGTGGGATAAGGTAAACAAGTGAGACTGTTGGGATAAGGTAAACAAGTGAGACTGTGGGATAAGGTAAACAAGTGAGACTGTTGGGATAAGGTAAACAAGTGAGACTGTGGGATAAGGTAAACAAGTGAGACTGTGGGATAAGGTAAACAAGTGAGACTGTGGGATAAGGTAAACAAGTGAGACTGTGGGATAAGGTAAACAAGTGAGGCTGTTGGATAAGGTAAACAAGTGAGACTGTGGGATAAGGTAAACAAGTGAGACTGTGGGATAAGGTAAACAAGTGAGACTGTTGGGATAAGGTAAACAAGTGAGACTGTGGGATAAGGTAAACAAGTGAGACTGTGGGATAAGGTAAACAAGTGAGACTGTGGGATAAGGTAAACAAGTGAGACTGTGGGATAAGGTAAACAAGTGAGACTGTGGGATAAGGTAAACAAGTGAGACTGTGGGATAAGGTAAACAAGTGAGACTGTGGGATAAGGTAAACAAGTGAGACTGTGGGATAAGGTAAACAAGTGAGACTGTGGGATAAGGTAAACAAGTGAGACTGTGGGATAAGGTAAACAAGTGAGACTGTGGGATAAGGTAAACAAGTGAGACTGTGGGATAAGGTAAACAAGTGAGACTGTGGGATAAGGTAAACAAGTGAGACTGTGGGATAAGGTAAACAAGTGAGACTGTGGGATAAGGTAAACAAGTGAGACTGTGGGATAAGGTAAACAAGTGAGACTGTGGGATAAGGTAAACAAGTGAGACTGTGGGATAAGGTAAACAAGTGAGACTGTGGGATAAGGTAAACAAGTGAGACTGTGGGATAAGGTAAACAAGTGAGACTGTGGGATAAGGTAAACAAGTGAGACTGTGGGATAAGGTAAACAAGTGAGACTGTGGGATAAGGTAAACAAGTGAGACTGTGGGATAAGGTAAACAAGTGAGACTGTGGGATAAGGTAAACAAGTGAGACTGTGGGATAAGGTAAACAAGTGAGACTGTGGGATAAGGTAAACAAGTGAGACTGTGGGATAAGGTAAACAAGTGAGACTGTGGGATAAGGTAAACAAGTGAGACTGTTGGATAAGGTAAACAAGTGAGACTGTGGGATAAGGTAAACAAGTGAGACTGTGGGATAAGGTAAACAAGTGAGACTGTTGGGATAAGGTAAACAAGTGAGACTGTGGGATAAGGTAAACAAGTGAGACTGTTGGGATAAGGTAAACAAGTGAGACTGTTGGATAAGGTAAACAAGTGAGACTGTGGGATAAGGTAAACAAGTGAGGCTGTTGGATAAGGTAAACAAGTGAGACTGTGGGATAAGGTAAACAAGTGAGACTGTGGGATAAGGTAAACAAGTGAGACTGTTGGGATAAGGTAAACAAGTGAGACTGTGGGATAAGGTAAACAAGTGAGGCTGTTGGGATAAGGTAAACAAGTGAGACTGTTGGGATAAGGTAAACAAGTGAGACTGTGGGATAAGGTAAACAAGTGAGACTGTGGGATAAGGTAAACAAGTGAGACTGTGGGATAAGGTAAACAAGTGAGGCTGTGGGATAAGGTAAACAAGTGAGACTGTGGGATAAGGTAAACAAGTGAGACTGTGGGATAAGGTAAACAAGTGAGACTGTGGGATAAGGTAAACAAGTGAGACTGTGGGATAAGGTAAACAAGTGAGACTGTTGGGATAAGGTAAACAAGTGAGACTGTGGGATAAGGTAAACAAGTGAGACTGTGGGATAAGGTAAACAAGTGAGACTGTGGGATAAGGTAAACAAGTGAGACTGTGGGATAAGGTAAACAAGTGAGACTGTTGGATAAGGTAAACAAGTGAGACTGTGGGATAAGGTAAACAAGTGAGACTGTGGGATAAGGTAAACAAGTGAGACTGTGGGATAAGGTAAACAAGTGAGACTGTGGGATAAGGTAAACAAGTGAGACTGTTGGGATAAGGTAAACAAGTGAGACTGTGGGATAAGGTAAACAAGTGAGACTGTGGGATAAGGTAAACAAGTGAGACTGTGGGATAAGGTAAACAAGTGAGACTGTGGGATAAGGTAAACAAGTGAGGCTGTTGGATAAGGTAAACAAGTGAGACTGTGGGATAAGGTAAACAAGTGAGACTGTGGGATAAGGTAAACAAGTGAGACTGTTGGGATAAGGTAAACAAGTGAGACTGTGGGATAAGGTAAACAAGTGAGACTGTGGGATAAGGTAAACAAGTGAGACTGTGGGATAAGGTAAACAAGTGAGGCTGTTGGATAAGGTAAACAAGTGAGACTGTGGGATAAGGTAAACAAGTGAGACTGTGGGATAAGGTAAACAAGTGAGACTGTTGGATAAGGTAAACAAGTGAGACTGTGGGATAAGGTAAACAAGTGAGGCTGTGGGATAAGGTAAACAAGTGAGACTGTGGGATAAGGTAAACAAGTGAGGCTGTTGGATAAGGTAAACAAGTGAGACTGTGGGATAAGGTAAACAAGTGAGACTGTGGGATAAGGTAAACAAGTGAGACTGTTGGATAAGGTAAACAAGTGAGACTGTGGGATAAGGTAAACAAGTGAGACTGTTGGATAAGGTAAACAAGTGAGACTGTGGGATAAGGTAAACAAGTGAGACTGTGGGATAAGGTAAACAAGTGAGACTGTTGGGATAAGGTAAACAAGTGAGACTGTGGGATAAGGTAAACAAGTGAGGCTGTTGGATAAGGTAAACAAGTGAGACTGTGGGATAAGGTAAACAAGTGAGACTGTGGGATAAGGTAAACAAGTGAGACTGTTGGGATAAGGTAAACAAGTGAGACTGTGGGATAAGGTAAACAAGTGAGGCTGTTGGATAAGGTAAACAAGTGAGACTGTGGGATAAGGTAAACAAGTGAGACTGTGGGATAAGGTAAACAAGTGAGACTGTGGGATAAGGTAAACAAGTGAGACTGTGGGATAAGGTAAACAAGTGAGGCTGTGGGATAAGGTAAACAAGTGAGACTGTGGGATAAGGTAAACAAGTGAGACTGTTGGATAAGGTAAACAAGTGAGACTGTGGGATAAGGTAAACAAGTGAGACTGTGGGATAAGGTAAACAAGTGAGACTGTGGGATAAGGTAAACAAGTGAGACTGTGGGATAAGGTAAACAAGTGAGACTGTGGGATAAGGTAAACAAGTGAGACTGTGGGATAAGGTAAACAAGTGAGACTGTGGGATAAGGTAAACAAGTGAGACTGTGGGATAAGGTAAACAAGTGAGACTGTGGGATAAGGTAAACAAGTGAGACTGTTGGGATAAGGTAAACAAGTGAGACTGTGGGATAAGGTAAACAAGTGAGACTGTGGGATAAGGTAAACAAGTGAGACTGTGGGATAAGGTAAACAAGTGGGACTGTGGGATAAGGTAAACAAGTGAGACTGTGGGATAAGGTAAACAAGTGAGACTGTGGGATAAGGTAAACAAGTGAGACTGTGGGATAAGGTAAACAAGTGAGACTGTGGGATAAGGTAAACAAGTGAGACTGTGGGATAAGGTAAACAAGTGAGACTGTGGGATAAGGTAAACAAGTGAGACTGTGGGATAAGGTAAACAAGTGAGACTGTGGGATAAGGTAAACAAGTGAGACTGTGGGATAAGGTAAACAAGTGAGACTGTGGGATAAGGTAAACAAGTGAGACTGTGGGATAAGGTAAACAAGTGAGACTGTGGGATAAGGTAAACAAGTGAGACTGTGGGATAAGGTAAACAAGTGAGACTGTGGGATAAGGTAAACAAGTGAGACTGTGGGATAAGGTAAACAAGTGAGACTGTGGGATAAGGTAAACAAGTGAGACTGTGGGATAAGGTAAACAAGTGAGACTGTGGGATAAGGTAAACAAGTGAGACTGTGGGATAAGGTAAACAAGTGAGACTGTTGGGATAAGGTAAACAAGTGAGACTGTGGGATAAGGTAAACAAGTGAGACTGTGGGATAAGGTAAACAAGTGAGACTGTGGGATAAGGTAAACAAGTGAGACTGTGGGATAAGGTAAACAAGTGAGACTGTTGGGATAAGGTAAACAAGTGAGACTGTGGGATAAGGTAAACAAGTGAGACTGTGGGATAAGGTAAACAAGTGAGACTGTTGGATAAGGTAAACAAGTGAGACTGTGGGATAAGGTAAACAAGTGAGACTGTGGGATAAGGTAAACAAGTGAGACTGTGGGATAAGGTAAACAAGTGAGACTGTGGGATAAGGTAAACAAGTGAGGCTGTTGGATAAGGTAAACAAGTGAGACTGTGGGATAAGGTAAACAAGTGAGGCTGTGGGATAAGGTAAACAAGTGAGACTGTTGGATAAGGTAAACAAGTGAGACTGTGGGATAAGGTAAACAAGTGAGGCTGTGGGATAAGGTAAACAAGTGAGACTGTGGGATAAGGTAAACAAGTGAGACTGTGGGATAAGGTAAACAAGTGGGATAAGGTAAACAAGTGAGACTGTGGGATAAGGTAAACAAGTGAGACTGTTGGATAAGGTAAACAAGTGAGACTGTGGGATAAGGTAAACAAGTGAGACTGTTGGATAAGGTAAACAAGTGAGACTGTGGGATAAGGTAGACAAGTGAGACTGTGGGATAAGGTAAACAAGTGAGACTGTGGGATAAGGTAAACAAGTGAGACTGTGGGATAAGGTAAACAAGTGGGACTGTGGGATAAGGTAAACAAGTGAGACTGTGGGATAAGGTAAACAAGTGGGATAAGGTAAACAAGTGAGACTGTGGGATAAGGTAAACAAGTGAGACTGTGGGATAAGGTGAACAAGTGAGGCTGTTGGATAAGGTAAACAAGTGAGTAGATGATAAGATTGAAGTGGATGAGATGATGAGAACTTAGAATTGATGACGAGAAGTTGGGGGAGGTTGAACAAGCAGGTTAGAATTAAGGATGGAATGTACTTTAAAGAACTCATTGAGTTTTTTGTTGAAAAGTTTGAGAAGGTTCCAATGGGAATCGTTGCTTGATGGGCTTGAAACGAATGTTACCTCAGGAGTGGGGAGCCACCGTTTGTTTGGGTAGGTAATGGACAATCTTGGTGCAGGTGATGGTGACCCGAACTTAGAGATTACAGAGTGCGCACTGAGGTCATGTTTTGTTCCGTAAGGGTTGGGGAGACGCGTTTAATAGCGTCCGACTTTTTAAACAGTCAGTTGTTCGTTCTTCTCGCTGAAACGAAGTTTTTTTTTAAAATCTGGTGTTAAAAAATGAAAATTAAAAAGATTAGACAAAGCTGCAGGCAAAACAACTTTGATAAATGCATTAGAATGGTATAATCTATGACGTTTTTTTCCTGATGCTAATTCGCATGTCGAAACTGGTGAGACGACATTTATGGGGGAAGGATAGAGGGCATTTATATTTATATATTATATATATATATATATATATATATATATATATATATATATATATATATATATATATATACTATATACATTATATATATATTTTTTTAAAGCCAAGGTCAAATGTGGAAGAATCTCACGTATCTAATGAAATGAAACTTCTTTAATTTAAATTTAACTCATTTCGCATTTGTTTAGAAAGGGAGATATTTGTTTGCTAATTTAATTATTTCACGATTCACTGAAAAATCATTATGAAAAATCACCAAGTCTAAGATTTGGTTCAGGAGAGCAAGCTTCTCCTTACAAATAGAAAAGCGTGTTGCCTTACTCCGAGGTACAGACTCATCTATCATCATGAGCTCAGACTTCATTCAAATGCTTGGCATAAGACATTATTTTCTTAGCCTCGTCTATGATGCCGTTGTACAGTCCCAGGCAATTTAATTGTTCCATGCTCTGATTTCTGGTGAGCTATCCGGTGGCGTGTGGTCAATGTACGAGGCCGGTGTGCCAGGTACGAAGCGATTCATTAAACGCCTGTAATCTTCAAGATGTTTTCCCACGTGGGTGGGTTTAATATTAGTGTAATGTTTCGGGTAGGGATTGGAAGCATAACATTTATAAACGAAAGTTGTGTTTTTAAGTTTCATTACGTTGTCTTTAAGTTTCATTACGTTGTCTTTAAGTTTCATTACGTTGTCTAAAAGTTTCATTACGTTGTCTAAAAGTTTCATTACGTTGTCTTTAAGTTTCATTACGTTGTCTTTAAGTTTCATTACGTTGTCTTTAAGTTTCATTACGTTGTCTAAAAGTTTCGTTACGTTGTCTAAAAGTTTCATTACGTTGTCTTTAAGTTTCATTACGTTGTCTTTAAGTTTCATTACGTTGTCTAAAAGTTTCATTACGTTGTCTAAAAGTTTCATTACGTTGTCTTTAAGTTTCATTGCGTCGTCTTTAAGTTTCATTGCGTTGTCTTTAAGTTTCATTACGTTGTCTTTAAGTTTCATTGCGTTGTCTTTAAGTTTCATTACGTTGTCTTTAAGTTTCATTACGTTGTCTTTAAGTTTCATTACGTTGTCTAAAAGTTTCATTACGTTGTCTAAAAGTTTCATTACGTTGTCTTTAAGTTTCATTGCGTCGTCTTTAAGTTTCATTGCGTTGTCTTTAAGTTTCATTACGTTGTCTTTAAGTTTCATTGCGTTGTCTTTAAGTTTCATTACGTTGTCTTTAAGTTTCATTACGTTGTCTTTAAGTTTCATTACGTTGTCTTTAAGTTTCATTACGTTGTCTTTAAGTTTCATTACGTTGTCTTTAAGTTTCATTACGTTGTCTTTAAGTTTCATTACGTTGTCTTTAAGTTTCATTACGTTGTCTTTAAGTTTCATTACGTTGTCTTTAAGTTGATTACATCACAACCCCAAGCCACCACTTCCAACCCACGGCCTCATCCATATCTCAACAAAACACATTTCACAAGATCTATATATTTTTTTAAATTTACAGCATTTAAAATCTGACGTATCCATAGATGAGTTTTCATTGGTTTAATATAACCACCATTACTTCGTGATTGTAGTGGCGAGTTGTTCCATCAAATGAAGTAAATACCAAACACCAATAACAGCGTCATAATCTTCAGTACCCAATACCAATACTCAAAATCTAAACCAATAATAATAATAATAATAAATTGATAATTTATATGGCGCTGTACCTCAGTAAGGAACTGGGATCACAGCACTTTACATAATGATAATAACATACATATAAGTATTAAATAAACATTCATATCATAGCAACCACATAAATGACAGTACGTTACACATAATACCCAATTACCGAATACCAATTTCAAATAATCAATACCAATATCCACTACCAAATACCATGTCCGATTTTAATATCAACTATACTCAATATATAACAACAACAACAGGGCGTGGGAGGGGGGGTGATCACAGTGTGGCTGTTATTGCCTCAGAATCTCATTAGGCCAAACAAGGAAGATGCGGTGTTCAATTTCCCCTTGCGTCTGCCATTAAACTGTGAACAGTGGATGCCACTCTTCTCTGAGGTGCGGTCGGATTGTGACGTCAAATGTGCAGCTTTGTATACACAATGGTGTCACGTGTCAACTGTACTCTCCAGTGGTCTCACTTGTCACCTGTCCTCGCCATTGATATCACGTGTCACATGTACTCTCCAATAGTGTCACGTGTCACTTGCACTCTCCAAAGGTGTCACGTGTCACATGTAGTCTCCAATGATGTCACGTGTCACCTGCACTCTCCAATGATGCCACGTGTCACCTGTACTCTCCAATGATGTCACGTGTCACCTGCACTCTCTAATGATGTCACGTGTCACCTGCATTCTCCAATGATGCCACGTGTCACCTGTACTCTCCAATGATGTCACGTGTCACCTGCACTCTCCAATGATGCCACGCGTCACCTGCACTCTCCAATGATGTCACGTGTCACCTGCACTCTCCAATGATGTCACGTGTCACCTGTACTCTCCAATGATGTCACGTGTCACTTGCACTCTCCAATGATGTCACGTGTCACCTGCACTCTCCAATGATGCCACGTGTCACCTGTACTCTCCAATGATGTCACGTGTCACCTGCACTCTCCAATGATGCCACGCGTCACCTGCACTCTCCAATGATGTCACGTGTCACCTGCACTCTCTAATGATGTCACGTGTCACCTGCACTCTCCAATGATGCCACGTGTCACCTGTACTCTCCAATGATGTCACGTGTCACCTGCACTCTCCAATGATGCCACGCGTCACCTGCACTCTCCAATGATGTCACGTGTCACCTGCACTCTCCAATGATGTCACGTGTCACCTGTACTCTCCAATGATGTCACGTGTCACCTGCACTCTCCAATGATGTCACGTGTCACCTGCACTCTCCAATGATGCCACGTGTCACCTGTACTCTCCAATGATGTCACGTGTCACCTGCACTCTCCAATGATGCCACGCGTCACCTGCACTCTCCAATGATGTCACGTGTCACCTGCACTCTCCAATGATGTCACGTGTCACCTGCACTCTCCAATGATGTGACGTGTCACCTGCACTCTCCAATGATGTCACGTGTCACCTGCACTCTCCAATGATGTCACGTGTTACATGCACTCTCCAATGATGTCACGTGTCACCTGCACTCTCCAATGATGCCACGTGTCACCTGTACTCTCCAATGATGTCACGTGTCACCTGCACTCTCCAATGATGCCACGCGTCACCTGCACTCTCCAATGATGTCACGTGTCACCTGCACTCTCCAATGATGTCACGTGTCACCTGCACTCTCCAATGATGCCACGTGTCACCTGTACTCTCCAATGATGTCACGTGTCACCTGCACTCTCCAATGATGCCACACGTCACCTGCACTCTCCAATGATGTCACGTGTCACCTGCACTCTCCAATGATGTCACGTGTCACCTGTACTCTCCAATGATGTCACGTGTCACCTGCACTCTCCAATGATGTCACGTGTCACCTGCACTCTCCAATGATGCCACGTGTCACCTGTACTCTCCAATGATGCCACGCGTCACCTGCACTCTCCAATGATGTCACGTGTCACCTGCACTCTCCAATGATGTCACGTGTCACCTGCACTCTCCAATGATGTGACGTGTCACCTGCACTCTCCAATGATGTCACGTGTTACATGTACTCTCCAATGATGTCACGTGTCACCTGCACTCTCCAATGATGTCACGTGTCACCTGCACTCTCCAATGATGTCACGCGTCACCTGCACTCTCCAATGATGTCACGTGTCACCTGCACTCTCCAATGATGTCACGCGTCACCTGCACTCTCCAATGATGCCACGCGTCACCTGCACTCTCCAATGATGTCACGTGTCACCTGCACTCTCCAATGATGTCACGTGTCACCTGCACTCTCCAATGATGTCACGTGTCACCTGCACTCTCCAATGATGCCACGCGTCACCTGCACATCCAATGATGTCACGTGTCACCTGCACTCTCCAATGATGCCACGTGTCACCTGCACTCTCCAATGATGTCACGTGTCACCTGCACTCTCCAATGATGTCACGTGTCACCTGCACTCTCCAATGATGTCACGTGTCACCTGCACTCTCCAATGATGTCACGTGTCACCTGTGCCCTCCAATGATGTCACGTGTCACCTATGCCCTCCAATGGTGTCAGGTTCCAATGTATTTCTCAATGGTGTCAGTTCCACCTGTACTCTCTAATGGTCGACGTATCACCAGTCACCTGCAAGAGGCATTGTCAATCGTGGTCCGTGGTCTATTGTCTAGGAAGTAGGATCAGTCACTTTGAGTCATCTTGTGCAGACGTTATGACAAGAGCCTTTTTCCCAGATGATCAGAGAGGATGTGATCCTAACAGGCAGGCTACAGTTGTAATGTTAGATTTCATAAACGAGTAAATAGGAAACATCAAAGAAAACGTAGGAAACGATGGTGTTAAAAATAAGAGTATACTGCTGATAAGGTGTAGTTAACATAAGTAACTGTAGTAAAAAGGTAGACAATAATAGGATAATAAAGTGTATTATGTGTAAATATAAGCATAATGAAAGGTAAGGGGTAAAAGAGTAAATGTGGGATAAGAAGGAACTAAATTTAAGAAAGGATGTAATTTTTAAGATGAACAGGAATTAAATAAAAGAGTAAGTGTAGGAAGGATAAGTAAAGAAGGAATTAAATAAGGGGACACGGTGGTCGAGTGGCAGCGCACTGGACTGTCGTACCGATGGTCACAGGCTCGAATCCGTGTGAAGGCAAGGGTTTGTTCCCGGGCCTAGGGCGTCCCTGAGTCACCCCGCTCCGAATGGGTACCTAACACTACATGTAGTTAGGCGGCTGGGTAATGCGTGGAACCCACAAAGCCGTGGCCTGTGAATGCTGCATCACTTGCCAACAGATCATCTGTCATGGTCTGTGGACGCAACTATCTTCTGCATAGAAGGAGCGTCTATATAGATAAGATAAATAAATACAAATGGGCAGATGTCAATGGAAAATTATAGAAATTTAATAAATATTTGATTCAAAGCATTGTTGGTTGTTTGTCTTGTACAACAAATATTTTTTGTTTTCTTATATACCAAAGGTTTCTTGGTGACTTATATTATTATACCAAAGCTTTTGGTGTCTCGTCCTGCAATTGTTGAGCTGTTTGCCTGTATGGCATGTCGTTGATGGATGACTGCATGTTACTCAAGCTGTAAATGTGCCAGGTTCATTGCATTAGCTCTGCAAGCCGAGAAATGAATTTCAAGCACACGCAAATAAACTCCACGTCTTAAGCTCCACGGCTTCTTTCCCACATTCCAACACACGTGTTCCTTTGTTTCCACATTCCAACATACGTGTTCCTGTGTTTCCACGCGTTTATTGAACTCACCAATCTGTGTGCGTGCTCGTGCCAGCCGTTAATGTTGTGATCTAATTTCAACCCACTTCCTGGTGGGCTAAAGAGCTGAAAAACGACGCACACACGCAACAGAAATGACTATACATGCTGATTTTGGGAGGCGTGATCAACTATGATATTATTTTATTGTTGGTAATAATTTAAATTCGCGTTTACTTAAAGTAAGCACTTACCGTACGTCCCAGTTTAAATGAAAGGACTTGAACCATTCAACCAGCACCACATGATAATGAGAACGTTGGTCAAGTTGGTCAAAAGAACCCAAAAAAAGTTCGCTTTCTAATTCTAATGTAGAGAAATGAAGATCAAGTTTAAGCAAAACATTTTTTTGATTAAAAAAAATCAATGTTCCTTATTTACCTAGATGTATTAGCTATAAGAATTCTGAGGTTATATAAAGTGTAATGCTTTATGATGCAGTGTTGAAGATAAAATTCTAAGAAATGTTTAGTTGTTTTTTTAAATATTTATTTATTTATTTATTTATTAATATGATCGTTTTTGACTTTCTGGTATAAGGAGTATAGGGGAAGTATTGTAATCGTTGAAAAAAATCTAAATCGATATTTAGACAAATCTCGACGTCTTACATTTTCCTGAGCTGGAAAAACTCAGTTTTTGCTTTATTGTCTGTATTTCTGAGTCTCTGTCTGTGTTTGTGTGTGTGAACACAATAGCCTAAGTACCGTTTCAGATAGGTGGACTAAATTTCATATTTACTAGATCCTGTTACTAGATCCTGTAAGTAGGTTTCGATCAAAATTTGAGCGATTTCCGGTATCAGGAAGTGGTATTTTGTTTCCAGTTTGTCAAAAACCTTCAGAATTAGATTATTTTAATTTTATATCATACTAGCAGACCCGTCGTGCGTTGCAACTATCTCAGTAAAAAGTAATACATATATAGATAAAAAAGAAATTACTTGAAGGGTCACCGGGCCCATCAGTTTAACATATGACGTTCGAAAATCTGTTTATTTTCATTACAAATATGTGAATATATTATCTATATTCCTCAATATCGTGTAAAATTGAATGGGGAATACAATATACTAAAAGTTTAGTAAAAACACATTTAGGGCCCCCAGCCCCGAGGAAATGGACATTAGGAGTTCGGTGCCCTATAGTAATTTAATATAGGCTCTTAAGTTTTTATATACCAAGTTTGGTCAAAATCCAGTTATATTCTCATTATCTAACAATTAAACTAATTTTTTTAGCTAATGTATAAGAAAAAAATACATTAAGGAACCCCCGGGCACATTCGGTTCAAGATGTACATTTTGAAAGCCTGTTCATTTAAATTCAGTTTCATCATGGATATATTTCTCAAGATCGTTAAAAATAGAATGGCAAATAATATCTCAAACATATTCGAAAAAATAAATTTGGGGCCCCCGGCCCTGAACGGTTGGACCTTTGACGTGCAGGGCCCTTTGTTATTTTAGTATGGGCTACCAAGTTTTTATATACAAAGTTTGGTTAAGATCCATTCATTTACTCATAGGCTTTCAGATAAACTAATTTTATAAAGCTCATATAAGCAACAACAAAAAACGACATTAAGGGCCCCAGGGCCCAATTAGTACAACATGTCAAATTCAAACACCGGTTTATTTCAATCAATTTCATAGCGGATATATTTCTCTATACGTATCTAGATCTTTAATACTTGAATGGGTAATAAAATCTTAAATGTTTGTGAAAAAAAGACATTTTGGGCCCCCAGCCCCGAAGAAATGGAAATTAGGAAATTAGTGCCCAATAGTATTTCAATATTGGCTACCAAGTTGTTATATACAAAATTTGGTTAAGATCCATCAATTTACCTAATAGCTAACGCTTAAAGTAATTTATATATAGCTCATATAAGAAAAAAACATATTATTGGCCCCCGGCGCCCCATGAGTGTTAAATATTGCAAAAAAAAGTTGCCAGTTACCATCCCAGGAGCGTACTCAAAAGTCTCCAAAAGTTTCATGGCGATCGGATGAATGGTTTAGTCAGCTATAAAGGACATACATATTTTGATTTATATATATATATATATATAGATTCTCATAGAGCAGCATATTCCAAGAATGTTCGCACCTGTGTTTTCTCGAAGAATGAGCGGTTTTGTCACAAGCTTCGCCTACCCATAGATATTAGGAAATATTGATTGTGCAAACCTAGGATTTCTATATTCCGATTCCACTGGAGGTGCTATCGACAGCTGTCCCAACCCTTACTGTTATATATACAAACATGCATGAATCCGTTTAAAGTAGCTCACTCCCGCTTTCTATTACTTTTTATAAAATTATTATCATTATTATTATTTCCAGATAAGTTAGCAGCTACATCTTAATTAAAAGATCCGACAAATGCTGATTTTTAAAAAAAATATTTTTAAAAATTATTTAGTGACGCATAGATTTTATAAGCCGACATGATATTGTGACGTCATCGCATCTATGCCTTATCAAGACCAGAGTTTGGCGTACTACAATGATTTCATTCTAAGGACTTCAGTCGGCTGACTGACATAATTTTGTGGCGGATATTCGGATTAGCCTGATGTCTCCGTAAATTGACATTTGAGGCTGATTTTCGGCTGATTACGAAATATTCGGATGAAATTCAGCTGAAGCCTGGCCAATAATGGAGTAATAAAACTTCAGCAATAAAACACTTTTACAATACTTCAGAAAAAGTTTTATTATTTTTAACAATAGGGAAAAAAAGGTTTTATATGCTGTCCTACTAATACAGTGCATGAATGCATTCCACTCATTCAGTTTCTGTCACTCAATACCAGATAGGCACTTAGAATATCAGTTTATAATTGTCATGAGCAAAATAAACGCGATGTAGTTTATCAGCTGTTACGCTAATGCGGCGCGCCGCATGTTTTCCGGGAGATTTTTGGCGGACGAAAATTCGGCGCGGCGTCGGCTGAGGGGTCTATGTTGACCCCTGCTAGGAATCAAAGACGGGCTGACTGTTGTATGACTCCGTATCTGACTGACTCCTGTGTCGACTCAAAGTCTGACTCCTTCCAATCAGTATCACTATCAGTCCCCTGCTCCATCGTGGTATTGGCGTCCGGGCGAATCTCTTCAGGAATCAACTAAATGTCTGCGTACATTGGAAACATCCTAGTTGAAGGTCATGCGCGGTAACTCCAATCGTAATGATAGCTCAATTACGTCAGTTGTAAATTGGAATTACATCGCGCAGTTAAGCGTTTCTCTAATTCCGTAGGGTGAATTCATGAAATAACTGACCTAAGTAATCTAAACGCTAAGACTTGCTTGTATAAAGGGATTCCAATCAGTTGTCTTTGTCCCATATGTGTGTGTGGCCGGGGATTTTTTTTGGGGGGGTGGGGGGGGGGTAGCGTCATTAAGACAAGGCGTAAAGGTCAAGGGTCGTGGCGTAAAACAACGTGATGTCATCACTTCGTGTGCACAACGTCTGCCACAAGGGCAGCTGTTCAAGAATTAATGAACTTTGTCTCGCACTTCGCACCAAATCGTGGGAACAGTCTCCAGTAGCCGGCGGCTTGTTTACCAGGGTGCTCTATAGACAGACAGCTCCTGTAATAAACACCAGGAATTAGGTCAAACACTCAAACAAACACTCGTGTCTCAAGGCCAAGGTCAATGATCTGCTGGAAGACTTTTTTTTTCTCCAGGTCTCAAGAACGCGTGATTATATCTCTGCATGTAACAAGGGCATCACACCCCCAAGACATACCCAACAACATGACCTAATTAAACCATGCTCCAATTATTTCACGCTGTAGAAATACCAATACTACATGTTGTGGTATGAAATGTCTTCAAATTTGTCTTAAATGTGTCTTTGTTGTCAGACTCACTCACAAATTTGTCTTAAATGTGTCTTTGTTGTCACACTCACTCACAAATTTGTCTTAAATGTGTCTTTGTTGTCACACTCACTCACAAATTTGTCTTAAATGTGTCTTTGTTGTCACACTCACTCACAAATTTGTCTTAAATGTGTCTTTGTTGTCACACTCACTCACAAATTTGTCTTAAATGTGCCTTTGTTGTCACACTCACTCACACATTTGTCTTAAATGTGTCTTTCTTGTCACACTCACTCAACAAATTTCGTAAGACTGTTTCATAACTTTGGGTGCAGCTGATTCGAAGTGACGCACGCCGCACGCCAGTGTCCATCCGCTCAGGGAACTTTCAGAAAGGACTGCGTAGATGAGCGCCGGCCCATTTAC
The DNA here is from genome assembly GCA_944989445.1 of Ampullaceana balthica. Classification (NCBI taxonomy): domain Eukaryota; kingdom Metazoa; phylum Mollusca; class Gastropoda; family Lymnaeidae; genus Ampullaceana; species Ampullaceana balthica. The sequence continues at coordinate 3,592,906 of CALYLW010000005.1, read as the reverse complement.
AGATACAGAGATGGCTAAATGGAGTGAATGATGTCAGAAGGATGGCTGACTGGTGTAATCTCCGGGCGTGTTTACTTAATGGCGTTTTATCGGAATGATTACAAGTACCCTGTGACCTCTGACCCCTCCCCTTTTCCAGGTAGATAGATACCTCACCTTATGCCCTACCCATGTTACTGGCACTATTGTTTTTTTGAGACGCCAACTATTACAGTTTGTTTTTTTGGGCCAAACATTCGAGCTTTTCCCTCATATTCCAAGTATTTATTTTCTACTCTCTCTATCTCCCTCATTAATTACCATTTATTCCCTACTAACTGCCTTCCTCATATTAATCTTAACAGTTGTTTATTCCTCAATCTCTACTCCCTCTCTCTTCTCCGTGCGTGTTTCTCCGCTCGCGTTTTAATTACCCTCTCTCTCTCTCTCTCTCTCTCTCTCTCTCTCTCTCTCTCTCTCTCTCTCTCTCTCTCTCTCTCTCTCTCTCTCTCTCTCTCTCTCTCTCTCTCTCTCTCTCTGTCTCTCTCTCTCTCTCTCTCTCTCTCTCTCTCTCTCTCTCTCTCTCTCTATCATTAACTTACCTACCCCCACCTTTGCCAACATCATAACCGTAGGTTCGACATCCAACTCTGAGATTACAACTACGTCTGGCCTCTTGGTCAACATTCAACTCTGAGATTACAACTACGTCTGGCCTCTTGTCAACATTCCACTCTGAGATTACAACTACGTCTGGCCTCTTGGTCAACATTCAACTCTGAGATTACAACTACGTCTGGCCTCTTGGTCAACATTCAACTCTGAGATTACAACTACGTCTGGCCTCTTGGTCAACATTCAACTCTGAGATTACAACTACGTCTTGCCTCTTGTCAACATTCAACTCTGAGATTACAACTACGTCTTGCCTCTTGGTCTCGAATAATTGAATGTCTTCAAGAGCATAACCCCCCCCCCGGCCCCACCTTTTCCAGCAAATTACCCCCAACCCAACGTTTACCATCCCCCCCCAATCAAAGAAAAAAGGGCGTGAACTCACACTTCCGATGGAGGCATTTCTTCCTCTAGGGCAGTGCTACTCAAAGTGGCGCCGGTCCATAGGCCATCTGCCGCAGAAGTTATCCAGAAAGGACAGAAAAATATAATTTTAATCCTTCATTTGCAACCATTACGGGCCGTCCATAATTGACGTCACGCACCTGTGAGTCACACTTTTGTGACGATGCGTGGCGAGGGGGAGGGAGGGGGGGGTTGAAGAAAGGTGACGTCACATCAAAAGGGTAACTTTAAATAAAACTTCCACTGAAATATTTGGTCGCTTACAATTTATTTAATGACTTTTTTCTTCTTCTTTTAAATCAGTGGTTCTTAATGTGCCGGTCGGTATGCCATCAGACGCTGGTTGGCGTAAGCTATCAAGACACGAAAATTAAATCCAATTATAATCCTTAAGTTTGAGAATCCACAAGATAACATATGAAATTGTTACACTGCGTCGTTTGATGTTGACATCAAAGCATTTGTGAGTAACCGCAGCTCCGTCGGCGAACTTTTTTGCCCGTTACCCCAAAATATACAAGTTTATGTGTGCGTTACTCCACAAACCCCAGACTCTAGGTACTGCTCACATGACTCGGGGATTTGGGGGAGCGTCGTTAGCCTCCCCCCCACCCACCTACCCCCCCCCCGGAAAATGCAACTGGTGAGTTTTACAAGCATGACAAGTGTCTAAAAATGATCTGAATAGGATTATGTGTAGATATTTTAAGTCAAAACGACACGGAATATCCTTTTTCTTTAAAAGGGGAGGGGGGAGGGAATCTATTTGATAGAATTATAAACGTTTTAAGTTTGATATAATTTTCGATTGGTTTTTGGTCAAACGCCCCTGGCCATTCTAGTCTTCTAGATCAGTGCTTCTCAAAGTGGTGGTCGGCGGACCGGTGCCGGTCCTTGGGCCATCCGCTGCCGGTCCGAAGATGTTCTCACAAAAATGACAGAAAAAATTGTCAGTGCGGGGAAAATAGTGCACCGGTGCCTGGTGCAATGGAAAAATTCCTGCCGGTCCGCCATACTAAAAAGTTTGAGAAGCACTGTTCTAGATATAATGGTAAATGAGCCATTTTAAAATTAGTCAACTATTCATTAACTTTATTGAATGCATCAAATTCTTGACATCGCAATTCGAGAGGAGCACAAAACAACTTTTCTTCTTAGCTCAGTTTTTAAGGCATTAATTTTAAATATCACAGAAAGGATACGTGATACAGACAAGTCAGTGGATTAAGATCATTGTCACTTGTGTCAATATAAATGAAAGTAGGGTAGATTTAGGTGTCTTCGCATAGTACGTAGGTAAGAAATCTACATAGTTGTCAATTTTTTTTTAAAAATGCATTTCTGGAAGGAACCGGTTCAATAATGGGCATATGTTCCAAGCGTACACGTACACATGACGTATTTTAATATATCTAGTGGATTGCAGTGGATGTTATATGTCCCAAATGAGTCTGCATTAAACCCAAGAATTCCCCTTTTGACCCCAGATGAGGTTATTTACCTCTGTTCGCCGACCTCTTTCTTACGGGACGCCCGTCAGTCAATTGAGGGATTTTTAAAAAATAAATTTTTTAAATGTTATTTTTAAACAATTTTTTTTTCTAAACAAAGACGTTAACCGTGATGATTAATAGGCAATGTTTAATTTGTATGCATTAAAATAAAATATAATCTAAGGATGTTAACACAGTTCGTTTTCTGAAGGCCGGTTAAACGTTTTTTTAAAAATGCTTTACGCGTGTTACGATATTACAATATAGATCTCCACTAAATAAATAATAAATACTTAAATGACAATAAAAGTGATTTGAAAATTTGAAACATGCTTATTTGCAAATAAAGTTTTTTTTTGTGTTGTTATTTTTTTTTGTTAGTTTGTTTGTTGTTTTTTGGGGGTCGTAAAAGATTTGTGACGTATTTTTGGAGGGGGGGGTCTAAGTTTTTGTGACGACGCGTGACGAGGGGGGGAGGGGGTAAAAAATCGGCAAAAATCGCCGTGACGTCATTTATGGACGGCCCCTTAATACTAACCATATAGAATATTTCAATTTGTCGGCATTAGGCACACACAATGAAACAAATAAAAATTAAAATAAATTACATTTCGCTACCAAATCAGTACACATCAGTAAAATAGTGCACCGGTCCCTGGAGCAATGGAAAAAAATTCCTTAAGATCCGCCGTACTAAAAAGTTTGAGAAGCACTGGTCTAGAGCATGCACTAATCTCAGTCAATCGTTGAGACAATATGGTCCAAGTAATGAAAGTCCCGATAGTAAGAATTCGTCATGTGTCAAAACTAGGGGTTGGCCGGATATGTTTTTTTACTATTTGCCGGATCCGAATAGATTGGCCCTAATATTTGCCGGATCCGGATCCGTTTAACCGTTTCTTTGACAGCATTGTGCAAGTTTAACAGTTTCTTTGACAGCATTGTGTCAGTTTAACTGTTTCTTTGACAGCCTCCCGTAAGTTTATCAGTTTCTTTGACAGTCAGCCTTGTTTAACCAGATGCTGTAAGTCAGTGCTTCTCGAAGTGGTGGTCCGCGGACCGGTGCCGGTCCGTGGGCCATCCGCCGCCGGTCCGCAGAAGTTATAAATAAATAATCAACATTAAAAAAACTTTTTAAAAACTAGTCTTAAATTAAAAATGCACTAATTTTTTACTTTTTAGTCTACGCATTTTACAGTAAGTACAAAGCCAGCTTACCTTTTGACTATAAAGGGGCCGTCCATAAAGTACGTCACGCTATTTTTGACCATTTTTGACCCCCCCCCCTGTCACAAATCTCGGGACCCCTCCCTTAAAGTACGTCACAATTTCCAAAAAACTTTTAATTAACACCTAATTAAAATATTTGATTTAATACTTAAAATACACTTCACTATTAAATTGTATTAAAATATAAAATTTCCACTTCAAAGTAGGGATGCACCGGATTGAAAATTTTGAAATCCGGCTGGAGCTGAAGTGGGCCGGATTTATGAAGTTAAATCCGGCTGGAGCCGGAATCAGATTTGTTAAAATGGCCGTATTCCGGATTTTCCGGGGCCATTGTGATTATGAATATATATATAAATTAGGGATCTACCGGCCAGCCGGATTTATGAAATGAAATCCTGCCGGAGCCAAAGCCGGATTTTTAAAAGTAAATAATAAAAAGGAAACAAAACAATTTGACTAAAAAAAAGACTAGATTGACAAATTATGTGACCAACTCTTGTGCTATATGTAATCTGTTTATTATGGTCTTATGAATTATATTTCATTCAAAAATATTCACTGGACATCATCTGTGTTCATCCATAGTTACGACTTACATCAATCTTTCACAATCATCGTTTCCTGGAAGGATAATTGCAGACAGATCAACTCGTTCTCATCTAGCCACTCAACAGCCCCTGGATGTGCATTTTCTCCTCTGGCAATAACTGCCATGGGTTCTCTTTGACTTATAGAAGTGATTCTCAAAGGACGGATGCGTTTTATCTGAGTTGATTCTTGAACAGTTTGGGTGGGCACATTCTCCTGAGCCCGAGCTCTGTGTTGTCCTGGATGTTTCTTCAACATTGTTTGTGAGGCAAAATATGAGTGACATACTTTGCAAAGTCGATCAAATAAGCAGATAATCATATGGTTGTACTTTGAAAGCTCCTGTTGATCTTGGCATAATTTCATAAAATTTTAGAGTTTGTGCTACAAACAAGGAAGGACATTTATGAGAATCTGCATCTGCTATTTCTTAAGCTTTGAGTCCATCATTTGTTTGGTTGATTATGATTGGAGGAGGGAAGAATCTTTAAGGTAAAACGTTAAAATATGAGCTTCGTGCTTTGTCGCAACATTTAATGTCCTGATATTTAATAACAATTTGAGTGAAATATTGGCTGGTGCGAACATGATTGTCAAGCCATACCGGATCCTTCGATATCAGTCCTGCTGTATCCAATTCAGATTTATGAACAACACATTCAGGAGATACGCATTTCAATGCTATTTTGACATAAAACTAATTCTAATGTTTCACAAAATGTTTGAAAATTATTTTTAAAGCTATTTAAATTCTACTAAAAAAATATAAATAAATTAGAAAAAAATACTAAAAATAATAAATGTATGACATCACACATGACCTGACCCCCCTCCCCCTGTCACAAAGTGTCACACTTTCTTAGACCCCCTCCCCTCCCCTCGGAGCGTGACGTACTTTATGGACGGCCCCAAATCCCTTATATATAAGACATAACTAAAAGAAGTGATTATGTTTAAACGCGACATTTACAGACTGAAACACAATTATCTCCCCTGGTTTTAAAACCGGGCGTAGGGACGGTAGGGGGTGTGAACATACACGGTCGTCGTCAACGCGTGAACTGAGCACGTGAAAGAATCATAAACAAATGTTCGGATAGTCCGCTTAAACTTACAAAGCGAATTAATATAAGACTAGTAAAAAAGGACAGAAAAAATTGTCAGTGCGGGGAAAATAGTGCACCGGTCCCTGGTGCAATAGAAAAAAATTCCTGCCGGTCCGCCATACTAAACAGTTTGAGAAGCACTGCTGTAAGTGACTTGTAACTGTAAGTGGAATATTGTAGGAGGAATGCTATTGATTACACGTTTTCTATGGAATATTATGTGTAACAAATGATTGAAGTGGAATGTTGTATTTTTGTGGAATGTCGTACACAAGATACTTTGAGTAGCGTGTAAACAGCTCTAAACTTTTTATGAGACATTTTTGAAGAGAGTTTTGTCAAAATGTGTTTTTAAATTATGTTGAGTTTATCATTTGTGTTAGAGAGTACGTTGATAGCGTCCTAAAAGTTTAAAGTATGCAATCATTTATAAACAACAACAAAAACAAACCAAAAAAACAACAAAAATAACGCTTTCTTATGTTTTCCTTATATATCTTATATTATCTTATCTGTTGCAGACGCTCCTTTTATACAGAAGATTATTGCGTCCTACGCTTATCTGTGGTTTGTGTTTAGTCATGCATTCTTCTTAGAGTTTCTAAATGTTGATAAAGTGTTGGTTTTCCTAGTTTCTACAGGCAACCCATACCACGCCCGAATTCCAGACAGGAAGAACTAAAATGTGTATGTGTTTGTTCTTGCATACGGAATAAGAAAGGTGTTTTTATCCTTATGTCTATCTGAGGGTTGTATTAAGTTATCTTTGTGTTGTATTTCTAAATTAGAATTAATTGCTTTAAGTATGATTACTACTTTGCTCTTGGTTCTTCTATCCTCTAGTGTTTCAAGGTTTAATGATATAACTAATGGTGTTATTCTTGCCAGTTTTGAATATTCTCCAGTAATGAATCTGGCAGCTCTTTTTGAATTTGTTCTAGTTTATCAATGTTTTCTTTGGTGAATGGGTCCCATCCAGAAGATGCATATTCTAGTACGGGTCTCACCAATGTGAGATAGCATTTTAGTTTTATATCTCTATTACATTTGTAAAAGTTTCTTTTTATAAAGCCTAAGTTTTTGTTTGATTTTTAAATAACTTCATTGACATGGGGATTCCATGATAGTTTCTCATTTATTATTACTCCTAGGTATTTTGCATCTTTAGTTTGGGTCAGTTCTTTTCCATGAATGAAATATTTTCATTTTTTTGTTTCTTTTTCTTTGTTTCTCTTTGCAGTTGACACTTTTCTGGGTGGAAAGACATACTCCAGTTAGTTTCCCATTTTATCAATTCATCTAAGTCCTTTTGTAAAATGTTGCTATCTTGTTCTGATTTAATTGTTCTATAGATTATACAATCATCAGCAAATAGCCTAACTTTTGTTCCTGTTGAGATGTTGTTGGGTAAATCATTTATATACATTAAAAAGAGTAAGCGAGCTAGCACAGTTCCTTGTGGAACTCCTGAGTTAACCTTTATTGGTGCAGATTTTAATCTGTAATTATTACAGTTTGCTCCCTGCCCAAAAGGAAGTCTTGGATCCAGTGATGTAAGAGACCTGAGATTCCAAAGTAGTTACGTTTTTTAAGTAAACTAAAGTGGTGAACTTTGTCAAATGCTTTTGAGAAGTCTAGTAATATTGTGTCTATTTGATCATTATTGTCTAAGCCTTTTGATAGTTCATCTATTAAACCTATTAATTGTGTTTCACGTGATCTGTATTTTCTAAAGCCGTGTTGATGTGGAAATAGGGCATTATATTTATCTAGGTGGTTAACTATTCTACTATGTATTATGTGTTCTAGTAAATTTACAGGTGGTGCTAGTAAGTGATACAGGTCTGTAATTACCAGGGTCTGATTTATCACCTTTCTTAAAGAGTGGTGTTACTTTAGCTAATCTCCAATCCTGGGGCACTTTGCCCTGGTTTAGAGAGGCTTGAAAAAGAACTACAAGGATTTGGGGACAGTTCATTGCTTAGTTATTTTAATAACCTTGCAGGCAATTCATCTGGACCAGTAGGTTTGTTTATTTTAAAGTTTTTTTAGGAGTGAATGTATACCCATCTCGTCTACAGTTATGTTACCTATTTCTTCCATTTTATTTAAATTTATTAAAACTTCCTTGTCGCCTGAGGCAGAAAAATGATGATGCAAATTATTTGTTAAGGATATTAGCTTTAATCTCATTATCATTATAGGTTTTATTATTTGAGCCTTTTAGTGTGGCTATTCCTGTATGTTCCATTTTTTAAAGATTTTATAAAGGACCATTTGACCTCGTTTGATAACATATGGGGGAGCACGTTCAAACTTTATAAAGTAAATCAGAACATATAGGCCTAATACGGATAGAAGATTAGGGCGAGAAAACAAGAAATACTTTAAAGTACGCTAGTGCCCAATCTCATAAATGACTCTACAAAACAAGAAATACTTTAAAGTACGCTAGTGCCCAATCTCATAAATGACTCTACAAAACAAGAAATACTTTAAAGTACGCTAGTGCCCAATCTCATAAATGACTCTACAAAACAAGAAATACTTTAAAGTACGCTAGTGCCCAATCTCTTAAATGACTCTACAAAACAAGAAATACTTTAAAGTACGCTAGTGCCCAATCTCTTAAATGACTCTACAAAACAAGAAATACTTTAAAGTACGCTAGTGCCCAATCTCATAAATGACTCTACAAAACAAGAAATACTTTAAAGTACGCTAGTGCCCAATCTCATAAATGACTCTACAAAACAAGAAATACTTTAAAGTACGCTAGTGCCCAATCTCTTAAATGACTCTACAAAACAAGAAATACTTTAAAGTACGCTAGTGCCCAATCTCTTAAATGACTCTACAAAACAAGAAATACTTTAAAGTACGCTAGTGCCCAATCTCATAAATGACTCTACAAAACAAGAAATACTTTTAAGTACGCTAGTGCCCAATCTTCTAAATGACTCTACAAAACAATACATACTAATTTTTTGAAATATTAAACATCTATTATCTATAGTCTACCCGTTAAAAAATACAGTTTCATATAGACTATGTGCATTAACAAGGGACGTAGATAATTTATTATTTGTTTTTTAAAGCTTTATTTATTTCTGCAATTAACATTATTACGAAAACAAACACTTAAGTTTTACCAGCTGTTATGGACAAATCATTTTAGATATAAAGTTTACCGATTGTTCCTAAATTTATCCAGCCGAGCCGAATTCCTCACCAAACTAAACCTAAAATAACGTCGTGGCATAAGACACATACACACAAGTTGTTGAGTGATTTTTTTTAAAGGAATAGAATAAATGACGTAATGTGTGAGTGACGTAAACAGAATTTCGACTGCATTCTTCTCCTTGTTGTTATTCAACTCTAGTTTGTTTAAACTGATGCCAGCTACTACTACCTGGTAACGTTAGGCATTTTGACCTCGTCCCTTGGGTTCCGTGACGTCACACCTCAGTTTGAGCAGCAAGCCCAGGTCCCAACCTAGATGTGAGTACAGATGAGTGAGGTGGGGTCCTGGGGTGCTAGGGCAGGTAGACATAACAGTGACAGCCTAGTTTCTGCTGTACCTGGATGGACGTGAACCCGAGAAACAGCAACGATTGGCAACAACTCAGTGAAGATTAATCGCTGAGAAACAACATCTCAAGTTTCATAGCTTATAAACAACGTACGTCAGGTTGCCGGGAAGGACAACTGTGTAAGATTGCTGGCAAGAATGTTAGACAGAACCAGTGACTGAGAAAACGTAGAAATGCTGTTTATTTCTGATAAAGAATTCGCCTTGGAAATAAAGAATGGTTGTATAATTCCTTCTACATATGAGCCTGGTTAGATATTGGAAAGATGAGCAAAAATGAGATATTCAATAGACGAGCCACTGGTTAGATATTCGATAGATGAGCCAAGGGTTATATATTAGGTAGATGACCCAAGGGTAGGGTTGCCAAGCGTCCGGCAAAAGGAGGACATGTCCTCCTTTTTAAATCCCTTATATTAACTTCACCGCAGTCTCTCTCTGTCTCTCTGTCGTTCGTCGTCGGGCAGAAAAGCAAAAGTCAAAAATGACCCCCTTCCCGTAATGCCATCGAGCTGAAATTTGGCACATAGACTCGTGTCACCTAACAATGCATCGTATCGGACGTACTGTATTTAAATTAATGCATTTTTAGTTTATCTCTATATAACATATGTAATTCAAATTCACGGTTTGTTATTGTTTTTCTTTCACGTGCCAGTTCACGCGTTGACGCCTACGGCCGATGTCGACACCCCCTCCCGTCCCTTCCCCCGTTTTTTTTTAAGTCAGGGGATATCACTCGGTGTCAGTCTGTAAATGTTTGTCGCGTTTGAACATAATCAATACTTTTAGGTATGTGTCATATATAAGGGATTTATAGTCAAAAACTTTGTTTTTACGGGTCTTTTTTTTTAGCTCAATGTCATCCGTCCGGCAGGCAAAGCTAAAACCTTTAAAATGTCCGGCTTTTTTTTTACATTTTGTATTATAATTTTTATTTATCATTGTTACAAATATTACATCGTACGTTTACTTTTAAAATCCTAAATTATGGCTATTTTTTAAATAAAATTTAGAAATCTAGACAATGACGTAAAAAACTAGATCTAGGTTGAAAAATATTGCTGTCACTGTCATTAAAAGAAAATAATCATCAGTATAGGAGGTTATGAACCGTATTTGCTAAACCTTGGAAGTTTTGAAGAAAAAAAATATGAAGAGACATTTATTTCACTTAAAGTCAGGTAGATGTTAAGAAGACTTATAAGAAGTGGTCGGGAAGAAGAATACAAAGTATAATAATTTTATGGCAGATGTTGTATTTGTGTATGGCGCATGCATTAGCTACTTAGAAAAGTGGTTGAAACCTGTTGATGAATTTCAATGCTTTAATTGGATGTACTTTGATAAAAAATCAAAGACAGTAAATTTGATGACCTTATGGCATGCATATTGCATCTGAAAGAGAAGGGTATTATTGTAGATGATGTGCAATTGTTTGACCAATACTGTAATCTTAAATCATTTTTTGCAAGACAAAAATTTAAAAAATTTTTGCAAGACTCTTGCATGAACAGTAGCAGGTATTACAATAATATTGCACTGGCTGTGAGTTTAATCCGGGACGGCTCAAGTGAGTTATTCAAAATGTCCGACTTTGTCGTCCTCCTTTTTGTTTTATTATGTCCTTCTTTTTGCTTATTATTTCCTCCTCTTGGTGTCCAGGTATCTGGCAACCCTACCCAAGGACCACACATTAGATAAATGGGCCATGGACTAGATAATAGATGAGCAAACATTAGATTAACCAAGGGTTAGATATTAGATAAGCCACGAGCTAGAAAAGAAGAACCCTACTAATACTATAACTATAATGTAATGAGAGTAAATACTTAATTACAGCAACATCTGTGTGAAAATTCGAAACACTTTAAGAAATGATTGAAATATCACACCCCCCCAACCACACCCTTCTTTTGAATCACTGAGTCTAAGTTGTATGAAGATCCAAAATAAATAAATAAATAAATAAATAAATAAAATAAAATAAGTGTCCTTTACGTTCAGCTGTTTTCTCTACTAGTCCCAGACAGAAACATATCAACGGATATGTGTTGATTGTTGACTGGTTGTGTCCTCCCCCCACCCGCCCCCTCCCCCACCCGCACAAACACACACATTTGGAAATCTGAGTCCAGAGATCAATCGTTTGTAATACCCCCCTTTTTCCCTACATGTGTTTCAAATCTATTCACTCATCACAACCACCTCACCACTCACATAACCAACCACCTCACCACTCACATAACCAACCACCTCACCACCCACATAACCAACCACCTCACCACTCACATAACCAACCACCTCACCACTCACATAACCAACCACCTCACCACTCACAGAACCACCCACCTCACCACTCACATAATCAGCCACCTCACCACCCACATAACCAACCACCTCACCACTCACATAACCAACCACCTCACCACTCACAGAACCACCCACCTCACCACCCACATAATCAGCCACCTCACCACCCACATAACCAACCACCTCACCACTCACATAACCAACCACCTCACCACTCACAGAACCACCCACCTCACCACTCACATAATCAGCCACCTACATAAATATCACCTCATTTCCCCACAACCCCCCCCCCAAGCCAACGACAGAACAAAGAGATCAAAGTCGGTCACGTTTAGAAGCGCGGGAAAAAAATGACTTCTCTTGTGACGTAACACCACTCCTCCAGGAGGTAGCTGACCAGTTTTAGTTTTATAGACTTGTTTTCCCGTCTATTCAGGAGCGATAACCTGTGGGAACACGTTTACCTGCACAGTTACCGTACACTTGTGACGTCCATACCGGTACCAGGTATATTCCAGCACTGATGGCAAAACCGTCTGGTGCATGGTTGAACGCAGTGACGTCAAGGTTTCAGAATGGAGTTGGGGCGTAGAATATTCAAATATTTAAATCATTAATTGAACTTAAGTCCATTTTTTTTATCCTCCTAGTCGGTAAGGAAATATTTTGCAATCCTATCAGTAAGTATAGGCATTAGTAATTACTGTTCCTTGGTTTACTTTTTTATTAACTCAATAGATACAGTGACACACAGGTAAGAGATGTAAGGAGTCAAACTCAAAAGGGAAAAAAAAATAAAAATTTAGCCTACCGTCACCCTCCCAAATGGTTCAAGTCGTTATCATGATCCCTAATTGACGAAGCCAAAGACACCAACATATTTGCTTTTAGGTGACAATAGTTGATGTATACACAAACACCAAGTTTTTTGCCATAGGACGACCGTTGGTTGGTTGTAAGACAAACACCAACATTGCTGCCATAGGACTAGGACGACCATTAGTTGGTTTAATTAACAAACACCAACAATTGATGCCATTGGACGACCATTGGTTTAATTAACAAACACCAATTGTTGCCATAGGACGACCATTAGTTGGTTTAATTAACAAACACCAACAATTGATGCCATTGGACGACCATTGGTTTAATTAACAAACACCAATTGTTGCCATAGGACGACCATTAGTTGGTTTAATTAACAAACACCAACAATTGTTGCCATAGGACGACCATTAGTTGGTTTAATTAACAAACACCAACAATTGTTGCCATAGGACGAATATTAGTTGGTTTAATTAACAAACACCAACAATTGTTGCCATAGGACGAATATTAGTTGGTTTAATTAACAAACACCAATTGTTGCCATAGGACGACCAATAGTTGGTTTAATTAACAAACACCAACAATTGTTGCCATAGGACGAATATTAGTTGGTTTAATTAACAAACACCAATTGTTGCCATAGGACGACCATTAGTTGGTTTAATTAACAAACACCAATTGTTGCCATAGGACGACCATTAGTTGGTTTAATTAACAAACACCAATTGTTGCCATAGGACGACCATTAGTTGGTTTAATTAACAAACGCCTACAATTGATGCCATTGGACGACCATTGGTTTAATTAACAAACACCAATTGTTGCCATAGGACGACCATTAGTTGGTTTAATTAACAAACACCAACAATTGTTGCCATAGGACGACCATTAGTTGGTTTAATTAACAAACACCAACAATTGTTGCCATAGGACGAATATTAGTTGGTTTAATTAACAAACACCAATTGTTGCCATAGGACGACCATTAGTTGGTTTAATTAACAAACACCAATTGTTGCCATAGGACGAATATTAGTTGGTTTAATTAACAAACACCAATTGTTGCCATAGGACGAATATTAGTTGGTTTAATTTACAAACACCAATTGTTGCCATAGGACGACCATTAGTTGGTTTAATTAACAAACACCAATTGTTGCCATAGGACGAATATTAGTTGGTTTAATTAACAAACACCAATTGTTGCCATAGGACGACCATTAGTTGGTTTAATTAACAAACACCAACAATTGATGCCATTGGACGACCATTGGTTTAATTAACAAACACCAATTGTTGCCATAGGACGACCATTAGTTGGTTTAATTAACAAACACCAATTGTTGCCATAGGACGAATATTAGTTGGTTTAATTAACAAACACCAATTGTTGCCATAGGACGAATATTAGTTGGTTTAATTAACAAACACCAATTGTTGCCATAGGACGAATATTAGTTGGTTTAATTAACAAACACCAATTGTTGCCATAGGACGACCATTAGTTGGTTTAATTAACAAACACCAACAATTGTTGCCATAGGACGAATATTAGTTGGTTTAATTAACAAACACCAATTGTTGCCATAGGACGACCATTAGTTGGTTTAATTAACAAACACCAACAATTGTTGCCATAGGACGAATATTAGTTGGTTGGAGTTGTAGGTAACGTAAGGCAGCTGAACGCGGCTCAGTTCTTCCACTGCCGAGATTTGTTATCACATGACGTCATGCCTGTGCCAGAGATGGCTATATGCTGTTGATGGAAGAATCTCTGTCACGTCAGACATCTGAGCTGAGGTAACGCAGGTCGTGGGTGGTAGACAACATCAACACTGAGGCTGATAAGGGACATGACCGATGTACAGAAACTAGGCCGGGTCACGTGACATAATTGTGAGGAAACAGGGCAACCTTTGTGGGGAAATATGGCAACGTTTGTGAGGTATGGGGCAACCTTTGAGAGGTATGGGGCTACCTTTGTGAGGTATGGGGCAACCTATGAGGAAATGTGGCAACGTTTGTGAGGTATGGGGCAACAATTGTGAGGTATGGGGCTACCTTTGTGGGGAAATGTGCGTTTGTGAGGTATGGGGCAACCTATGAGGAAATGTGGCAACGTTTGTGAGGTATGGGGCAACCTATGAGGAAATGTGGCAACGTTTGCGAGGTATGGGGCAACGTTTGTGAGGTATGGGGCAACCATTGTGAGGTATGGGGCTACCTTTGTGAGGTATGGGGCAATCTATGAGGAAATGTGGCAACGTTTGTGAGGTATCAGGTATGGGGCAACCTTTGTGAAGTATGGGGCTACATTTGTGGGGTATGGGGCAACCTTTTATACACATAACAAAGACAAATATAAAATTCCTACTACATTAGTTAAAAAACAGTGGCGTCATCTTCGAGATCCACCTTGGGTCCAGATCTCCTTAGCTCTGTCAAGCCCAAAGCCTCCTGGAGCCCTTTATCAATCATGACACTGACACAGTATTAGTAACACGACACAGTATTAGTAACACGACACAGTATTAGTAACATGACACAGTATTAGTAACACATTCAGGCATTTTTTTAAAGCAAACAAAAAAAGTTCTTATTAAATTTTATTTGGAAAAAACAACATACAGATAAATACAATTTATGAAAGAAATATATTAAAATATTTCAATGGACCCAGACGACCTGTACAATATTAGGTTATGAGGGTAGGTTGAACAAGCCATCATCAAGTAGACGTACTACTTGTATAGCTCTAGCTGGGCTGTTGGGAGTCACGCTTTAACTAGTCTACCCCATGCTCTTTGGCAGATTCACTTTTATAGATTATCTGAACAAGTTCTGACCTCACTGGACATATGCGTTTCCCCATGAGCTCCTCCCCCCCCTTTTTTTTCCCAGCACTATATAAAAGCAGTGAAGTCCAAACACCCGCGCCCCCCCCCAAAGTGTAGTTTGATCTGTCAATAATTTGTTTAGTTTTTTTACTTCCTGTAAAAATCCGACTTGTAGCTAACGTTGGACAATTATAGAAATGTTTGGGACATGCTTTGACAACTATTTCAGGACTCTCTCCTACTGGTTGAGAATAAACCTGAATCTAACATTCTATGACCCAGCCTCAGGATCGACTTGATGGCTCCCATGCTTAGAGTTCATCATTATGGCAGGGTAGAAGGACAACTTTACATATGTACAACACAGACAAGGTCTTGCCTTGGAACCAAATACTCATTGTACAACTAAGATTCTACAATAGCTTGTGTCCAGAGAATAATTAAAACAACAGATAGGACATCAATTAGTCAAGCTTAGGGCCACAGATAGGACACAAACAAGCCAAGCTTAGGACCACAGATAGGACATCAACCAGCCACACTTAGGACAACAGCAAGCAAAAATGCCATCCCAACTCGGTGCTATGCGTGTGTCAACAATAGCCTCTCTCTATCTGCCTGTGGCTGAGTTCAACAATAGCCTCTCTCTATCTGCATGTGTCTGAGTTCAACAATAGCCTCTCTCTATCTGCCTGTGGCTGAGTTCAAAAATAGCCTCTCTCTGCCTGTGTTTAACAATAGCCTCTCTCTGTCTGCCTGTGGCTGAGTTCAACAATAGCCTTTCTGTCTGCCTGTGGCTGAGTTCAACAATAGCCTTTCTGTCTGCCTGTGGCTGAGTTCAACAATAGCCTCTCTCTGCCTGTGTTCAACAATAGCCTCTCTCTGCCTGTGTTCAACAATAGCCTCTCTCTGTCTGCCTGTGGCTGAGTTCAACAATAGCCTTTCTGTCTGCCTGTGGCTGAGTTCAACAATAGCCTTTCTGTCTGCCTGTGGCTGAGTTCAACAATAGCCTCTCTCTGTCTGTGTTCAACAATAGCCTCTCTCTGTCTGTGTTCAACAATAGCCTCTCTCTGTCTGTGTTCAACAATAGCCTCTCTCTGTCTGTGTTCAACAATAGCCTCTCTCTGTCTGTGTTCAACAATAGCCTCTGTCTGTGTTCAACAATAGACTCTCTCTGTCTGTGTTCAACAATAGACTCTCTCTGTCTGTGTTCAACAATAGCCTCTCTCTGCCTGTGTTCAACAATAGCATCTCTCTTTCTGCCTGTGGCTGAGTTCAACAATAGCCTCTCTCTGTCTGTGTTCAACAATAGCCTCTCTCTGCCTGTGTTCAACAATAGCCTCTCTCTGCCTGTGTTCAACAATAGCCTCTCTCTGTCTGTGTTCAACAATAGCCTCTCTCTGTCTGCCTGTGGCTGAGTTTAAAGGTTGGGGTAACATCTACATGACAATTATGGCACTCTCCTGTCAGTGATGATTAGGACTCTATACTATAATAGTGGAGATACCTATCAGTGATAGTAGCAGATATATATCCATGACAATGTGAAAGAAATCTTTCTATGATAACATAACTAATAATCTATAGTAATGATGGGATAACAATCCATGTAATAATGGATATACCTATCCAAGACAATACTTGAGGTAACCCAGATTGATGGAGAAAATACAGGTGTGAAATATGTTATATTTACATTGAAATTCTATAGTCAAGGCTCAGCAATCAAGGTAGATTGATGAAGTGTTCATAGCCAAAGTTGAACCAGGAAACAATGAAGAAGCAGAAGTTCACGAGCCAAAACATTATACTAACCAATGGAAGCTTCTTTCATTTGAAAGCAACTGTAATAGATATTCAATACAAAAGGACAACAAGAATGTTCAATAGATTTATTGTTCATAAATGGGGAAAGTTTTCAAGTATCTCTACAACATGGGAAAATTGCACACAGACAAAAGAAACAGAAACCAATTCAATACTGCCATGCTGACAGTACAGGACAAGGAAACCATTCAATAAAAACATGGCTGATAGTGCAGGACAAGGAAACCATTCAATAAAAACATGGCTGATAGTGCAGGACAAGGAAACCATTCAATAAAAACATGGCTGATAGTGCAGGACAAGGAAACCATTCAATAAAAACTCTGCCGATAGTGCAGGATAAAGAACCCATTTAAGCGACAAGAAAGCATTAAATAAATATCAAAGTTCCAATTATTCCACCTAATGTCATCTCTGCTCATATGACATAGGAGTTAAATATGTTTACATATTATTTACTAAATACATTTTTTTTAAATTTGATTGCTTTTCTACATTTTTTAGTAAAACAATATTTAACTTCAATTGTAGAATGTTTTTATTTGTGAGTGATAAATCAAATCTTGGCTTGACATTGCTGTCTTGGAAACTAGTTTCTACTTGCACAATGTTTGAGTAGGACACAAAACTCTCTGACACCCACACAGCATGTTAACATTGTCTCTGTAAGATGGGCCTGTGGCAATTTTATGATTTAGGGTAAGATGCTGGTTTGTTTCCAAGTCTAAAGATAGATACAATAAGTGCAAAGGTGTTGCAAGTATCTCATTGTTTGCACACAAGATCAAAGCAAGGAATTATGGACGTCATAGTAACTTAGTAACAGGTTATTAATGGCACTGGTGACATCACACAGTACACAAGGGACTGCTTGGTGATACTGGTGTTTACAGACTTAATACATCCAAATAAAGATACAAACTAAGCCATAGGTTTACTCGAGGATTAAGTTATGCTGCTGCAGCAGATATTACCTCATGGGTGGGGCCAGGCTACTATGTACTGACAACTTGGTAGTATTGTGTGTGCTCAGTACACCCATATCTATGACCTCAATGTATTGTGTTCACTCAGAAGATACTTTGTGCCACCAACTAGATGTCTGAAGTTCCTGTAGACTATTGTGACTAATGTGGGCTGTTACTGTAGAGTTTGACACAAAGATGTAAGCCAAACACTGAAGCACACTGGTAACCACTCATTATGACACAAGCCCTGGCTACATTAATAACAAATCAACATTTCTATGTACAATTTACAAGAGGAAAAATACAATGGCAGCAAAATCTCTAAGAAATTAGGGGGATACAAATTTAAAAAAGTATGGTTGTTGAAAAAGGAGGATTTTCATTAGTTTCTAAATAATCTCTATTGCCAATAACCAGAAAAGAAATCAAGATCATGTCATTATATTATATTTTGGAACATACACAGAGACATTGAAATGCATTCCTTGCTGTTACAATAGTAAATGCCCCGCCAGACTAACCAAGTCAATATGTACAGTACTTATGGCCAGTTGGATTCACTCAAATGTCCATCAATATCTTAGACATAAAATAAATATTACAAAATAAATCTCTTTCCTCTCTCCCACTAAACATGAGTATGTAGAAACTATGTATGTACATGTATTTACATATGTATATGTTCAAATCAAAGTGTCCAGGCTCACACTCCCAGTAAATCATTTACAACAGTACTTTAAATTAAAAACTAATCTGTAAACAAGACTCAAGCTGGGCTTTTTTGGGTGCTTTAAAATCAAATGTTTAAAAAATGTTGACTTAGAAGATGGTTGATTTTTTGTCTGAGCTAGAATGATCTGACATTGAGTTAGGGTCTCATTTAACCAGAACCATGTGACAATCCAGAGCTTCATTCAACAAGTTGGTTATTGGTTATTATCTGAGCTAGAATCATCTGACAAGGGGTTGGGGTCCCCTCTAACTCTGCACCTGTGAATGATGGCTTTCTCATAGGCCTTCTTGACCGCATTGCGAACATTGGGCTTCTTGTTCTCCATGAGCTTGGCCTTGTCCAGATCAGAGTTGACACCAAGGGGCTCCAACTTACTGCGTGGCAGCCATTGCCTGCATACAAGAGGGTTAACTTACTTAAGACATACACAGTTGATTGCTGTCACTGTTCTGGAACATTAATTGACTTGGAAACATTTAGCCTGTAACGAATGTTTCAGTGTATGGCAAGGGGAACAGAAGGAAATAAATGGATGCGTTGACAAGACAAATAGAGTTGGCAATAATTGTAAACACAAGTTGTATTAGCACCATTTCACCGGAAGTGTTCATCTCAGATAAAACTTGATTACAAATGAGTGATCTAATGTGAAAAGTTGTGACTTGACTAAACACTTATTAACCATGTATGACCAGGGCAACAATGAAAACAATGGAACAAAGGTAAAAAATAAATAAAAAAATTTTAAAAAGGCAATGGATGACATGCATTCCATGGACCAAACAAGAGAAAAGTTTCCCACAACTATTTCCTTAAAAGCAGTTGGCAGAAAGCTGCAGGATAAAGCAGGACTAAGAGATTTTAGGCAGTGGCCAGTACAGGAATCTAGTGGCTTGTCCCTGGCCAGATAATATGATGATGGGGAAAAAAAATCAGACACAGTGAATGTATCCGGGACTAAAAATATAAACTAAATAAATGCAGCATAAAAGGAATATAATTTAAATGCCACTCTTTCAATGTAGAAAAGGAAACTGAATTTGTACCAGATCAAAATTTGAGCAAAAGGAATGCTCTTACCGAGACCTTTTTAATGATATACCAAAGCATACACTGATTTTAAAATGTATCAAATTTTGGCTATTTGAAGCAATATGAAAATACAAATGTACAACTCAATGACTTGATAATAAGCATGGTAATAAAAGGCAGTATCTCCACTGTAAGGACTTACCATGTTCTTTTGGTGTCAAAGAACAATACCAGATAAACAGACTCTGAGTAGCGCTGCTGCAGCTCTAGTACCTCATCAGGTGGTACAGGAATAGGAACTCCGTTGTGAAAGTAGCCGGTCTTTGGCATTTTGGGATTGATGATCTATAATGTTAAGGACGAATGAAACAGAAAATAAGTCTTTGAAATGCCAATGTAACTTTTCACAAAGTATGGGACCACGTGTTCAGTAATGTTTTATTGTCACTAGAGTCTAGAGCAAAAGAATTTTTTTTTAAAAATAGGTCAAATACATGAAGTTTTAAATATTTTTAAAATTGCTTTTATATTTTAAGTTGTTTCTGAAGTGCTTAATTGCCAAAGTATAACATTTAAAAAAATTAGATTCAAGAAATAGTTTAAAAAGTGTTAGAGCTTACAAAATGGGATCCCCTAATATATTGATGAGATTAACTTATTAGTTGAAGTCATTAGAAACAAAATTCCAAGTTGCACAAAGATAGAATAATATTAGGCGATCATTAGAAGAGGATAGAATTAGTTGGCCATCTTTTCTGTGTTAAGTAAAGAAATAGTTACTTTGACGGTGAGACTAGAGACTTACTTACTGAAGTATTTTTCTGAATCTGCTACATCAGCCGTACACGATTTAATGTTGTTATCATAGTGTTGTGAACAACATATAAAAGTGTCAGTCAAGGTTATATTTGTAATTTCTAAAGATTCAAGATTTCATTTTGAGAGGATGGTGCAAATATTGGGTGAGGATAAGTTCTGAGTGTCAGCTATATTTAAACTCATCCATCACTGACAACATGAGTTCAATACTACACAAGTGATATATGATACAAGTGGTATCTTTTATTTATTATCTAAAACTTATCAAGTGATATTCTTTCATCTTGTGCAACGTGGAATGTTATTACTTATGACCAAAACACATCCGCTACTTTAAAATGAGAGAATTAGAAAGGGCAAGAACAGGTCTTAAACTTGTGGTGGCCTGCATGAAATTGATATCTGTTGCTGGTCGTTAATGGACATTTACCCTTTACCAGCTGGCCTTTAATGGATATTTACACTTTACCAGCTGGCCTTTAATGGATATTTACACTTTACCAGCTGACCTTTAATGGATATTTACCCTTTACCAGCTGGTCTTTAATGGATATTTACACTTTACCAGCTGGCCTTTAATGGATATTTACACTTTACCAGCTGGCCTTTAATGGATATTTACACTTTACCAGCTGGCCTTTAACGGATATTTACACTTTACCAGCTGGCCTTTAACGGATATTTACACTTTACCAGCTGGCCTTTAATGGATATTTACACTTTACCAGCTGGCCTTTAATGGATATTTACACTTTACCAGCTGGCCTCTAATGGATATTTACCCTGTGGCAATGGCCTTGAATTTACACAGCATTCTATTAACTTTCCTTTATCTATGTTTTTAGCACTTTAAAAAGTTATGGCTGATCTCTGCACTTACTAAACAGTGATAAATGTGTAAGCTGTCTTACCAGAGCTGGGTACCAGGGATACCCTCGGCATTTGGCCCAAACAAGATCCAGAGGTTCTAAAGTTATCATGTCTTCAGAGTCAACACTAGGGCTGCGATGGTTGCGGCCTGGAAGTCAGGGAGGGTTAGGGCATTATTCAGCCTGTTATTTCAATAGTGAGTTGGTGTTTTTTTTCTTTCTTCTTTTATAAATTGTATTCAATGATTTTTTTTTAATTTGTGGGAGGGTAAGACATGGTAGGTAAAGACTTCTTGTCTTATCAGAAGTGGTGTACTGTTGTGGACTTGAAATCAGGACATATTTCCTGAAATAGCAAATTAAAATTCTAGGAGAGAAGGCCAATACTAAAAATTCATTGAAATTTCTTGACTTGTATTATTTCCCGATGACTTCTGTTAGCAAGCTATATCTGCAGCATAAGGTGTTTTTTTTAAGTTCCCATTAAAGTTAAAAGAATTAGCTTGGCTTTTGGGGATTTTACATCTAACTTTACTTGTATTTAGTACAAAACATTTTTTAAAAATATGTTCTTTCATGTACAAAAAGTAATGCCATTTAAGTACATAAGTTAAGATGGATTAGCAAAAGTGAGTTAAAAGTCTTCTACCTTTTTATGTCTTAACCTTGGATAGAACAGGAAAAGGTGGGAGGGATGTGTCTTAGTAATATTATTAAGGCCAATGGCTTTAATATTACAAGATCATTGGTCTTACACAACTGACGTTTATTAGAGCACTTTCAAATTGTATACTTTCAAACAGTGAATGATTTTACAAACCATAGTGAACTTTAAAACACTTATTGTTTTAAAGTGGTTAACCTATAAAATGTATTTAAATGAACAGTAACATTTCTTAACTTGATCAAGATTTGCGTGCTTCTAATAACAAATATTATGGTTTAGAAAGTAGAGCAGCCCGTTATAGGCATCACATAAATGTAACATCATACAAAGGAATATCAATTTCCGGACAGCTATCTTAAAAAATATATATTTCACTGTATGTGAATTTCTTTTATGACACTTTCAACAGTTTAAGTCTAATTCTTTTGTTTAGAAAGTAGATGAGTCTATTTAAACCCATCAAGAAAAATGGTTTCATGCAGAATAATAAAAAAATAAATGTATGTTCAAGAGTTCAGGAGCTCCTGCACAGAAAGAGCACAAACAAACATTTATGTGTTGAAGTGAAACATATTTAACTCAAAACCAGTACGTTATCCAACATGAACTGAAAATTATACCAAAATTAGATCACCAAATTATATAGAAAGTGGCATAAATGTACATACTTACGTCCTAAGTCCATTGGCCTATTATTTTAAAAGTGGAGTGTTTAAATAATAATTTTTAGTGTTCTCATTCTTTTAAGCACAATAACTTTAAAGTGTGGGTGACTGTGTAAAGTAGATATAAATATTTAAAGTCCAGTCATCTAAAATTGAACTTGGTTGAATCTGTCCTAATCGTTACATGCTGGTCCTTTGAAAATTATCAGACATTGATGAAAATGAAATGTTTTTTAATTAATTTTTTTTTAATAGCTGTGTATTTTTTCAGTGCTGTTTTATTAAGTGAGCAAAGTTATGTGAGAAATGTTTTAAGAGGAAGAGAAAAATACTACTTCAAGGGTTATAGGATGATGTAAACATGCTTTTTCAAATCTACCATCTAAAACTATCTGATCAACTTGCATGCAGTCTACTAGCCAAGTTTAAGAAATGTAAGATCCTACCTATGAATTTTAAACTTATATCTTAAATTCAGAGATATATGATGTCCATCATGAACAAAAATTCAAAAGTTTTATTTTATGCCTACACTAGATTTAGTCATTCAATCTTACAATCAAGAATTTAATTTATTTTTAAGTGTCAATAAAATAGGGTGAGAGTGTTAATGGCAGGGAACATTGGTAAAATGGGTTTAACAGGTGAATAATTAATCAATACCAAAGGATATGCATCTCTAGAATACAGTCAAGCAGAAAGATTGTCAAAACATTACAGTTCATAGATATATGCTTTAAAGTTTTTCATAATAATTATTTTTGGTACTAAGCAATGAGTGCCAATTGATTATTAAGTACAGTGGGTATGCAATAGACTATGTTGCGTTCTAATTTAATTCACACAAAAAAGTATGACTTCCTGTATTTTTTTAAATATTGCAGCCTGTACAGTTGTATATTATTTGCCTATTAATTTTGAGAGGAATTTTTGTCTTACGTTCACTTTTGATCCGTCCACTAGCTTGGCTATCTGGATGCTCATACATTTATAAACTCTAAACAAATTATAATAAACAGAATGACAAACAAATGAATTTTAACTTAAAATTTATTTAGTTTGTAGAATTTCTAAAACATATTCGAATGAACATGTAAATCAATAAATCAACATTTATTTCAGACAAATGAATGTCAAAGTTAGGTGAAAATATTTGATAATATTCCAGGCCACAAAAAAGAACGAGAAATAAAAAATTAAAGCATGAGATCAGTAAACAAGCAGTAAGTTGGATAAGGTAAAACAAATGGTTAAAATGAAAATGGGAAGTATACAAAAATGAAGGGTAAACACTAAGCAGTAGAACATATTTACAACTTTTGTTTTACACCAAATTTCTTCCATATATATATTAAAACTTGAATGCTATTGCACAGGCTGAATTATAAATAGCTAATTTATGCAGGTTAAAATATGACTTGTTTTAAACATCAAAATGATTAATTAAATTAATCAAATTATTACCATTTGAAAAGAATTTCACTTTTTAAAAAACACCACCAAAAAAACCAAACAAAAACAGTATATTCTTAATGCCATGAAAAGCACAGGACTAAACTTTCATTTATTTCACCAGGGTCTTAAATAAACCAATTCCAATGTTTTATTTATCAGTATCCAAATGAGGGTTTCTGTGTTTTATTTAAAAAGCTATCATTCCTCAACGGTAATGCATAGACAAGGGGAATATCATGCAGATCAAAATATAGATCCTTCATGCAGATTATAATATTTCCAATACTCATTGCATTAGAATAATGACTCCCATGTAAAAACTTAAATGTGTGCTAAATAGGACAGAGCATTCTGTATCAAACAGCAAATTATATCTTATTAAATTACTTTCTCCATGCAGTAACATTTATAAACATATTTCAGATAAACATAATTGCATCTAAAACAAACATTTTTGCAAAAGTTTATAAATATTTTGTTTTTTGTGACATTACGTGTAGAACGATAGATTAATAAATTTAAAAAAACTGTGGAGAAGAAATAAACTAGTGCCAATTATATAAAATAAATGAATCAAAATATATATCTTATTCATAGAAAGATAGTTTGGAAAAAAATGTATGGCTCAATTAAAATGATTTAAGTTAGAATTTCATTTGAGAATTCCTTAACTATTTTATATGATGGTTAAACTAAATTAAAAATAGGAATGCCTTGCCTTAATTGATAATCCTAATAAAATTAATTACATTCTTCATTCTTTAACATAACTTTTTTTGAGAAGTAGCTGTATAGGTTTGAAGGGAAATTGGAAAAAAGGGTAAATATAATGAACTGAAAGGTTTCATATATATCGAAGTTAAAGAAGGATAACAAAAATCTTATTTAAATTAATGTTTCAGAAAAAGAATATTATAAATGAAACTAAAATAATTCCTGAAGGCACTGTTAAAAACTGCTCATTACCACATTTTTAAACTAATGTGTAACTAAAAGAAGTGATTAGTAAGATTTTCTAATTATCTCAAAGAAAATGTTAATAAATATTTCTGATCGTGCAGGTGCCAATATTCCCTTTAGCCAATCATAAGTTAATAAAAATGGATTTTGTAAGAAACATCAAGTCAAGCTAACACACCAGGACACACTAAAAGCCACAGAGAGTGTGAGTGCAAGCTACGTTTGCTTCTACCTGAGGACATTGGCGAAGTGGCTGGTGAGATGCCCTCAGTACTCTCTGCCAGATCCGAACCCTCGGGCCCCTCTCGTAGGCTGGTGGTGCGGGTATGGCCTGTGTGACGATGCGGTGGTCAGTGGACAAGGCAAAAAGTGTTAGGGCGAAGCAGGCAGCGATGGAACAGTTTTTAATGAGCATGATACAACAAGCTTTATGGATGGGGGGAACTAATGAAAAAGTTGAAAACTTTTCAATAATCATACCACTGCACTACCTCTCAGGTCATGTTAACCACAGCATGGGAAAATCTCAGATATTCTAAAAACAGTTTATCTTGTTTTCATATAGGGATAATGTCTAAGCAAAAGCTGATATTATTTTACTTTAAAAACATGCTTTTATAAACAATTCCCACAAGTGAAAAAGAGAAAGCTGCATTAAGCAATCTTTGTTTTAGCAAAGAAAGCTCCAAGAACTATTGTTCACTTATATAAAACTAAAGCAAGTAGTAAAGGTAAAAGTTTTATATCAATTTTCTTTTAGTCATTTAAGTGGTGTCCTATGTTAATATCGTGGTTACAAATGGTTTTTTAAATCAGGTACCATAATAATCCGAGTAGTCTCTCAAATATCATTTTAAGGAGAAAGTTAATGATTCGGTAGCGTGTATCATCTCGTCATGTTTGTGTAAGAAATTGTGTTTCTAGCATTAAAGAGCTACAAGTATGTCGAAATAGTTCGAATGCACAGAAGAGCGCCGCCGCAATCATTATTTAACTTTAATTAATTTTTGTTGTTATTTTTAGCCTGTTTTAAAAGTAATTTTACGCTCAAGGAGAAAAAATGAAGAAAAAAAATGAAGAAAGGAATAACTATCACTAAACCTACCCCTAACCCTAAAACATATCACTAAACCTACCCTTACCCTATTAAAACCTATCACTAAACCTACCCCTACCCCTAAAACCTATCCCTAAACCTACCCCTAAAACCTATCACTAAACCTACCCCTAACCCTAAAACCTATCACTAAACCTACCCCTAACCCTAAAACCTATCACTAAACCTATCCCTAACCCTAAAACCTATTCCTAAACTTAAAATGTGATAGTGATTCTATCAGGGACAAACCCATGAAAAAAAAATTAATTATGTTTTTAAAAAATGTAAAGTTAAGAAAGAAAAAAAACAACGCCCCCAACTAAAAATCGAACCCCAGACCTCTATTTCAGAGGTCGGTCGCTCTATTAATTTGACCAACGAAACTGCTGACAAAATTCGTTCTTTTTAAAATTATAATAAGAAGGCTATAAATATAACGCTAACTCTTTTAATTTAAGAAACATGATTTCTCACTCTTCAATTTTAAGAAACAAGATTTATTACAAACATGACGAGATTATACACACTACCTAATGATTCAACAATCTTTTTTTTTGGAGGTAATAATTTTTAACATAAAAAGCAAAATACTTCTGGAACAGCATTTTGCTAATAAAAGATGGTGTTTTTCTCCATCATTGCACTCAGGGAACTTCTATAATAATGCATTCAGTAAGAGCTTTAAAATACCAATAGTAAAAGAAGTGGGTGTTTTTCAATATTTTTATATGAAAAGAATGCAATGAAAATGCCCTGAAATTATCCTTTTAAATTATATATATCCAAAGTTCAAAAATGGACAAAAATGGAAATTTTAAGGATGAATAAATATTTACTTCCAAATAATTATTAATGGTGTTATCTTTTTAAAAAATAAACATTTCACACCTAGTGTTGATTGCTTTATTTAAGCTTCAAACAAACTTTTCTGTAGTTCAACAAAACCACTCAGTTAAAATTATACATTTTTTTAAAAAAGTACATTTATTATTCAATGCATTGGAAGCACATAATAAAGAAATGGATTTAAGCACATTATTTAGAGCATTATTAATCAATAAAACAATGTCAACAGGAACTTTAACATCAGTTATATGGTTTAATTTCCTTAGCTATTTACAAGGTATAGCAGAACTTGTATTCATTCTATTACCTTTTGAAATTTAAAAAAAAAGTAATATTTAAAAATATGAAACAAAAACAGGGAGACTAGCCTTGGCATCATTTATTATTTAAAAAAAAACAAAAAAACAAGGGATGAAAATGCAGTTCTTTTATTAGTAGGTCAATAACAAAATGTAAAATTTTCAGAGAAATTAGTGATCAAAAGCTATTTTCAGCTGTGCCAGACTAAGTAGTAAGCTAGGAAGGTTAACGGGACCACCACTGGAGGTGAGTAAGAGTCTAGACTATCATGATGCGCATAAAACCAAGCTTTAATGTATGGAAATATAACCATAATCAAAATACTTGGCCAAAAGCAATTTAGTCTTTATATGCAATGTAAAACAAGCACTAATGATGAAATGCTTTGATGATAAATAATGTTATTAAAAAGATGAAATGAAAGGAAATTCTCTAGCATATGTGACAGTTTTAAAATTGAATTTCTATTTAAAAAAAGAAGGGGTAAAGTATAAAGCTGATATGGTTGGGTGATTAAATGAAATACATAGCTATTTCTACATAAACAAAATGAATTTTAAGTATTTATTGTCAAGAAAGTAAGGAAGACTGCTTACCAGATGGACTGTGGTTGCTAGAGGAGTCTGAAGTTGGATCAGATAGCGACTCATCGCCACTACTAAGTTCATCTGTTGTTTCCGATTCAGAACTACTACGAATGTTTCCTCTAATTCTGTATGCTTTAAAACTCTCTGTAATGTCAGGCCCACCTACATGCACAGATGTTATGGGTGGTGGTTCACTGTTAATAGATGTTGATGCTGAACGTTTTACAGGGGAGGGCTGAGTGCCAGGGTCTAAAGACTCTGTAGTATGCCCTGCCATACTAGAAGAACGTTTACGCCCAATAGGGCTACCAGGTGTACGAGCACTTCGAGGACTAAGTGGAGCCTCAGTGGCTTTGTCTATTTCCAAAGGTTGCTCAGTTACTTTGACCTGTAACTGTTGCTGTTGATGCTGCCTGGTCTTAGCTCCCCTTCCAGAAGCCTTCTTTAAGGTTGACGTGTTGGAAGCTGATGATGCATTAGAGGAAGCTGAAGAGGTAGAAGATGAGGGTTTTGTTGGCACAGGAGTACTGCGTCCTTTCTTACTGCTAAACAAAACTGCTGTTCTGCGATTAACCCCAGCAGGAGATGGAGTGTGAGCACTACTGCCCCTAGTTGTAGTCTCCTTAGACTCAGCTCTATCAGTGGCTGGTGATGAGGAACATACTTTCTCAGACTCTTTACTACTTTTATCTCCTTGAAAAATTGGAGTGGAAAAAAAAAGAAATAAAAATTTAATAACTTTATTATAATTTTGAGTATCATAATATGAATAATTTATCAATTGATGGTGAGCTAATTTAGAGAATTTTTCATTTAAAAAAAAACTACATATTTTACATTATAAATAAGAATTAAAAAAGGAAGCAAGATCCTACCAAAATAGTTAAATTTAAAGAAAAATATTATCATAATCCCTAGTTAAATCACACCATAACAATACTCTTTTTTCCCCCTCACTAACCTGTTTTGGCTGGGGTGTCAGACATGTCTGAATGAGTTGAAGCTGTTCTGACACCACCTCGTCCCCGACCTCTACCCCTGACACCTCTAGCAGAAGTTTTGTTACTAGATGGGGTAGAAGTGCGAAGCGGTGATCTTGATGGTGATCTCCTTTGTTTGCCCCCTTTCTGAACTTTTGGGGGAGGTGATGCATTTGTCTCAACTTCTCCCTCAGAGGAAGCTGTTGATGGGAAGTGGGGGAATAAAATAAGAAATGTGTTACAGCCAAATGGTATAACTGTAAATACATTTTAATCACCCTTTCTTTTGAATATGGGTCCCTCGCACCACATGGGATGAATGTGTTGTTCTCAATGACATATTGAAACTTAACTACGCACACTTTTCCCTTAGTCTTTATAAACCTCTGAACTGCTCTCTTCATCCTCTTTCTAGTTGTTGAATTCCTCGTCATAACACCCAGCTGTATAAATTTTATTTTACGTTATTAGTTTTTGTCTGCTTGTTTGCTGACAAAGGCTTTGGGCCAATACAATCCTCGTTTTGTGGCCTACAGTCAGCACTACATATACCCTGATTATATTACAATTCTTTTGAATTGTTATCTATTGGAATTTTTTTTTAAAATGTAAATTTATAAAGTACAAACCTGCTTCCTTTGAGATGTCTTCATCTTTATTAGAATTCTTTTCTTCACTGTTGTCTTCCTTCTTGTCTTTGTTTTGTTGCTCATCATCATTGACATCCCTCAACTCCTCTTTGGTTACCTCTGAGACTTTTTTGGTCTTGCCCACCTTTTTCTTATCCAAGGCAAGTTTTCGACGTACAGCAGCTATCTCGGATCGAATTTTCTTTAAAAACTTAGCTTTCTTACCTAAATAAATTATAAAAAATGTATGTATAAAATAAAAAAGTATTTTAAAATCTTTATAGCAATTAATATTAGCTAATTTTTAAAGTAGCAAATTATATGCACAAGGAAACATTACCAAATCAGAATTTTGTAAGGTTGAAGTAGCCGAATAAATAAAATGAAACATGACTCTTGAAATGACCTTGAATTAAAACATCATTTAAATTAAACCAACCTCCTTTGAGAGTTTTGCTGGCATTTTCCATTTTGTTCAAGAGCTTGGACAGTTGCTCTTCATAAGGATCATCTGATTTGACTTCATCCAAAAATGAATCAACTGGAAAACATTTTTTTTAAAGATTTTTCCACAGCACTTATTAAAAATTGAACTAGGCTTCATTATAACCCACAAACAAACAAATTTACTAGCAGACATGCTATTAAGAATTTTTGGGCTAATTTTCATTAACGGTTTCAAAAGATTGTGAGGAAATATATTTTTTAAAACAATTTAAATAACTTACTGTCTTCAGAAACAGGTGTTTCCTTGACAGTTGAGGGATCAGCATGCAGCCCTGTTTCAAGGTCATAGCCAACTTTTTCAGCTATTTTCTTGGCATCTTTAATTATATCCATACCCTGAAATTTAAAAACCACTTTTGTAATGAATAGCTATTACAGGCTTGAAAAACTGTGCGTCATGTCACATTTACCTCAAATGTAATTAATTGTTTTGAAAAACTTTTCAAAAGAGATGTAGCAAAAAATCTTCCAGATGTATCCAGGAGAGACTTAAATTATCATCCAAGCAGGCTTTAAAAATATGCTTGGGTACATTTTTAAGAATTTTCATTACCATACCTATAAAAGGGTGTATTTTTTAAGTGCACATGAAAATACTCAAGCATGGATAATTAACTTTTATTAAAAATCTCCCAATATTTGTTAAGGTGAAACACTATACATCATTAACAAGAGAAAGTTGTAAAATGGGCTTCACGGGGTTGTGGTCTTGAATCGTACTTTACACCACTTATTCCAAGATAAGAAATCAAAATTGATGTTAAGAGAAAATTAAATGAGTGGCATGGTGTTGCTTGGGTATCTTGGAATAAGTTGTTTAAAGTACGAGAAACAGATGAAAAACAAATTAGGACTCTTTTATTTAAAAAATCTTGTTTAAAAAGCTGAAACTCCTTTTCCACTTTTATTGAAAGCACCCAATTTTTTATTATTATTTTTGGCGAAAATTATAGAAATAAAAGTTTAACAATCAATAATTTTAGACATTGATGGTCTAATTTTTTTCCTGAAAGGCATACAATTTTTTATTATTTTTTTTTACATATTGTGCACTGGGTAGTATAATTGCTACACAAATCTCCAAAATCCAAAGTCAAAAGGTCCAATAAACTATTAAATATAACCAGCATTGGTACTAATTTTCAAATTAAAAAATATAAAATAAAACTTTTGGAGAGAGAGCAAACCATCTTAACCCAAATATTAAGTTCAACAATCAATTAAAAAAAGTGGTGTCTTATTTTTTTAAATCTTCTAAATTGACCGAATTAATTGTATTTTTTAAAATATTAAGTTCCACTTATTGTATAAAGAAATAATAAGGAAATTAATAAATTGCAACTAGTGTAGAATAATTTGGTGTCCCGATGCCAAAATATGTTCAATCATTCTCTTTCCTGTTTACATGATTCTTAGTGCACTAAATCTTAGGAACTGTTTAGGTACTAGAAACACTAGCTGTTGGATGAATTAAAACATAAACATAGGCTTACAGGAATGTCTAAACATTATCATGCAAGGGATGCAAGACAACAGCATCTAAGCAGATAGTGCATGGGAAAATATTAGGATAAAATGATTTAACTAAGCCATTTTTCAAGGTGGAGTTCTTTTGACGAAAAAAATAAATTATCATGACTTTTTACCTGGCGTAAATATTTGTAACTCTGTTTACATATGAACACTGTGGCAGTAATCCATTTTCTAATTCCCATAACACACTGTTTACATGGTTTTATCAGGCAGTAAGCCTAAGAGGGACACGTTTAAAGAAATAACCCATACATTTAAGAGACATTAGGATATTTGGTTTTAAGAAAATTTAGTCATGCTTTGAAACAAATCATTAGAAAAACTTAAAAAATCGTCAGGTAGGACTTATCATGATAATTTTAAAATCACTAGTTATCCTAAAATTCAAGATTAGCAACAAGAAAAGCTGCCAGTAACATTTTTATCCAAAAGTTGTTGACCCATTGTATCATTTGCATTGAAATAAAGAAGCTGTACAGCATATTTTTTGTTGTACTGTTATGCCCCAACATATAGAGACTAAACTCTCCTTTCGAGGACCTATCCTGGAATTTACATTGGCCAAAGTTATAAAGCTTTTTATTTTGGAAAATCTGTTATGTGCCCCATCATGCTCTCAAATAACTTTTCAAACAGCAGGAAGGAACATTTTATCAATGCATTGCCTGTTTTTTAAAGTTCCCACTTTAAATTTTTTTTACTTAAAAGCCTCCGTTATAGAAATTATCAACACATATGATAACTTTCATGGTTGGTAAATGGATATAACTATTTTATTTCCTTTGAAATGCATTCAAGAATCTATTCAAAATTTACTTTCAAAAGAAAACAATCTTACATTTTGTTTTAGGCATAATCTAAAAACAGGTAGATTATTATAACTTAAAGCTATTTAAATGTGTTCAAACTAGTAAAAATTTTAAATAAATATTCAGGAGATAAAAAATTAATTTAAAACATGCCTTTTTAAAAACAATTCTCAAAAATATTTATTTATTTACTTTTATTTATTTACTAGCTGATATGCCCGGCTTCCCCAAGACTCGCATTAGGGATCCAATTTTGTACCCCACCCATTATGATCCCGTTGAATAATTGGATCCCGTTCTTTGTCAAATCCCTTTCTCCCATAGGATTCCATGTTGTTTTTTATAGATTACATTCCCCATTATGATCCCGTTGCGTAATGGGATCCCATTCATAAAGTTGAATAAATATTTGTAATTTTTATTTGTAATCGACATTGTTTAAAAACAAATCCAAATTATAGTTGTATTCCATATTGGCAGTAAAAATATAGTTAATAATACTCAAAAACAAATTAAAATAGACTTTTGGTCGTAACACCATGATTTTAGGCCCTAAATATATATGGTGTAAAGTGGTTTCAATTCAGTTCTATAAAATTAAAGAAAATATAATGAATTTAAAAGCTCAAAATTTTGTTTCTATTTCGAGAAAAGTATCTAACAAAATAGGAACGATAACTCTGGGTTCATTAAAATAATTATCTAAATGTGTGTTCACAATTTAAATATTTAATTATCATATTAAATGGGCCCCCGGCCCCAAAACGGTGACTGATTTAAAGTTAAAAATCCCTCTAGATTTTGACCTGGATAATGATGGAAATACAGTCGAACCCACTTAAATCGAGCCCGGTTAACTCGCCCACCCTACTAACTCAACGTTTTTTTATTGGAACCGCCAAATTCTCTCTTTGTCTTAGCATTTTCTCATCGGTTAATTCAATTTTTTAAGTCGCCAAAACCTAATACCTCGAGCACAAATGAGGGCCAAATTTGCAACTTAACGTTGGTTAGCTCGATCCTCATCTGTTCACCAAGAAATGCACTTTGGCATTTTTAGTTCAAAACAGTGTTGACATCTCGCTTTCTTCGAGACTTCCGGCTATTGTGTGATTCTACGAGATTTCAATAAAAATTACTGGATGTTTTTACTTTCAATTTGATTTAGTGAGTGAATTAGTTTGAGTATGTATTCACCCTAGGTGCTCGAAAATCGCGTTAGCGATCTTTAATCCGTCCTTATTTCGCAGTGCATGTTATATTACTATTAAACTTAATTCATTTTCTGATGCATTAAACATTTTATTTTGTGGTTTTTATTTAATTAAATAAAAAATTATTATTCTTTTAAAAGTTTGTTGTTGCTTTGTTACCAGTAAGATACGTGACTGTGACTAAAACGCGCGTGACCGTGAAATTAAATCATTTTCTTAATATTCCAGTATATATATATATATATATATAATATACACGTCATCACTGTTGTAGGTCGACTTCTGATAAGGAATGATTTTTTTTTAAATTCGCTTAGACTTAGTTGCCGGACGAGGTTTAACACACAGCGTGCTGTGATCAACGGTCAAGGCCGCAATAGTTTTATTTATATTACAAGTTTGATTGACTTAGGAAATTCGAGAGCAGTCTGATAGTGACAGATATCCTGCACGTCAAAAGCATTAAACTTAAAATTACAATATTGATATGTTTATTTTTTATTTATTTTTTATTCGCTGATAAGACCGGCATTGCAAACGCGAGCGGCTGTGACATGCCACGCCACACGCACCATGGGACGAGGTGAGGCGAAAAATTTGACCTTAGTTTTAACGCATGCGCAGACAATTATAAACTGGTAACTTTTTTTTTAAAAAATTAAATGGAATCGAAACATGACCACAGAGACGTAATCAAAGTCCTTTACTTCACCATAAACAAAAATATATATATAAAAATTCCCGACTAGCGATAACTTTTCCGACTTTCAAGACCGAGAAATTTTTTTTTAAGAATTCCCGACTTTTTCCCATTTCCTGACTGAGTGGGAACCATGGTTATATTTAAACGGTCCTTAAAAACGAACGGTCATTACAACCTTAGGAAAGAGTGAAGAAATATTAGGGTCCCGATATTCCGATACGATTCCGATTAATCGTCCCATCACTAATTAACGCACATCATGTACATAAAGAAATTTCAAGCACATGTTAATATTTTTGCCGCCATATTGGTTGTTTAACTCGTTCATTGGTTATTTCGACGCCATTTTTCATACCCCAAGGCCGTCGACTTAACCGGTTTCGACTGTATATGCCAAGTTTGGTCGAGATCCATTAATCTATGAAAAAACGTATGCGTCACAAAGCCGCCAACCCACACAAACAAAGTTTGATTTATATATATATATATATCTATTGTATTGGGGCACAAAGCTGTTACAGTTGTTAGACTGTTTTTACTAAAGCGCCAACATTTCTTGGTACCTTTTTGGGCTCTATAATAGGGAAACAAATGGAATAATATGTATATGTATTTGTTTGACATGCAATTCTAGTAAAAACTAAAATTAAATTTTGAATGTTTTTTTTTATTGATACTTTTATAGCACATTTTAAAACATACGTGTTGGCGTCACAGACATAGATATCTCAAATTAAAGTTTAACATAATAAAAATCAAAATAAATAATAAAAAGATTTGAAAGTTATAATTCATAGTTTAAACATTTCAAGAAATATATCCCATCTAGCAACCATTTTCACCTACAGTACACCTAATTCCTTCCCAGATAAGCCACTTAGGCTAAAATTATAAGATAAAAATAATAATAGATAGGAAATGACAGCGCATTTACTAACAATTGTCCCTTTTGTTTTGTAACAAAGTTATAAAGCTTTTTACAGTCTTCTACATTGTCCGTCTGACCTTCATATTGTTACAGGTTTAAATCTTTATAAGCAATGTTCTCATTAAGCTGCACAGATATCTGACCAACACTGGGTATCATTTTAGAATTACGGTGCAGCAAATTTTGCAAAATATTGAAGAAAAAAATGGATGCTGTGAACTTTCCACAAGCGTTTTTTTTTCTTTTGCACATGGACCAACGAACCTTAGAGGAACCATTGTTAATAAGACAAGACAACAACAATAAAACAAGACAAGCACTAGAATGGTACCCACAGGGCATTCAGCGAAGACCAATACTCAAGAAGACATGAATGTAGTGTATTGGAGTAAAGATGAAAAGGAACCTTCAGGAAAAATGATGATGACAAGACAAAAGAAAGCAACAAATAGACATGATAAGTTATATTAAATTATACTTCCAAATTTTTGTTCTTTATTAAAATAAAATACATAACATAAAAGTAAGAGAGAAAAAAAAAGAAACGTTTTTTTTTCTTAAATATGAATAATCCTTTTTTAGTTTATATACAATGGAGCATGCTCCACAAGTAATATGTGATATTAGATGGAATATATGTACAGGAGAAAGAAATGACAATGATAGAGGAAACGCAAAGCAACGCAAAGGTAGCTATATGGATTTTTATGTCAGTGAATATAAGGGATTGAGATTTTAAAAGAATGCTTTACAACATTTTTGTCATGAAGGCCCTTACCTCTTCTTTCAACAGCATTGCTTCCTTATAAAACACTGTATCTTTGGCATTATACATGCAACAATTATGTATAATGAGTTTAAAATCTGCTTCGAAAGCTTCCATGGTTTTGTAACGATGTGTATCAACTTTATTCCTCATAACAGAGAAGCACATAGGATTTGTGATGACATCTCTGTAATCTGGTGCCTGAAATATTTAGTCAAAGTTCGTTCAAAAATATATTTTTATAAAAAGTAATTTAATAATTAATAATACTATGTTGTAATGTGTGATTCTTCTAATTTTTCAACCAGAAAAAAAAACTCAATAACTTATACATAACTATATTAACTGATGGGAAGCTTGCGGTTTCATACTAAAACTTTTGAAACCTTTAATAATGATCAACTTACTTCTTCTTCAGATACTGGATGTGCAAAAATATCTTCAGCATCTTTTTCTTGAAGTTGGTTAAGAGTGTGCCTCAAAAGCATGATGAAAGGTTGCAGCTTATACTCCATTGATAGCTGGTAAACTTTGATCTGACAAGTTCAAGGGAAAATTTATCAACAATACCTATTTAACATTTAACACCTGGAGTAGAAAATAATGTATGCGAATTTAAGGAGCAATATCAAAACTATTAATCAGAAGAGAAATTTATTTATAAAATTAAATGGTCATTATTTGTTAAGAGACAAAAATAAAAAATACAAGCAATGTTTAGGGTCACAATTACTAAATTTGTATATTAAATTAGCCAGTTAAAAAAAGGTGTATGCTTGATAATTTTAATTTTGTTGTACATGTTCAATTACCTGTCTCTTAAATGAGTAATAGTTTATTCTTAGACTCTCTGTAGACAATAATAGGCCTCACAATGATTACACTTATTGTAGTGATGTGCATTTTAAAAAAAATATTTTGTATTGAACAATTTTAAAATTCCAAAAATTTATTAAGGTGTACATATGCAAGTACTAACCAATTCTCTTTTAAGCTTTTCTCTTTTACGAATAAGTTCAACAAGTAACCTAGCCTTTTCTAAATCTTGTCTCAGACGCTGCCAATATTTTAATTTCTCTCTCATTTCTTGATTATGCTTGTCATTTCTTGACTGAAATAATACAAAATGGTTAAAGAATATTGCAAAGGTAACTAAATTGTTAAGTAATTTATTTAATTTAAGTTATCGAAAGAAAAGTTACCACATGGGTGTGACTTTTTAAAATTTTAAGTATGAAAAAAAAACACCTTAAATTAAATGATCACGCTTGAAAAATCTGGGAACAATGATGAACTCTTGAGGTAATATGATTTCCTGAGTTTTTAAAATATTTTTATTGTAATGCAAATGTAGCTACATTATATCTAATATGGTTGTGTATATAACTTAAAAGTAATGTCAATCTTTTTAAAAAAAATAACATGAAAAATTGAATAAAATAAAAATGCTTACATGTTCCCGGTGTCTACTCATGTGATTTGATTGCAACCTTCGCAATAATGGGACACCAAATCTAGATTGCCGTTTTAGTGTCCAGTAACTCATTAAAGCTCTCAAGAATTCATCTTTTTTAGGAACTGTTATCATTGAAGCAATCTTAGTCACTCTGAAATATTTTGGAGCCCAATTGATTAAAAATGAAGAAATTATTGAAGTGTGATAAGAGTTTATGTTAGCATTGATATAAAAAAATATAATAAATGTGTCCATTCTACATAGTTTTGACATTTATTTTAACATTTAGCATATGTCTGATCAATTCAAAAAATAACATTGCTCATTTAATTATTTTATTATTCTTTTTTGCAGTTAAGCTTTTTTTAAAAATATATAAATGTAGCGGTCTACCGATATATCTGCAACGATATGATGATATCTGCAACATCAGTATCGGTAGCATGTAAAGGTCCCGATATTGATGTCACTGAAATTTCATAATAAGTGACATTTTGACCAAAAAAATTTCAGAAAAAAATTATCACTTAGATTCATAAATATCTCATTGATCCCAATACCGGTATTGAAAGAACCAAAAGAGTCCTAGTATTAATATATGTACAGCCTCAATACAGCGTGCCATGTGCTACGATATTGTTTAGGTATCGACCAATTTTCGTATACTCGGAAATACTGTGTAAGTGATGTCCATGCAGTGGCGTAGCTAGGGATTTGTAGGGATATGGGGGCCTTGGCCTCTTTGGGGGGCCCTGCATACATGGCGGTGGCTTAATATTAAATGTAAACAAAAATTCTGACACTCCTTCGAATTTGGACCCCCCTCCCCTAAATACACCACTGTGCGAGTATACCGTAATTGCTCTAATAGCAAAGATGCACGCAGAAATGCAGATGTCTAAAACATTTCGTTTTGTACGGAATAACAAAATGTACTGTGTGCAGGCTTGTTGTCATTGACAACCATTCATCCTTCAACCTCATTTTGACTCCATTACTATTGCTTCGTTCTCATTGTTTCATTCATAAAAAGTGACAGTGTGCAAAAGCCATTTAACTATTGGTTAGAATTAATTATGAAACAAAGTTATAGGTTCAAAAGAAGTTCCTAATTTTATTTGTACATTTTTATAGAGGACAGTTCGCTTTGTCATGAGTCATATGTAGGTCATGATAGATGTGTGAACTGGAACTTGTAAACACACCAGAAACTTCGTTTAAAGATAAATTTTACTGTTTATACAAAGTTGAAAAGTTATTAATAAAGAATATTTTTAAAACAAAATAAAGAAATAGTAATTTTATTTATTGATCCTGAAATTTAAATCATTAAAACAAGAGAAAAAATGCATGACGCGAACAGCGGAATTGAGGTCACAAAATGTGAAGGTAAAATGTATAGCGGATTGGGACAAAATTGAACCACACTTTAAAAATTCATAACTTTAAAACTACAAATCCTAAAAATATAATGTTGGCCATTCATAAAATGTAACACAATTTTAACAGATTCATACTGCTTCAAGAACTCAGTATCTGCAAAACTTTGCTGCAACTACTCGGTACTCTGTACTCTGCAAAAAATCATGCTCGGTACATCCCTAATATTGTTTGAGTTCGAGTTAAAGTAGTTTGTAGAAATAAAAAATTAATCTATATCTATATTTAAAATTGTTTTTGTTATTAATAAACAAAGATTTTGATGTGTTATTTTATCCAGATTATTACGGCATTAACTAATTTTATCTATTAAAAAAATATCTGATCCATATTCCTGGATTGTTTAGGAGGAAAAGAAAGAAACAGGAAGCAAAGTGACATAGAAGAATGAACACGAAATATGGAAGGCCATAATCGACACACACTTATAATTCAAATGAAGTTGTACGATTTTTTTCTTAATTTACGTTTGTCTTAATTAAACCAGTAGTCTAACATATAAAATATAAATAATTAGGAGTGATATATTTAAGAATGACGTCATCAAATGTGATAGCTGTTTTTTGTCCTACAAATACTCATACAGGCAAAAAAATATCGGTAATATCGGTACATGTCTGCAAAAATGCATTTCAGTAGATCCCTATAAAAATGTTCAATTTATTCATTAAAACCTTTTTTGTGTGTCTTCTTCTTTACTTTATTTTAAAATAGAAATGTTTTCAATTGCATAGCAGTCATATTTTATTTCAACTAAAGAAATTATTTAAGACAATATTAATTTTAAGGAACAAGTAGCTTTGCTGAAAATCATACCAAAGAGAGGATAATGGACTTTCAGCCAACAAGAAAAAAATAATTAGAAAAGATTTTCTAACTTAAAATATATATATGACTGCACCATTACAAATGGTTTAGCACTCAGAATATGTATAAAAGTTATTATGCATTTTAAAACTTTGAAAAGAAAAACTTTTTTTTTGTACATACGAGAAATATGAAAAAGAGCAGTAGAATTTAGAGAATGAAATAAATGCATCAGTAATGAAATAAAGTCGAAATTAATACTACAAGTACTAGTATAAAGTCAATGGTTCTTCCTGTCTAACATTACCCTTTTTCGTTTACCCTGGGTAGCTTATAGACTTTACTGGTATTTTTTGGTAAGAGACTATTATATTTTTAACGCTTAATGTATGTCCTTAATAATTCTGTATTCTTCCACATGAAGTACTTAATGTTATACACACTAAAATGACCAGATTTCAAAATATTTATTAAAAATTGTCCTTTCCTTATTGCTAGCAAAGCCACTGAATATCTTTCAGTAATAAAAATAAAGTATTATCATCTATAACATTATTTTCGTATCCTTTTTTTCTCTCTGTCTAATCTCCTAGTGGGTTTTACATGATAAATACAGGATCCTTCAAACACCTATTTTTTTATCCTTGTTTGATTAATTGTTCCAACAACTTATTTATTCATTTTTGCAGTATTCCAATTTATATAGAAGGATCAAAGAAACATGTGAAAATAAATGATAATTGAGCATCAATGAAAATGAAGGCAATAAATTAAAAAGATTTAAAATCACAGCGAGGAAACATAGAACTGTTGTGAGAAAATATAGTATTATTTTCAATTTCATTTGAGATTCGTTTAGTGACTTAGCACAATGTACAATGCCATTTTACAGACATACGTTTTGTTTATGTTACTAACAAAACAGTAGATTACACTTAAGTTAAATAAAATTCTAACTTACCTTTCATCTGGAATAATAGGAATGGACACATTGGGTACAGCATTACGCTTTTCTGCTAGTATTTTTCTAGCTTTTCTCATCTTTAGACGAGCCTGCTCTCTGGCATCTTCTTTAGAGCCAGATTTTTTGTCCTCATCAGGAAACATGGAATTGTCTGCACTAGGTTGTGCATGGACATCACAAAATGCTGTTTTCCTAACACCAACAGATATTCCGTTTGGACCTGGTTCTTTAACAGCTTCTATTTTCATAAAGAGACCCGCCTGTTGAGCACAGGTAACATGAAAAGCTGTATAACAGTTAGTTTTGTGACACTGAATGCAAGCACCTGCACCCCTTTGTTTACAGATGTAGCAACTCAGTTTCCTTCTAGCAGGAGGAATTCTCTGCAGGCAATCAATAGGTTCAAGAAAAACAGTGTTTGCAAAGCCCACCTCAGGAATCCACAGGGCACATACGACATGAGCCCACCGACCATCATCTGTCTGCTTAAAAGCACCACCTTTATTGGGACACAAGCAACAATCTACTGCTCGTGATGGTGACTGCAAGCATCGTCTGCACAGCCACTGTCCTTCAGGGATATAGGGTACTCCATAACACTCCTGATGAACAGCTAAATTACACATGTCACAAAAAAGAATCATGTTGCTATTTTGGCATTCTCCATCCATGCAAATGCTGCATACAGCATCATCATCCATTGAGGGGCCTTGTTCTTTACCAGTATGTTGACTTTGAAAGAATGCTTCTTTCTCAAAACGATCCATTATGAGTTCAAAAGTATCTTGAGCAACAGTTGCAAACCCTTCATTAGTCCGCCTATCATTGACAATTTCTAGCCATGAATGATCCTAAATCATGATTACACAAAAGTATTTTTTAAAATTACAGTTTAAATTTGTCTTTTTGTAAGACATTTCTTAAGATTGCATAATAAAAATGACACCATTTTAAACATACTAGGGAACTTGCCATCAAAATGGTCAAATGGGCCAGAAGCAATTTGATTAGATTAAAGTTCTAAAGCAAAGAAAAAAAGGACCATGAATTTTTGTTTTGTTTTACCCATTACTTTAACATTTAAGGACCTTGCTGGTAATTTTTCAAATTCAAAACATTTTGAAATTTTAAGAGGCAACCCTCATAAACACAAAATCAGAACAAATTTCTACAAAAAGTATTTTTATTAAATTATGCTAAATAAACTTTTTTTAAATAATCAGTTTTATAAGCTTTTTGTTTATCTATTAAAGGATAATAACATACCTCCTCATCCATATCATATTCTACTTCTTCATCTAATTCCTCCAAAGATTTCTCAATATATCGATAATATGAAGAAGGGTGTGATGAAGTTTTACTTGGTTTGACATAATCTGTTAGGACTTTGACATAAGGTTCAGGTAATTTATTTGGATTAATATCTGGAGGTAAACTCCCAACAGCCAAGGTATCCTTTCTTGACTTACTATCGAGATTACGAACTGGTCTACCCAAAGGACTTTTTTCTGCATTTTCTTCCTTCTCAGTATTGTCTTGATTTTCAATTTCATCTTGAGAAATTAATTCAAGAGGTTGGTAAATATCAATTCTGCGCAAACATCCATCCAAATCAATCTCCACAAGTCTTTGGGATTCAGCATAGCTCAGAGTTTCTCTCTGAGGGGATCTGATAAATTCTGGAGGAGTAGGGGACCTGCGAGCCTGTCGAGGGTGCCAATTTTTTTGCTTTCTCTTCCCAGGCTTCCTGCCTCCACAAGATGGACTAGCTGCTGCACCCGTTCCAGGAGAGTCGGGGTTGTCATGGTTATGGTTATACATATGAAACTGTATTCCTGAGAAACTTTTGTATACTTTTCTACATGTTTTGACAGGACATTCATATGGTGGCTTTGTAGCCCTAAGGTTCTGACAAAATGTTTTTACATCAAAATCCA
The DNA here is from genome assembly GCA_944989445.1 of Ampullaceana balthica. Taxonomy (NCBI): domain Eukaryota; kingdom Metazoa; phylum Mollusca; class Gastropoda; family Lymnaeidae; genus Ampullaceana; species Ampullaceana balthica. Next base: position 3,550,348 of record CALYLW010000005.1, on the reverse strand, counting down.
GCACCATTTTTATAACTGCAACAAATTTAAACTCCTGTTCAAACTCAGCATTATGATTTCACATCAATCCTGAAATATAAATACATTTATTGTTAAAAAAGCTCAACAAATAACAGTTTTAATAACTAAAACTAATAATTAAGCTTTCAAATTCTTTTTAACTGTTAAATATCTCAAACAAATAGAAAGTATATATATATATATATATATATATATATATATATATATATATATATATATATATATATATATATAATAATATATATATATATATATATATATATATATATCCTAAACGACCATGTGCAAATGAGCATGACGAATGACCCTCGCTGGTGTCGAAAAATCCCAGTTGGCAAGCGTGGTGGGATGAAAAAAAAAGAGGGGGGTGGTGGCAACAAAGCTTCTTGCATTCACTTGCCGTTCAGTTGCGTTTTTCCTTCATAGAATAACATATGATTCGTGGTGTAGTGGTTATCATGTCTGCCTTGCATACGGTTAACCGGTTAGCAGTAACTTCGGTATAAACTTATAACCCGGAGTTCATACTTTGTTGTGTTGCGGCAGAATACCACCGACCAAGAGAACAAATCGTTTTCTTACTGTTCCGGTCTATAAATAATATACACGTCATCACTATTAGTTTAGTTCGCCTGCGGCTGAGGAAATATTAATTTTTTAAAATTTTACTTTGCTTAGTTGTCGAGGCACTGTACGAGAGCTAACACACAGAGCGCATATGATATGAACAAGGTCAAAGTCAAGGCCGCGACTGGTATTGTTACTATTTATATTACGAGAGTCATTAGAAAGATGCAGCAAAGATACAGGGCGATTAATTGGTCCTCAATTTGAGTTCGGTCTTTTAGTGACAGTTTTCCTGCAAGTTAAAGCCATTTGACATAAGATTACCACATTAATATCAAAACTGATATTTGCTTTGTATGGCTAGTGAACATTTTATTTTTAAAACTCTCTTAGTTGACAAAGCATAGTACGAGAACAAGCACACAGTGCGGCGATGTTAAAATGTGAACAACGTTAAAGCCGGGTGAACTGTTATTGAACTATCAATTTTATTGGTTAGCTAGCATAAAGGTAACCAATCGTAAATTTTTTATAAGAGGCGCGCGCAAATACGGTAGTGAGATAGTGAGTGGCATCGATAACTAACATTTTCTAAAGCTGGCGATTGGCATAGTACCAGAAGAAAGTTAGTAACACAGCGCTGAGAGCTGAACGCAAGGGGGCTGTGACGTCACCAGCAGACCTCGCAAGGTCGAAATTTGATGCGTGGCCTTGGTTATAAAAAATCAATAACTAACATTTTCAAAAGTTGGCGATTGGCATAGTACCAGAAGCAACACAGCGCTGAGAGCTGAACGCAAGCAGGCTGTGACGTCACCAGCAGACCTGGCGAGGCAGAAATTTGATGCCTTCCCTTGGTTATAAAAAATCACATCGAACATTTTCAAAAGCTGGCGATTGATCATGGGGATCGAGATAACCAACGTTAAGTGGCAAATTTGGACCTCTTTTGTGCTCGAGGTACAATGTATTAGGGTTTTGCGACTTAAAATAATCGAAATAACCGATGAGAAAAAGGAAAGACAAAGAGAATTCGGCAGTTCCAATAAAAAACGTGGACTTAATAGGGTTGACGAGTTAAGTGGGTTGTACTGTATATATTTTATCCCTAACCCGGCAAGCCAGATTTGGCCGGATTTATGAAGCGAATTTCTGCCGGAGCCGGATTTGTAAATATGGCCCGAATGCGGATTTGTCGGAGCCGCAGGCGAAATCCGGTACACCTATAATTTCTGTGAAGTCAGCTACAAAATGATAATCTGTTTAAAATCAGAGTTACATAATCGATAATCAGTTTGCAACAACAACAAAAATGAAATTAACAACCCTAAACATGACTTACCCTGGCTAGGGTCGGCCAATCACAGTTTATGTTTAATGGATGGTAGTAATAAAGGATTGGGGGGAGGGGCAGGTAACAACAACCTCAGTGCACATGTCATCCACGTTTACTAGCTATTTTCTGATTACTTCGTGCTGGTGTTTGTGTCCGTGCTCTCATCTCCCTACCAACCCCCCCGCTTTGCACTATCTATGATGAGCAAAGCTGTGGCGTATACTACACTGGGGATCATTCTTGTATAGTTAATTTTATAAATAAATACCCTGCCACACTCTTTTGGAGAGTGTGGTATAAATTATAAATTTCATACATGTAATGGGCACAGAAAAGCTATCCTTTAATTTATTTGTTAAGATGATGGCTCATAATTTTACATGCCAAATAATATTTTCCGTTGAGATATTTCATGTTTTTAGTTTTTATTTTAAAAAATGCAAAAATAAGTTTTGTTTGAAAAGCTTACATATTAAATTAATTTAGGGAGGGTACTGTTAAAAGGTACAGTTAATAAGGAACGCCTCTCCTTATATTTATTAGATAAGAATCATCGAATATGAAACTGCTGACATAGCGAGTAATGGAATAAGCCCGCGAAATGAAGGCTCTCTCTTTTTCGCTTTGCCACCGTAGTGCAAGCATCCCGTTGGATATTTATTAGTGATTTGCTAAATGGAAGCTGATTTTTGTGTTTTACTAGTGAAATTTCGGAAGAATATAACTCGAGAATTATTTATAAATTTAGTGATAAAAGTGTATTTTTCGTGATTGTCTTCCATTGCCCGGCCCATTTCAATTTCAGCATTTTCCCTCGGCTGGGATTATCGATCCGCCCGCCATCTTTGTCACTTGCATAGCAACAAAGATGGCGGCTGGAAATGACCTGATTTTGGTCGGAATAGCCAATTTTTACCGTTAATGTTAAAGATATTTTATACAGAAGATTATTGTGTTCTATACTTAAGTCAGTGACCATGGTTTGAGTTTTGAATGTTGTTTGTTTTATAGTGTGTTTGTTTTTCTGGCATCCCAAACCACATTTATATGAAGTGAATACTAGGCGGGAATATACTATGTTTATACATATATTTAGGTCACTAAGTCTAACCCTATGCAGCTATGCAAAAACTAAAACAAAAATTTAAAGTAGGGATTAGGCAGGCGTAGTATTGACAATTAAATAATTAACTCAAGGTATAATAGTATTATTATTATATTATTATAATTATAGACTAAAGTTAAAGTAATCTCTTTAACTTTAAGTGTATGTAGGCTGTAGGCTAATGTCTAATGTAGGCTATCATATCATATAGTATATAGTTAGCCATGCCATAACAATTAGTGATAGTGAATTAGACAATTATGCTAATGTCAGTAATAATAAATAATGATTAAGTGAGCGTCTAAGTCAAGTACTTAAGTCTTAAGTTATAAGACTGCTTTACTGTTACTGTTTTACTTTAACTATTAACTTACAAATAATAGTCCAAGTCACTCACAAGTCACAAGTAAATACTAAAACTAAAATTACTAGTTTAGTACTAGGCACATCTAGCCTAACTCATATAATATTAAGATTGACGTTATCAAGTGAAGTTGTTTCAATTAGGGGTTCTAACAATGTCAATGTGTTTATGTTACTATTACGAAGTTGTCAGTTCAGCAGGAAGTGACAATCCTCATTAGCATATGCTAAAAAAATGGCGTCCTCGTAGGAACTATTGGTAAATGTCCCATCAACATACAGTAGTAATACTGCAATAGCCATTATTTTTTAGAAAATAAGGAGTTTTTAAAAAAGATTGAAGAGAATGTTCCATTCAATACATAAAAATGATTCAGGGCAGGTGGCGGTATGGTCATCAAAACAATACTTTCATAGTCCTCAGCGTCTTTTTTATTTTTAAGGAGCCTGACACTGCCATTTCGTTTTAATAAATTGATTGATTTTGTCCCCAAATAAGCTTAAGTTCCTTTTTTCTATAATAATGTTTGTAACGTAATAACCTAATTAAATATAATACCTTTTTATTGAATCGACCGTAAAATCCCTAATATTCAACAACATAAGACAGAAAAATTATGGCACTACACAAAGAATGTTTTCATGGCGTCTCTCTACTGCTACGAATGCGCATGCGCGTGGTCATTTTGATTGAACGTCATTTCCCTTTTTCATCTCCCTTGCTTACTTTCGATCTTAGATTGCAGATGCTGTGAAGAACGTTGAAAATTTAAATAAATAAGACTTTGGCTAAAAGATTATTTGTCGTCCTTTTATCAATTTTTTAAAAATGTATAATATATAAATAAAGTTATTATTTTTCTCTAAATGGTATGCACATCTGTGGCTTCATAAATGAGAATTTATATCAATAATGAAAGTAATGGTGTGAGACTGCAATCAGGTTCTTTGCCGAAACGTCCGCTGTTGTGTTACGTCCTGTCAGGCCTACTAATACCCTGTTTTTATATTATACATTTTCCTATCAATAATGAACGTAGTGATGTTCAAAAATTTTAGGTATATGCTCAAGTACTATGATGTAATAGGACTAAAAACGTGGGGCGGGCGCTTTTTAGGCGTTTGGCTAAAATGATTAGGGTTTACAAATGACGAGAAAGAAAATGATTGAATTGAATTAGTTAAGCCTGAGAAGCGCCCGCCCCACGTTTTTAAATCCTTTATATTAACTCGTGGTGTCTGCGGCGGACCTTGCTTGCTTGCTTGCTTGCTTGTCGCCAAAACTTTTGATCGATTTTTAACCCACTTGCTCGCAAGATAGCGAGCTGAAATTTTGCAGGCAGTTTCGTACCGATGATAAAAACAATGTATCAAAATTTCAGATCGATCGCATGTACCGTAATTAAATTATTGATTTTTTATATTATTTTATTTATTCCTATGTATCATGCTATTTTTTGAGATAGAGCGTCGCGGTGCGTATTATATTGAACAACCTTTCTGTCGCGCAATAAGGTGCGTATTTTATTGACAGCTCTTTTTATAAACATATTCCTGATCGGTGCGCATTATATTAAACATGTTTTACGACACAACTGCAATTTTGTATTTCTGGATGGTCTGGCGCTGCGTATTATAATGAACATTCTTTTAATTACTTCTCGTACATAAAGGATTTATAGTCAAAAACTTGTTTTTTTACGGGTTTTTCTTATTAAATCCTTTATATTAACTCGTGGTGTCTGCGGCCGACCGACCTTGCTTGCTTGCTTGCTTGTCGCCAAAACTTTTGATCGATTTTTAACCCACTTGCTCGCAAGATAGCGAGCTGAAATTTTGCAGGCAGTTTCGTACCGATGATAAAAACAATGTATCAAAATTTCAGATCGATCGCATGTACCGTAATTAAATTATTGATTTTTTATATTATTTTATTTATTCCTATGTATCATGCTATTTTTTGAGATAGAGCGTCGCGGTGCGTATTATATTGAACAACCTTTCTGTCGCGCAATAAGGTGCGTATTTTATTGACAGCTCTTTTTATAAACATATTCCTGATCGGTGCGCATTATATTAAACATGTTTTACGACACAACTGCAATTTTGTATTTCTGGATGGTCTTGCGCTGCGTATTATAATGAACACTCTTTTAAATTCTTCTCGTACATAAAGGATTTATAGTCAAAAACTTGGTTTTTTACGGGTTTTTCTCATTTAGTCATATTACATCATAGTACTTGAGAATATAACTTTGAAATTTTTATCAATCCAGAAAAAGATTTTTCCTTCACAATTCTTTGAAAAAAAGAATTATTTTCTTCTTTTTAGTCCGCTTATAAAAACGTGGTTTTTTTTTAAATCTTTTTTTTTACTTCTCTTTATCTTATTCTTTTTAGTCTTCTTGCAAAATGATGAGAAAATCGAGTAAATTGATAAAATGTTGTGTTTTTTTGTTAAATTTTTAACTAGATACTTAAGACGCTTGGAATCAACTTCAAGGCGGCGAGTACGTGCCTCTTCCGATTCAGCCGCACGAGAAAGGCTTTTCCATTCTTTATAATACGAGCGGCGAGCAATTCTATTTATTTTATTCTTTTTAGTCTAAGTGTATGCTATGGTGAGTTTTAAAGTATTGATTATGTTCAAATATAATACGCATTGCCCGACAAACATTTACAGACTGGAAATGACTGATCTCCCCTTGATTTTAAACATGGTTGATGTGGTCGGGGTTGGTGTGAACTCGGCACGTGAATGTAATGTAAACAAGAACAGACGGATAATACATATGCTTATATATAGATAAACTAAATAGTTCAAAATTTAATAACGGTACATTTCGATCGATCTGAAATTTTGATACAATGCAATGTCATCCAAGATCTATCTGTGGTAAAATTTTGAGATCTCTAGGGCCATCAAAAGTGGTTTAATTTTACGTTGGCAGATTTGGAAAAAATTTTACAGACAAACAGGAACGAAAGTGAGTTAATAAAGACGTGGTAAAAAATGGTCAAAAATAGCGTGGCGTACTTTATGGACGGTCCCATATCCCCATTTTATATTCTGATCCCCTCCCCCCACCCCCATTTACACCAAATATTTATTGAGCCATACTCAATTGAGAATGTTTTAGCCCGCGTACAACAACAAAAAATATTTGACACCAAACGCCTTATTTGCAAGAATCTCATTGTGTGCCTCTATTATTCAGAATTTATTTGTATTTGACACGCCAATAATCTCATCACGACACCATGCTTGAATGCCTAGAGGTTAAGGAATGAATGGGAAAATAGGATCGGTGGTGGCAGTCAAAGGTTTCACGGGAATTTTGTTGTCATCCGGAGTTGTCTTTCGTAAGTAGAGAGAGATGACGGTTATTTTAAAGTGTTAAGGGATTTGTGAAATGTTTTTGAAAGATGCGTGTGGTCTCGAGATTGTGTAAGGTGAAAAAACGCATTTTGAACCATCAGAAATGTCGGGATCTAGAGGTCTGGGTGGTCCAGTAAATAAAAAATTGTGGATGGTAAGGGAAGTAGTAGAGAATTATCTATTACAAAAAAATAATAATAATAAAATAAACTATAAATAGCTTTGGGGGACATTCAAGTTGTTAATATCAATTTGTTTTTAAAAGTTTTGGGTGCATCTTTTTGTATTTATGAGTTAGGTCACTGAGGGAAAATGAAGTTGTTGTGGATTTAGTTGACAGATGTAGAAAATACTTCCAAAGGCGACGACTTTGCTGTATTTGTAGTTTTCTATTCATTATATATCCCCCCCCCCACATTGTAAGCTTTTTAAATTTTATGACATCGGCCTTTATTATTAAAAACGAAAATGTATGTCCTATTTAAAATATCAAATCATTTATTTTATTTTTTTGTGTGAAAATGTTATTTCTAGCTCTTTGCTTGATTTATCATCGATTTTTATTGATTTGGAAAAGTTTGGGTGGGACTGTTAACCAGTTCCATGACAAAACGACATGGTGACAAAACCATGTCACCATGTCGTTTTGTCACTGGTCTTTTTGTCGTTTGTTGCTTGTTACTTGTCGTTTTGTCACCTTGTCAGTTGTCGTTTTGTCACCTTGTCGTTTTGTCACTTGTCGTTTTGTCTGGTTACCTTCAAAATCATTTTGTTGCCTAATAATATGGAAACTAGATACGACCCGCGGCGTAACATACACCGCAGACTTGCTCATAGATTTTGCACACAAAAAAAACGGATGGAAAGAACGGACAAAAACAGCAGCGCGAAGAATTGAAAACAACGTGAGGGAACTACGGGGAGGGGGGGAGGGGGGGATTCGCCGATGCATTTGCATTGTTTGTCTCGTTACATGTGCACTATGGTTGTTGTTACCTGCAACAAGCCCCCACCCCCTCACCCTTTCCTGCCATAGCATGCCAACCATGAACTGTGATTGGTCGACCCTCGCAAGGGTCATTCGTCATGCTCATTTGCACACGACTTGTTCTTGTCCTGGTCAATTATATATATGGAAGATGTAAAATGGGAGGTAATGACAAGTAAACATGTCAAATTTGAATGTCCTATAATATGTTTACAACCCCATACACGTAATATTACCGATATAGTTTTGAAAAACAAACAAAGAAACAACTAAGTATTCCTTTTACATTTTGTTACCATCGGTACGCCAGCCGAGCGCGCATGCCACTCGACCACCGTGCCCCAAATTGATCTATTTAAACATAGGAAAAATTCAATCCATTAGAAACTTGTCTAATTTTTAAGTCGATGGGATTCATGATCTGATCTTGACAAACCACATACAGCAACGTGAGAGCTCAGACATGAATCGTGGATAAACGAATGCTAATGATGCGCTTGATACCAACCGCCCCAAAGAAAATAGCACTGCCTAGATACTTTCTGAAATTCTGACCCAAATGTGTTTCCGTACTCACAGAAGACCCAGCCAGAAGAGAAGGGGGCTCTCTGGGGTAAGAAGGCAATCTTCTGAGTGTTGTGGAGATGGTCTGATGTGGATGCTCGTGGAAGTTATTGTGGTGTACGAGTACGGATGTTGGAGTAGTGTTCAATGAGGGCTAATGTAGCAAGTTTCTAGGAAAGATGCGCACCGTGCTCATGTCCCTCGTGGTGTTGTGGTGTCTATTAGCCATTATTTTACCGGTCATTTTGGGACAGCAGGCTCAGGATAATTGGGATAGAGAGAAACATCAAGGTAAAGCAAACAACTTATTATTATTATTATTAGGAAGGATAATTGGGATAGAGAGAAACATCAAGGTAAAGCAAACAACTTATTATTATTATTATTAGGAAGGATAATTGGGATAGAGAGAAAAATCAAGAACCAAAAAATCAATTTTTAGATAGGATAATTGCGATAGAGAGAAACATCGAGGTAAAAAAAAACAAAAAACTTATCGTTTGTTTAAATTTAGTTTTAAAAAATCTCTAATTGTGTTTACATTTGGCAGCAATATTTAATTTCAATTTAGGCAGTTAGATTTGCAATAAACCAAACAGTTTTTAAGTTTTTGTTTGTTTACTTTATTTAAAATATTTTTTTCCTAGATTTTTTTATTTGACTTATACTGTTTGTAAACTGTTTATGGGGGAATGACTTCTTTGATTTCAATAATGTCATGTTTGTTCACTGGAAAAGAGCCAATGGCCAGATTTGGTCCGCAGAGAGGACAACAAGCGCGCCATCATGGTCTGTTATCTTTAAAGTTTTTTATCACATGGTAAACATGAACAGTCTCACTAGATTCACTCATCATTTTTACCTACTATCCGTTTCATGAACTTCGTTGATTAGTGGTTTCTCTCACTCTCTGCCACAAAAGCCATGGCTCATTTTCTAGGACGATAATTATCTTTACCTCTACGCCTCTTTCTATGACTTCTCCCTCCAATTATTCCCGTTATTACTCTTTTCTGCTATAGCTCAATTTTAATAACCTTTCTCTGTGTCAGTTTCTGTAGGCCTCTTAGTTTAAATCGTATACCAATTGATTCTTGCGTTTGGCCAATGAAACATGATAAAAGAGACAAATTAAGCGTCTTTCTGCAGTAGGCTGCAGTCCTCATAAAGATTCACACACAACTTAGGATTTTCAGATGTCTTTTCTGAGTCTTTTTCAGCACAAAAAGACCCCTTTGTTTACTCTGGTGTTGTTTGTATACAAAGTACAAAAAAAAAGTCATCTCAACGAAATGAATACCAAGTTCTCAGATGGTTTCAAACGTTACCACAAACTAAAAGGTATATACGGCAGTCCTTAATTCCACTACGGCAGCATATAAGCTTGAGAAAGAGGACCAAGTCGAGGACTTGAAACAATAACGACTGTTCTAAAATGAAAAGTTCCCTTCTTGCTTGCGTACGCTGACGGTAACAATAACAGAGCTGTGATGGGGCCGAGGATCTGTACACACACACACTAGTGCCAGTCTTATCGCGGTGTTTTTGGTAGTCGTGGAGGCGTTCTGGTACTTACAAGACCAACGCTATTTCAAGGCTGGTGGAGTCTTAATGGTCCAGAGGCTGGTGGAGTTTTAGTGGCCGGAAGGCGTGTGGAGTCTTAGTGGCCGGAAGGCGTGTGGAGTCTTAGTGGCCGGGAGCGTGTGGAGTCTTAGTGGCCGGAAGGCGTGTGGAGTCTTGTCTATCTTAGTGGCCAGGAGTCTGGTGGCCGGGTGGATAGTGGAGTCTTAGATGTCAAGCGGCTGGTGAAGTCTTAATGACCGGGAGAATGATCCATGGCTTTGGTTCAATGGGAACTTCTTCAATTTCAATCAGCACTTTATTTATAAAATGGCATTATCAATGATAAATTTAAAATACCTTTTTTTAAGTTACCCTTTCTCAAATTTATATATACAATTCAGCCATCAGTAACCATCATTTTTTTTTATATTCTCCTTTAATTTGAGTTATCTGTCGAATGCAAGTTACCAGGGAATGAGGCTGATTAAGTTTCAAAAGAATTTTTCTAGCATTGAATGCTAATGAATAAATGTAGATCAATTGTTTGTTTTTTTAAAATAGGAATTAGGGATGGGAGGTTCAGAGTCATGCAATTTTGATTTTTGTTTAAATATGTGGATTTAATCATTTGTTAAGGTATTTTAAAACCTGGAACACATGTGAGGCAGTACTTGTTATTTTAAAAACACTTATTAGCAGAATATTTTGATCGTGCAATTTTTTAACTGACCACCACATATCAACAAAAATAAATTACAACAGCAATATAGCAGCAGTATATTGTACAATCTGTATAGTACTTCATTGTCTTATTTGTTCACCTAAATGTTCACAAAATATGTCACTTCACCAACCCTAAAAGAACACCTCACCAACCCCACTATATTATATACTGTCCGTTTTCAATGAAACTTCTTTTTAAAATATAATATTATTATTGTTAAAATGTGACAGCAGCTAATTTATTTTGATCTCAGTCACCATAATCAGGTTATTGAAAAATCAGCCACACATCTGTTACTATTCTATTCTTTTATGCTATACCATTAATCCCAATGTGACATGATTAAACATTTTTGTAGGTGTGCAAACGTTACAAGCTGTTGTCTAATGAAGCCACAATGGTTCCTTAATGGTTTATGATTGATCCAATATACAACTTTTATCCAACATCTATGTTTAAAGACCCTGACCTCGAAATAAACTTATAAGAGTTAAACAATTTCACTAAGTCATTGGGGCAAAACAAATACTACGGCCATTTTGCCACGTTGCCAGCTGAAGTCGGAGAGAGGGATTGCCACATGACGAAGTTAAACGTGCCGGTCTGTGGGTCGAATCATTGTTATAAGCAGGGATGTTTGTTGGCAGGGGATATTGTTTTTAGAAGATTACATTTATTTTCTTCACCAAACTATGTTCGTGTATTCCGTGTTGAGTTACGTCACCAGAAACATTAGGATTATAAATTATTGGCTTGGAGCGGATGGTGCGAGAGTACATGTAGATGTCTTAGTGGTGGTATTTTGTTAACTCTATGAGCTGTACCGTCATTGTCAGTCACCGTGCCATTGCCACTGTCAGCGACCAGTGTCAATGTTTTTGTCAGTCAGCCGTGCGATTGTCACTGTCGGCCACCAGTGTCACTGCTATTGTCAGTTCCAAGTGCCATTGTCGCTGTCACCCACCAGTGTCACTGTTATTGTCAGTCACCAGTGTCATTGTCGCTGTCAGCCACCAGTGCCACTGTTATTGTCAGTCACCAGTGCCGCTGCGCTGTTCAGTTGTTTAGTTTTCTTTTTGCCATTGTTTTATTCCACTCAGCAACTTTCAGGCCGTCCAATATTTAGGAAACGGCGCAACGGTAACTCCGGTGAAATAATTCGGCCAAGCTCTGGTCGGCGCTGTCGCTCCTTGGATCGCTACCCGCTACCTGCGCACGCGGGTACAGGTAGGCTCTATCAGCTTCTCAGAAATGGGGGAGAAGGGGTGGTTCGCGGGCTTTGTGTGCGGGGTGGGGGGTGGGGGTGTAACAACGGGAGGGAAGGCGGCTGTCTGGGGGACGGGTGAGGTAAATTAAGATAATTATAATAATAAACAGCTCAATTGTTTACCCCAGTGGTTCCCAAAGAGTTTTTTTCTTATTTAACCCCAGCATTACTTTAGATTGGAAAAGACGGTGAACGGTACAAACGCGTGTTAGAACAACTTAGCTATCAACTATCAGTAAATAGAGTGCGGTGATTTGTTAAAACTCTTCTAGCCATTAAGATAATTGAAACAAGATACTCTTGACAAGAGATATTGAGAATCACTGATGCAGCGTTACTGGCTGACAAAGAAGGTAAGAAAAAGGGGGAGGGGGGGGGGCTTCGTCCTGGGCGGCACTTTATTCTCTATACAGAAAGATAGCGTTTTAGAAGGAACATATTTTAATTTTTCTTCTGGAATGAGATGGCCACAAATATGTCCTCGCCCAGTCTACACTAAGACTAGCTGATACTAGCCGCTACACCATATAGACACCGATATTGAAAGCTGAGTAATCGGGGCAGAGTCATCGACAACCTCAGCTTCTCGTGTCATCGTACACAAATATTTACAAACAACCCCCCCCCTACATTCTGCACCTAATGTCATCGAGGAGTAAGACCAAGCTGAACATGACGTCATCATCGGAGGCGTTTTCTTCGCCATGTCACCAAGTTCGGTGCCATTCGTGTGTCCATATTCAAAACCATATTTTATAACAATCGAAATATATTGGCCTATAAATCAATTTTGTCATGGCGCTCTGTTGATAATGATGACTTTGACGTGAGTATAAACAATCCCATCGAGTTGATTGGGGCAGGCTACATGCCGATGTGTCATGTGATCATACGAGGGAGACGCCTTATCAAGATGCTGTTTCCACTTTAGAAGCTCATGTTCGGCCGCTGACTCGAGAAGTTCATCAGCTATCGTATTTGGTCTATGACATTCATTGCGTCATTTTGAGCTAATTTAGACAATCTATGTTCCAATGAATATTAACTGATTGTGTGTGGTGGTGGTGGGAGTGGGGCGGTCATAAGTGTGTAGAGAAAGCTGAGACAAGGACCTGGTGTAGAGACCCTGACACGTGATGTCTTCAGGTCATTCCAATTATCAGTCGTCCTTCAGGTTACATCTCGCCCGCTATAGCAGACGTGACTTTGATAGGTACGACTGTTTCATCTGGACTATAGCAAAGCTTCTCAAACTGATGCTCATTTCTGTAACAATGTCCACGGATGTCTTGTCCGGTGGGACTATCTGCTATTTACACCGCCACAATGTAAATAAACAAAACGTCTCGTTATCGTTCTAATAACCCTCCGTCTATCATTGAATATTCAATGTAAACCAGCTTGTCCGTTTCTCTTAGGAAAATCAACAGCGGTTCTCGGTTTGATGTTCCCAAGGACCAATAATAACATTAGCTGTGTTGATCACTTAGACATGATAAAACGTTAGACAGACTTTCGGCTGCTGGACTAAATTTTCAACCTGTAACAATTTGAGAATGTAGCCAGAGTAACACGGTTTTAAAAGAACTTTTATTGTGTGCAGAACAATGAACGAAATAAATGTGCGCTGTGGTTAGTGGTTAAAGCAAAAGTTATTTAGAATATAGATCTGATTTGTATTTTTTTTAAATTGGTATCGATATTTAAATTGTAAATTTGATTATATTATTTTATTTTTATTTCGAGGTGGGGGGTGGTCAGGTTTGGGGGGTGTGGATGTCATAGTGATATACTAGTCGTATTTGTGCCGGGTGTGGGGGGGGGGTAGACAACTCAGAATTATCTACATTTACCTTGTTCAAAGAGATGATTGCATCCTCCTATAATGACATTGAATCGGTATACAGTACAGAGCGTTCCACCGTAGTCTGAAGACATGGCGGTGAAACTGTTTAATTCCACTCCGCATTGATTAGAGCTGTGAGGAAACTTGTCTCTTACAAGGGCCAAGACATGCACGTACCACAGTGTCAGATTAAGTTTACAGTCATGACTTTGTCATGCTGCAATCACCCTACCATCAGCTAGACAAGAAACAGCCTCTATGTGGCAGGAAACCCTCAGTGTGGGATTCCTCTATTCATCGCACACTTGACCATCTCGCTAGTGCGAGCATCACAAGAGGACAATTCTGTTATAGACCAGAACTAGATCTACACATGGTAACTTTTCACACAATGATATTGATAATCACTCTCTTCTGGGGGTGTACCGGATTCAAATTTTTGAAATCCGACAAGAGCCGGATTTATGAAGTGAAATCTGGTCGGAGCCGGATTTGTAAAAATGACCGGATTCCGGATTTGCCGCAGCCGAAATCCAGTACACCCCTACTCTCTTCTGTTTTCTTCATAATTTATCGACACACACACAAACGTACGCACATATACAAAAAAGTTATTGGGCCGATGTATATTATTTCAGTTTGTGCGGCAGTCTTTTGAACGCCAGCCTTTTAGTTACTGACTTTTGCCTTGAATTGTATCTAGACTGTTCTGATCCGCCCAGTCCGTTGGTCTATAGACACATGTCCACATGGGTCTATAGACACATGTCCACATGGGTCTATAGACACATGTCCACATTGATCTACCTGCCGCTTTCAGACAAACTTGGCGGGCATTGCCCTGAATTGTTTGCCCCAGTCTCGTGCCCATCGGACGCATTAGAAACGGACTCAGACCTGCAAAGGGGTGATAATTTCCAGAGATTTATTGCTTGTTGTTACTGCAGTCCATCAAGTCTTGCAGCGCTGTACAGCTGTTGCTGTCAGACAGGGCTGTCACACACAGGTTCAGTTTAGCCCCGGAGACATGAACAGTATTTTCAATATTTACTCTCACTCTTATTTACTTATTTTCTCTGTTTCTTACTCCTAAAATGCAATCATATTTTTAAATCCTTTATATTAACTCGTGGTGTCTGCGGCCGGCCGACCGACCGACCTTGCTTGATTGCTTGCTTGTCGCCAAAACTTTTGATCGATTTTTAACCCACTTGCTCGCAAGATAGCGAGCTGAAATTTTGCAGGCAGTTTCGTACCGATGATAAAAACAATGTATCAAAATTTCAGATCGATCGCATGTACCGTAATTAAATTATTGATTTTTTAGATTATTTTATTTATTCCTATGTATCATTCTTTTAGTTACTTCTCGTACATAAAGGATTTATAGTCAAAAACTTGGTTTTTTACGGGTTTTTCTTATTACACATTTGGAGTAAAATTTGATCGTACTTGAAAACTTGTTGATGTCAATGTAGGTCCAGTATACTGTTTTCATACTAGGTGCGTTTAAAAGTATCCTAGTATCGCTTGTTTGGCTTACTATATTGCCTAAATTGCTAAAACTGCCTAAGTAATTGTTATGTCCAGTGATTAATGTGTCCAGTGATTAATGTGTCCAGTAATTGTTATGTCCAGTGATAACTGTGTCCAGTGATTAATGTGTCCAGTAATTGTTATGTCCAGTGATAACTGTGTCCAGTGATTAATGTGTCCAGTGATTGTTATGTCCAGTGATAACTGTGTCCAGTGATTAATGTGTCCAGTAATTGTTATGTCCAGTGATAACTGTGTCCAGTGATTAATGTGTCCAGTGATTGTTATGTCCAGTGATAACTGTGTCCAGTGATTAATGTGTCCAGTAATTGTTATGTCCAGTGATAACTGTGTCCAGTGATTAATGTGTCCAGTAATTGTTATGTCCAGTGATAACTGTGTCCAGTGATTAATGTGTCCAGTGATTGTTATGTCCAGTGATAACTGTGTCCAGTGATTAATGTGTCCAGTAATTGTTATGTCCAGTGATAACTGTGTCCAGTGATTAATGTGTCCAGTAATTGTTATGTCCAGTGATAACTGTGTCCAGTGATTAATGTGTCCAGTAATTGTTATGTCCAGTGATAACTGTGTCCAGTGATTAATGTGTCCAGTAATTGTTATGTCCAGTGATAACTGTGTCCAGTGATTAATGTGTCCAGTAATTGTTATGTCCAGTGATAACTGTGTCCAGTGATTAATGTGTCCAGTAATTGTTATGTCCAGTGATAACTGTGTCCAGTGATTAATGTGTCCAGTAATTGTTATGTCCAGTGATAACTGTGTCCAGTGATTAATGTGTCCAGTAATTGTTATGTCCAGTGATAACTGTGTCCAGTGATTAATGTGTCCAGTAATTGTTATGTCCAGTGATAACTGTGTCCAGTGATTAATGTGTCCAGTAATTGTTATGTCCAGTGATAACTGTGTCCAGTGATTAATGTGTCCAGTAATTGTTATGTCCAGTGATAACTGTGTCCAGTGATTAATGTGTCCAGTAATTGTTATGTCCAGTGATAACTGTGTCCAGTGATTAATGTGTCCAGTAATTGTTATGTCCAGTGATAACTGTGTCCAGTGATTAATGTGTCCAGTAATTGTTATGTCCAGTGATAACTGTGTCCAGTGATTAATGTGTCCAGTAATTGTTATGTCCAGTGATAACTGTGTCCAGTGATTAATGTGTCCAGTAATTGTTATGTCCAGTGATAACTGTGTCCAGTGATTAATGTGTCCAGTAATTGTTATGTCCAGTGATAACTGTGTCCAGTGATTAATGTGTCCAGTAATTGTTATGTCCAGTGATAACTGTGTCCAGTGATTAATGTGTCCAGTAATTGCCGTGTCCAGTGTTAACCGTGTCTGTGATTATTGTGCCCGAATGATTGCTGTGTACCAATGATTGCTGTGTACCAATGATTGTTGTGTACCAATGATTGTTGTGTACCAATGATTGCTGTGTACCAATGATTGTTGTGTAACAATGATTGTTGTGTACCAATGATTGCTGTGTACCAATGATTGTTGTGTACCAATGATTGTTGTGTACCAATGATTGCTGTGTACCAATGATTGTTGTGTACCAATGATTGTTGTGTACCAATGATTGTTGTGTACCAATGATTGTTGTGTACCAATGATTGTTGTGTTCCAATGATTGTTGTGTACCAATGATTGCTGTGTACCAATGATTGTTGTGTTCCAATGATCGCTGAGTCCCAATGATTGCTGAGTCCCAATGATTGTTGTGTTCCAATGATTGTTGTGTACCAATGATTGCTGAGTCCCAATGATTGTTGTGTTCCAATGATTGTTGTGTACCAATGATTGTTATGCTCCAATGATTGCTGTGTCCCAATGATTGATATGTCCCAGTGATTTCTATGTCCCAGCTATTCGCTGTTAATCGGTGACTCGATGATGTATGGGGTTGTCTGGGCCCTTGTTCCTTTAATCCCCCGCTGATCCCAGTCTTCCCCATCCATGTGTTAAAGGGGTGGCCTTGACCTTGGACTTTATTTCTCCAGACCTTACGATCTGTTCACGTTGAACGAGAAGGGGAATAAACAACAATCAATAATAATGATGGAAGTCTTACAATTTTGGATAAAGAGTGGACTTAAATTCACATTATTTACCCGGAAAATCCATCTACATATGTGCATTTGTATGGGACGTAGTGGAGTAATTCACTTATGTAATTGTGTGGGATACAAGTGTAGAGATGTTCACCTGTTGGAGTGTGTGTGTAAGGCAGCGCTTATATTGTAGTGACCACGAGCTAATATGTACGACTTGATTCAAAATAAATCTCCCATCTACAAGTATCTCTAGATGCACTGCGAGAATGTTGAAACAGTGACCGCCGAGTAATGGAATTAATAAAAAGCGACACCGAGGTTTATGAAAGCCCTATCGAGGTACGCATGCAAGCCATTAGAATCCCAAGCTTCCGTGGTCGAGAAATGCCAGTGTTTACGTCTGGCCATCCAAATCTATACTAACACTGCTCTCGCCGAAATAAGGGCGACGGCGCATCCAAGGTGCTGAGACAGCAACACTTCCTTGGACGCCAGACTCCCCCCCCCCACAAAGCTCGCAACTACCCCTCTCTCCTTAACCTTACGTCGTTCTCTGGCGGTGGTTAACAGCGGACGATAAGAGTGAGGGATTTACACTGCAAGGAACGCGTATAGAGGGGCTGGTGGCCCAAGGCATGGGGGAGGGGGTAAGCCTGAAAGCCTGTACGTGCATGCCAGATGAATTCCCCGTCTGCTAAAATGATCACAGAAGTTCGCTTTCTTTTCTCCCTCTTTTTGGCCCTGGGATTCAAGCCAAATCTGAAATTATGCAATAGGTGCGAGATTTCTGTCTTGCTTGCAGTCACCCACAAATAGACCAGATTTAGAGCAGGAGGCGATTCCATACTTTTTGGCCTGTTGAAATAATAATAGAGCGTCTCAAAATACTATTGCCTTGTTAATGTTTATTTTATTTTATTTATATTTTATTTAAATTCTCACTCACTATTTTTGCTATACGTGGACTTGATGACTTGATTCTTAAAACGGCATGTGACTGAGCCTCGATAAGAAAGTGTGAGCTAAGAGAATAGGGTTCGAGTGGAAAGACATTGCCTGTGTGAGTTAGAGATGGCCTGTTGCGAGGCGCGTGCGTGTGTTAGAGAGTAATGTGCGTGTGCATAGACAATCGCCGGTGTGAGTTTGAAAGTGAGTGTGACAAGGCGTGTGCGTGTTTCCATACCGGCGAGGGCTGACGTCAGCGCGTCCTTTACCTTTTGACGTGTACCCCGGAACACAAACACCTGTTGGCCCGACTTTGCAGACCCCTGGTGCCAATGAGGTCAACCGCTGGAGGTCACAATGTATCACTTTGAGGCTCGGCACATTTTCAACGCTGATTTCAGTTCCGCTACCTGCATGCACGGCACAATTCGTTGTTTTCAGGGGTTCTTATATATTTAAGATTACATGGCTTACATGGCATGATTTAATTTATTTGCATATTTTATGTGGTAGTCGTGAATTACAGAGGTTCTCAATTTATTGTCTTAAAGTTTTTCATAGCTTCCATAGATTTTTGTAATGGTTACCTGGATTTATTAGACATATTTTATAAAGGTAAAGCCTTGCTAGGATATATATTAAAAGACGAGTTGCCGATCCTGTATAAGATGAATTACCGATACTTAATAAGATGAGTTACGGATCCTGTAAGAGATGAGTTACCGGTCCCGAGATCATTCGTCTTTACTATTCTAGAAAAAAAAATCGTCTGCCGTAGACCAAATCCCACCACAGGATCAACAACATTATGGACGTTAACGAAATGATGGGGTGGGGGTGACA
The DNA here is from genome assembly GCA_944989445.1 of Ampullaceana balthica. Classification (NCBI taxonomy): domain Eukaryota; kingdom Metazoa; phylum Mollusca; class Gastropoda; family Lymnaeidae; genus Ampullaceana; species Ampullaceana balthica. The sequence continues at coordinate 3,531,220 of CALYLW010000005.1, read as the reverse complement.
GTGTGGTGGTGGGGGGGAGAGGATGGCTTATAAGCTGTGTCCGTACCATCACGTTAAGTGAGACTCTCTACATTACATTATGTTTAGACCGTGTTACAAGTAGCTACATCACGTTCCCATTTCCTTACATCAAAATAGTGGTCAGTCAAACCTGCCGAAAGACGCGTCAAGAAAATACGTATAGTGCATTCAGACGTAAAAACTAACGCAGTTGAATAACCAACTACTATACTAACAAAGTTTCTCATTTGAAAGGAATGTCTGGGCATTTACCCCGCTAATTATCTACGACGGAGCGTAACTTAGACTTACTACTGTGATGGAGCAACAATACACCAACTTCAGTTGTCAGTTGTATCACATTCATGCTGTCTACCATAGGCTCCTGGGACGGCTCTCTCGCACTAGTCTTAACTACAGCCGAAATGACACATCCTACCCCCACCGCCGTTTCACTCCCGGCCATTGACACATCTCCCCACCCCCGGTACACTTATCCCCCATTGACACACCCCTCCCCCTGTCACACGTCACACTCCCCGCGCATTGACACAAACCCTCTGACTTATATGACTCTAGACGTTTACCACACGTCCCAAAGCCCTGACTCACCGTCTGCTATCAACGATATCAATCTATTGATATGTCATTCCGACTTTTCTCTACCCCCACATTCCTTCGAACACTATTATTTTCCTGCGCCCCGTCGCTGTCACCTACCTGCATTGTCCGACGCTGCATCACCGACAGTCATCAAAAGTGAACCGCCAGTGACTTACGCCAGCCACCCGAATCTCCCCGCGATTGAAACCATCTAAAATGTCCGAGCTCGGCGATAGAACGTGTTTCGTGTACTGGCGTTGGGGCCTTTTCTCGCCTGCGGCATTGTCACTGGCCGATGGTTCCCGAGACGCCCTTTGAGCCCAGGTTCTAATAGCGGTGGAGGTCCTGTCTAATCCCCCGCCTTTGTCTGCGCCTGTCTCCCTGCTCCTGTTTGTTTAGTCATTGTTGCGAGGGACCAAGGAGTAATCGTGGGACTTTATATCACATACCAGAGAGTACGAAAGGTGCAAAGAGTGCGGTCAGATAGTAAATGCCGCGATACCGAATACGTTTGTGAGGGGCGAAACAGGACCAGCTTAGTTATATCCAGAGGTGGGGACTAAATGCATATTTTCCGACAGTAGTCCTAAAGACCGCCGTACATGACGGTTGACAAAAGACACCCATACATGACGGATTTGACAAAAGACATTTTAAACTGCATGGTGGCCGGTTCTGATCACGATGTTACTATTAGGCGACTTTCAGCTGAAACAAGATCTTGTCTGCTAATACCCGAGAACAGAGTTAACGAACAAAGAGACGCCATTAGGAAATAATTGTGTTTCTAATATTGGGGTTTAAAATGGCTAAAGCGTATCAGAATCAGAAATAGGAAGTGCATACGGCAGCTAATACAATAGTCATTGAAATGTAGCCGTTCATAACGATTCCATACCACAGCCAATACAGGAGTCAATGAGATGTAGCTGCTCTCTGATGCCTGGCTCCGTTCTGTTCAGATTCTATAGTTCCGAACATGTGTGATGTGTGAATGGTAGACAAGAGCACATTGTAGCAATGCTCAAAGATTATAGATGAGAGCTGATACGAACTGTGTTAATGTAAAGTTTGGGAATGTGTCTGACTTTGGGAGATCTCTAGAATCTATCATTGACCCTCGTTAGCCTAAGTCCAATCGGTGTCGTTACAGCCTATAGCTAATATAAGTACCAGCGAGTGTGAGCCAAGATTTGTGTTTTTTACAACACTCTCATCATTGAAAGAATCTTAAGTTGGCTGTACACGCCTCCTCTAAATATAAGAGAAGTCCCTAAGCCTAAACCCCCTGTTTACCTTACACTACTGTGTACAAACAATATTTGTTGTCAGTGACTAGTGCGGCCCATGTGGGGGGAGGAGAAAGGGTTATATTGAAATGATAAAACAACTCTTGTATGAGAAGCTGTTCCAACGGAGATTTGAAATAACCCTACTATAACTAGACGTTAATTCGGCCGATTCAAAATGTGGATTTTTCTTAAAAAGCAAACAGTTTTGAGAAGTAAACAAGTCATGAAATGCAATAATTCACACTGCACTGTTGAGACCCACTGTAATCGTAGAGAGTGTGTTTATCATTGTCCGATATTTGACAGGTACTAGAACCTGCCGCAGTTCTCACACCTGTCCTACGGGTGTGATATCATACCCGTCTTATGACACGTCCTTGTCATAGCATCGCGTCTCGTACTTCACAGCCAGTTTAAACACCCACACCGAATACGCCACGTCTTATTAACCCCTAACGGCCCAAGCGAACAGCTGTACATGTTTACACACGATTTCCATGTTCGTTTGGGACTTAAACTTGAAATCAATGTATCTAAACGCTATCAAGTCATCAAGTGCATCTACTGATTGAACCCATTAATTCTTTAAGTTAGTTAACATTTCCATTTGGTTGTTTTAATTTGACCGCCTGGACGTCGCCGCTCATGTATTTATTACCACCTCCCACCGCCTCGTTTTGTGTCCATTCTAAGTCGTTCTCACCCTCACCCTTCTGTTGTATGGCTAACTCACCTTATTCCACCAATAGGGAGTCATATTTGGCTGTATTACATGGGTGGGAATGACAAGATATAGATTGCCTTGGCTGTATTACATGGGTGGGAATGACAAGATATAGATTGCCTTGGCTGTATTACATGGGTGGGAATTACAAGATATAGAACATTCCTTGGCTGTATTACATGGGTGAGACTTACTATAAATATCGAATTGCCTTGGCTGTATTACATGGGTGGGAATGACAAGATATCGAATTGCCTTGACTGTATTATATGGTTGGGAATTACAAGATATCGAATTGCCTTGACTGTATTACATGAGTGAGAATTACAAGATATAGAATTGTCTTGGCTGTATTACATGAGTGGGAATGACAAGATATCGAATTGCCGTGACTGTATTATATGGTTGGGAATTACAAGATATATAACATTCCTTGGCTGTATTACATGGGTGAGACTTACTATAAATATCGAATTGCCTTGGCTGTATTACATGGGTGGGAATGACAAGATATCGAATTGCCTTGACTGTATTATATGGTTGGGAATTACAAGATATCGAATTGCCTTGACTGTATTGCATGAGTGAGAATTACAAGATATAGAATTGTCTTGGCTGTATTACATGAGTGGGAATGACAAGATATCGAATTGCGCTGACTGTATTATATGGTTGGGAATTACAAGATATATAACATTCCTTGGCTGTATTACATGGGTGAGAATTAATATAGATATCGAATTTCCTTGGCTGTATTACGAAATTAAAATGGTGGCAATTACTCTACAGAGAGTTGTAGAAGATTGTTAATCACGTGACGTAGGAACAAATGAATCCACGCTGTGGTGTTATTGCGTCACGAAATAATCTCTCCCAACATCAAATATGGAGGCATGACGTTATGCTTCCGGTTGTTTTTGTAAAAAAAAGTATGAGCCGTGAACGTTCAATTCTGACTGAAAATTTCCCTCTACACACCACCACCCGCTACGGCACTTTGTCTCCGCCAGCACCGCACCAACTTCTTACCCCCCTCCCTTACCACCACGCCACTCATTCCACGCTGTGATAATCAGCAGGGGTCTCAGTCTCAATGACATGTAATCTTGTTGAAAAGCTCAGCAGGCGCGCATTGGGAGGCAGGTAGCAGGAGCAGCACATCGCTATGGGGCTGCAGACATTCTCCTCGAGGATTGAATGTCTTTCAGAGATAAGTTTGAGAATCAGGGCCGTCGCTTGGGGGTGAGAAAAGAGATGAGGAGAAAAGGAAACTCACGTCAGCCGGGCAGACGACCAGAGCGTTGAACTGACGCGTTGGTAGTAAATCCAAGTAATTTAAACTGTCCGGGGCGGTTCGGAAGGTTTACAGGTGCGAAGATGAGAAAGTGGACTTGTCTATCCAAGTATCACATGAGCGATGACTGGGGGATACATTATACCAGTCTATTCATGTATCACATGAGTAATGACTCCATGGTTGTTCTGAGTCTGTTACAGACGAAATTTATAAAAAATCAATTGTATTCGAAAATTTCCGGTTTTAAAAGAAAATAAGTGACAAAAAGTAAACGGGAAGTTCTAGTGTAATATTGCTAATTAAGGTGATATAATTGTTTTACTCTTACCCCCCCTCCCTTTTTTTTTGGTTTTGTTTTCAAGCCCTACTTAATTTTTCTTGTTTCTTGTCATCGTATCTCTGTCTTGTTTCTTGTCATCAAAGCTCTGTTTTGTTTCATTCTCCCCCCCCCCTATTTTGCCTCAAATTCGCTCTCCCATTGTTATTTTTCTTTATTATTATTATTTTCTTTTGACCATGATTATACGCATTCATTTAAGTTGGGCGTATAATGGGTTTCCGAAAAAATAAATAAAACCAACACACTAACAATATTTAAAACTTGAATGAAATGCAAGATTAGACATAACCATGGATAAGCGTAGGTCGCAGCAATAATCCTCTGTATAGGGGCCTCTGTAGTGTATGTATATATAATATATTTGTATACTACGTCATAGGCATTGCCCTATAGTGCAAGTATTCCATCACTACCAAATGGTCTACTAGACACGTCATGCGCCCTTCCTTATAGATTCAGGCTTTGAGATGGTTTCCTTGGGGTATTGAATGAATGTCCACAAAAAGTCTTGCTACAAGACGTGCTACTACCGGTGTAGCGACCATTAGTTAGAGCCACCGGAACATCTATTATCATTAGGGCAAGCCAAGGGTTAATAAATGATTCGCTTGAAAAAGAAATGTTAGTATTGTTGGACAAAATTCACCAGTCTAGCAATAACAATTTTTTTAAAAACGGCTTAGGCTTTGTCAAATACGAGCACGTAGTCTATTCATCCCCCTAGCTGAGATTTGTCTCAACGCGTAGTCAAATCACCCACCCCCACGTAACTGAGATATGTCTCAACACGTAGTCAATTCACTCACGTAACTGAGATATGTCTCAACACGTAGTCAATTAACTCACGTAACTGAGATATGTCTCAACATAGTCCATTCACCCATGTAACTGAGACACAAAACGTATTCCACCGCGTGCAAAATAATATGTCATAATCTCAGCACGTAGTCCACTCACAGTTGTAACTGATGCATTATTTCTGACATTGTCTATTCGCCAGATCAAGGACGTAGGCACGGCGTTCTAACTAAAGCAGCGGCTCACTCGGATCGACCACTACAGGTCCGGAAATCAAGATTTCCACACAAGAGCGTTTATCTCTCCAACGTCGCTGGGAAAACGTCTGACCAAACAGTGGCGGAGCTTCAAAATGGACGTGGGCGGAGCACGAATGGAGCACCTTCATTCTCTCTCATCTCCGATAAGATGGATACCAGCCATGATAAGCTGGATACTGGCCGCGATAAGATGGATTTTACTATAAGTTTGAATGATAGTAGCTTTAGCTTAAATAATAAATCGAGACAGTTAGATAACTCTGGTGAAAACAACGTTACTGGTGAATTCAAGCCCCTGATATTAGCCATCAATGCCCCTGATTATTTCGGGGCAGTAACTCTTGTGCTGACCCGTATGACGGAGTTCCTGTCCCCTGGATTTGTTATCCAACGGGTGCAGGGTAATGTGTCGTGGCTGGAGGAAGTTCAGGATTCTGGTGTGGATTGTTATTATTCTGGGATTGTTCTAGAGCACGCTGAGGGATCTAACGTGGCGTTGAGCCTTTGTGATGGAGTGGTGAGTAGAATCTTACTGAATGTGGGTCAAGGTAGTGAGTAGAGTTGATGTCGTGTGGACTGAATGTGGGTCAAGGTAGTGAGTAGAGTTGATGTCGTGTGACTGAATGTGGGTCAAGGTAGTGAGTAGAATTGATGTCGTGTGACTGAATGTGGGTCAAGGTAGTGAGTAGAGTTGTGTCGTGCTACATAATATGGGTCAAGGTTGTCGTTATAGTTGAAGTCGTGTTGTTGAATGTTGGTCAAGGTAGTGAGTGGAGTTGATGTCATGTTACTGAATGTGGGTCAAGGTTGTCGTTATAGTTGATGCCGTGTTGTTGAATGTAGGTCAAGGTAGTGAGTACAGTTGATGTGTTACTGAATGTAGGTGAAGGTAGTGAGTAGATTCGATGCGTCATTTATTGTGTGTCAAGTTAGCGAATTTAGTTGATGTCGTGTCAGCGTGATGAATGATATCCTGCAATTTCAGGACATCGTAACCCAAGGCAGTGACATCAATTTAGAGTAATCATTGTATGTGTCTGAAGTCTGAGTAAAAGTTTTACCTTACTTTATATAATAAAGCTTGTGTATCATATTGTGTATAATTCGGGTATCCTTGTGTATTAGCGAGTATCATATCAGGTAACAGGCCAGGTTATCTGCAACATATAATAGGTCAAGTTATCTGCCACTGACACAGGTAATAGGTCAAGTTATCTGCCACTGACACAGGTAATAGGTCAAGTTATCTGCCACTGACACAGGTAATAGGTCATGTTATCTGCTACTGACACAGGAAATAGGTCAAGTTATCTGCCACTGACACAGGTAATAGGTCAAGTTATCTGCCACTGACACAGGTAATAGGTCAGGATATCTGCCACTGACACAGGTAACAGATCAGGTTATCTGCCCTAGGTAATCGGCAAGTGTATCTGCCCTGGTAATCGGCAAGTTTATCTGCCCTAAGAAATCGGCCAGTTTATCTGCCACTGGTAACCTGCGCAGCAGACCAGGTTATCTGCCATTGGACTGCCACAGGTAACAGACTGGGTTATCTGCCACGGGTAGTAGGTCGTGCCTGGCTTCCATCGCAAATTATGTCAAAATTATTTCGCGTCTGTAAATCGTTAGTTTGGCTTTTCATCAATTTCCCCACGACTGCTCACATATTATTAAACAGAATATCTGACATTACAATGTTGACATGAAGACAAAGCCAGCCCTTCAAAGAGTTCTTAAGAATCGGCCCTTAATCATGGGGCAGCCCTTTAACTCAGTACTCGCTCGGGCAATTTGTGTAAGTAGACTATCAGAGAGGAAAATTAAAAATTACTATGATAAACCATAGACCGTGAAATTTCTCTCGTATCATTTAGTATTCTTGTATACCTTTTACACATTCTTCTGCTCAGATATGGGATATGTTCAAACATCAATCACAAAGGTCGTTGCCGGTGAAAATGCTGAAGCCAGTACTGCAAGGTCACGTGAGTGCGCTCGGCCATTCTAACTCGTCTCAATTAAGACACCGGTGACGTCACTGATATCCCCGGCCTTCAAGATAAGATAGACCGCCGTAACTTTTCTGGAGGTCAGAGGTCAACTTTCTTGATGAGCGGAGTCTTTTGTCACGAATCGGGGAACGAATTTCCTGTGTTGGTGAATGTTGATACGTATCGCCATTTTGTTTCACTGCTGTGTGCGCGCCCGCTGTTAACGGGGGTGGGGTGGGGAGAATAGGACTCTTGTTTGGGGCCCTTACGTAAAGGTACCTCTAGTCGCTTGATATGTTTATGCTGATGTCGAGTGTGAAGAAAGCAGAGGAGTCGGAGTCCACACGTATCAAGTCTTCTGGAGCCTAACTATGTATGGCGGACCCCTAGTGAATAGTTTATCATCATAGAATGAACCTTTGTTCCTCGGAGTTGTACTTCGTCATTTCGGAGTCGTTTTTTTTATAACTCCGGAGTGATGTTGTTGTTCTAGCAGTATTTTTAAGAGTAAGGCTGTGTAAAGCTGATGTTATGAACCATGGCTCTAACAGGTTCACATATTTGTGTTGACTTACTACGTGGTGAGATACGCATGAGTAGGTGTAGTCCCAGTCTGCAGCGAAGTGTTTTCATTTCTCTAAATCTCGGAAAACACTTCCCGAGTTTCAAATTTCAATCATTCATAAAGTTACTAGTAGTGATATTTACAAAACTAAACAATATTTCAGTCCCAATGAGTGTCTTATTAAAGGGCTGTACCGGATTCAAAATTTTGAAATCCGGCAAAAGCCGGAGCCAGATTTGTAAAAATGGCAGGATTCCGGATTTTCCGGAGCTGGAGCCATTATATATATATATATATATATATATATATATATATATATATATATAAATATATTGGGGTTCTACCGGCCAGCCGGATTTGACCGGATTCACGAAGTGAAATCCTACCGGAGCCGAAATCCGGTACACCCCTACTTATTAACACCTCACGTGAAATGAAACAATAACATATTAGTTATATAGCTGCCTGCCAAACAATAACATTTCAGTTATATAGCTGCCTGTCAAACAATAACATTTCAGTTATATAGCTGCCTGCCCTCAAGCCCCGGTTATGTGTAAGTCTACATGTCTTTTCATGGATCTATCAGTGCTCGCAACTCGTACCGAGATTCGTCCAACGGTTTTCAATGGGAGACCACCCCCTGCCGTGGAGCCGGGTATGCCCCCTATCTAAGAGAGGACGGGGCACGAAGTACTATTTGTTCGGCATATAGTCAACCCCTTTGTTGTTGGTTTGTAAATACCTTTAGATCTTGGCCTGGTCGCCAAACGACTAAAAATCCATTGTCTTGTTGACCTTTTACAAAAATGTGGGGCGGGGGAAGGAGGGAGCAGAGGAAATGAAATTTTTTACTTTGGTCCTTTCGGTTTGATAATTAACTAGAATGTATCCCCTTTTCTTTTTCCACAATTGAAAGTAAACCCCCCAAACGTTCACGCTTGACTCATGTTATAAAACCGACGTTAAAAATTCTAAAGGGGTTTCCCCAAGACGTCATTTTCCTTGCGGGATTTCTCCGGGTCACCTGAAGATAAAAGCCAGATCTCAGACATGGAGGGGGCGCTCGTATTTCACTGCGCCCTGCGCTGCCATCTTGAATCATGAATGAAACATGAAGTGGCTTGATTAATGAACGCCTGGTCGGGGTGCGTTCAGCGACCCATTGTTAGACACCAGCGCCAGGCCCGGGCAGGGGCTGACCCCTGGGTCGACCATGGGGCTATGTGTTAACGGGGGACAACTCCCGAGGGTGTTGGTGTTGTGACCTCTGATCTCGTGGGTAACGTTTCCTGACAGTCTCGTCTGCAGGGAGAAATCAATCAGTTTGAATTTTAAGTTTTGATGGTGTGTCGGGATCTGAGGGTGTGTCAGGATCTGATGGTGTGTCGGGATCTGATGGTGTGTCAGGATCTGATGGTGTGTCGGGATCTGGGGATGTGTAGGGATGTGATGGTGTGTCGGGATCTGGAGGTGTGTCGGGATCTGGAGGTGTGTAGGGATCTGATGATGTGTCGGGATCTGGAGATGTGTAGGGATATGATGGTGTGTCGGGATCTGGAGGTGTGTAGGGATCTGATGGTGTGTCGGGATCTGATGGTGTGTCGGGATCTGATGGTTTGTCGGGATCTGGAGGTGTGTAGGGTTCTGATTGTGTGTCGGGATCTGATGGTGTGTCGGGATCAGGAGGTGTGTAGGGATCTAGTGGTGTGTAGGGATCTGATGGTGTGTCGGGATCTGATGGTGTGTAGGGATCTGATGGTGTGTAGGGATCTGATGGTGTGTCGTGTTCTGAAGGTGTTTCGGGATCTTATGGTGTGTCAGGATCTGAAGGTGTGTAGGGATCTGGAGGTGTGTCGGGATCTGATGGTGTGTCAGGATCTGGAGGTGTGTCGGGATCTGGAGGTGTGTCGGGATCTGGAGGTGTGTAGGGATCTGATGGTGTGTAGGGATCTGATGGTGTGTAGGGATCTGATGGTGTGTAGGGATCTGATGGTGTGTAGGGATCTGATGGTGTGTCGGGATCTGATGGTGTGTCGGGATCTGATGGTGTGTAGGGATCTGATGGTGTGTAGGGATCTGATGGTGTGTAGGGATCTGATGGTGTGTCGGGATCTGATGATGTGTCGGGCTCTGATGGTGTGTCGGGATCTGATGGTGTGTCGGGATCTGGAGGTGTGTCGGGATCTGATGGTGTGTCGGGATCTGATGGTGTGTCGGGATCTGGAGGTGTGTAGGGATCTGATGGTGTGTAGGGATCTGATGGTGTGTCGGGATCTGAGTGTGTGTCGGGATCTGAAGGTGTTTCGGGATCTTATGGTGGTTCAGGATCTGGAGGTGTGTAAGGATCTGATGGTGTGTCGGGATCTGATGGTGTGTCGGGATCTGATGGTGTGTCGGAATCTGATGGTGTTTCGGGATCTGATGGTGTGTCGGGATCTGATGGTGTGTCGGGATCTGATGGTTTGTCGGGATCTGATGGTGTGTCGTGTTCTGAAGGTGTTTCGGGATCTTATGGTGTGTCAGGATCTGAAGGTGTGTAGGGATCTGGAGGTGTGTCGGGATCTGATGGTGTGTCGGGATCTTATGGTGTGTCAGGATCTGGAGGTGTGTCGGGATCTGGAGGTGTGTCGGGATCTGGAGGTGTGTAGGGATCTTATGGTGTTTCGGGATCTGGAGGTGTGTCGGGATCTGGAGGTGTTTCGGGATCTGGAGGTGTGTAGGGATCTGATGGTGTTTCGGGATCTGATGGTGTGTCGGGATCTGATGGTGTGTCGGGATCTGATGGTGTGTCGGGATCTTATTTTCGACAGTCACTTGTTATTGGAGTTTTCCTTAAAACAGTCACTTTTTAATGATGACTAACTTTTGACAGTCAGCATCACAAGTCACAAGTTAGCTACCAGTCCTTCAATGGCTACGCTCCAGTGATCCCATGAAGCCTGACACAGTCGGCCTGGTCATTTCTCTCTTTTCCAACAAGGTTTATCTCCCTTTGGTTGACAACCCTAATCCCATCTTTGTCCCATCTTTGTCCCGCCTTACACTTACACGGCCAGCGGGAGCATTCGTAGCGGTGGCCTTATTTGCCTCTGAGGTGACGATGTCTTAGGTTATCTTGTGTTTATTACCGAAGGGCCTCAGACGGGGAAGAGGGGTCTGCAACTAGCCGCCCAGGGGCAAGGCATTGGTGAACACTGGTAGCGCCCCTATCCCTCCACCGACACACCGACCCCCCACCACCGGCGTGGTTACTTAGAGTAATTAGACTAACTGAATATTTCTGAGATGTTTATGCTGATGACAGAAAGACTCTTCATAGGATGGCTAATTTGTCATTACATGACACGTCCAGTTGATGGCTAATGTGTCATTACATGACACGTCCTATGATGGTTAATGTGTCATTACATGACACGTCCTAGGATGGCTAATGTGTCATTACATGACATGTCCTAGGATGGCTAATGTGTCATTACATGACACGTCCAATGATGACTAATGTGTCATTACATGACAAGTCCTACGATGGCTATTGTGTCATTACATGACACGCCCTAGGATGGCAAATGTGTCATATGACATACAGCAGAGGCATTATCCCGTAACAAATTAATTGTCGATTTTGTGATGATGTGTATAGACGCTGTTTAAATAAATAATTGTTTGATAAACTGTGACGATATTTGGCAGTTTTGTTTTTTTAAACATTGGCCAACATTGCTTTAAATAGAACAGGCTGCTAATATATGACCTCTCATGAATATTTGGTGTATAAATCTGAATAATTTGTGTTATCTGATGTTAATACGGGATAGTACTTGTTTGAAGAAAGATGTAGCTCTCTGCTGGCTTAAGACTGTCGTACTAAAAGTTGCTCTTAGCATGGGGATTGAGAAGGGTGTATACTGTTATTGCTGGTAGAATGGGTGGGTGGGAGTGTAAAAGACCTGCCAGAAGAGCTTAGAAAAATGGGCTTAATGGTCCGAACTGCGCGTCGCGAGGTAGGTGTCCTGTCACTAACACTCAGCTGGTCCTCGTGTGTAGCCAAGCGCGAGATTCCCTGATTAGTCACTCATACACAGTCCCGATAAAAACCGCAAATATTCCATGATACGTGGTGCTATCACACTCACCTACAAAAACCGTGGTTTACTTTTCGGAAAGAGTTTTGTGCTGTCCTTTCATTAATGTACGGACTCTTATCCTTGCAAGGTTATTTCCAATGTAGAAGACGTAGCCAAACTCAGCGACAAGACTACATTTTTAGTTTGTTAAGAGGATGAACAGAGCAAAAACTTTCAGTGCCGATTAAATGTTTGTCTGACGGACGATGGAATCTACATCCTCTGGTCGGACTCACCGTAACACAATATTTTCACTACAATAGTTCTCACTGTTGAAAAGGTCCAACAAACCACTTGACAAGGTATTTTATCACCTGCTCAACCTTTAGCCTACTAATTTCATACAGCCTACTTGATGTGCCAAAAAAACTGTGTTTTTCTTCTTCTAATTCATATATAGCCTTTTTGATGTGCCAATGGAACTGTTTTTTTTTCTCTTATAATTTCTTGTAGCCTACCTGGTCTGCCACGATAACTGACTTCATGTCGCTTTATATACTTACTCTGAAATGCCCACCGATTCTGACTACAAGTCTTCATCACCGACATTCAATTACTGACCCGTTTCATTTCAAATATTTGCACCATCTTTACCAAGGAGCCCTTACAGTGCCTTACAGCGTCCCTCAGCCATGCCGCTGTTAGTGACCTGGGCTTGGTTTAACATCAATGTACCGGCCATAGGATACTGCAGATCCGCGAATTTTGCATCCGGGATCTATGGGATTTCTCTAACATTTTCTCAAATGTATGAAGGTAGCACTCATACAGGGAGTTGCGTATAGATAAGCGTAGGACGCAATAATCTTCTGTATAGAAGGCGCGTCTGTAACATATAAGATAAGATAAGGGAGTTGAATGATACCTTAAAGGAAGATTATATTATAATAAAATAATACATGTTGTTATTTACATGGTATTCATTCCTCAGTGGTCTGTTTCCAACTCTATGTTACATTAAGGTTAAATTCAATGAGGTGTTGTCGAGTTCTGTGCCTGGAATTTAAACTGAAATAAAGTGGTTCAGTGATAACGACATGTGAAATGGACATTGTTAGGCAAGGGGCTTAGGCAAGGGGCTTTGAGTTCTTGTTGAACTCTTTTTTAAAGACTTGTTAAAGAATTTTTAAAGTTTTATGTAATTAACATAATTTATTGACGTGTGATCCAAGTAAACATCAACCCTAATAATTTAAAAAGTTTCACGCAACTTTCCAAGGGTCTAATTAGGGCTATCATTAACAGTTTTATAGCATTGATGTAACAGAGCAAAGATACTCTCAAAACAACGTTAAAACTCATCAGTAAAAATTAATAACTAATTATTATAAACAACAATTTATGTTATGATTCATAGAACATTTTATTTTAAGTTATTTTAATAAGCTAATTTTCCCGCAACCCAGTAAGCGAATGAAATCATTTAGAAAGTAGGAACAATCTGCCCCCACCATTTGCCTGGTCTTTCCAAAGTAACTCTGCTGGTCAGTGGTCTGACACGTGACCAGTGTCTTGGTACGTGAGTCCATCGATGGTCGAGAGTTTGGGTTGTTCAAGTCTCAGTCTCACGACTCCTATTGGGAGTATCAAGTCTCATTGGATGATGGATTAGATCCATGGATGGAGATGAGCTCTCGTGTTAAACAATGGTTCTAATGGAAGGGAGGAGAGGGGTGGGTGCACACACGTTTGTAGAACAGTTCTCAAATTTTTGAGTATGGCGGACCGGCAGGAATGTTTCTATTGCTCCAGGGACCGGCAGGAATGTTTCTATTGCTCCAGGGACCGGCAGGAATGTTTCTATTGCTCCAGGGACCGGCAGGAATGTTTCTATTGGCCCAGGGACCGGCAGGAATGTTTCTATTGCTCCAGGGACCGGCAGGAATGTTTCTATTGCTCCACGGACCGGCAGGAATGTTTCTATTGCTCCAGAAACCGACAGGAATGTTTCTATTGCTCCAGGGACCGGCAGGAATGTTTCTATTGCTCCAGGGACCGGTGCACTATTTTCCCTGTACTGATGTGATCGTGAATTGTAATGTATGTTATTTTATTGGTTTCATTTCATGTGTTTAATGCCGAAAAATTGACATATTTTATAGTTTTGATATTAATTAATGGTCGCAAATGGACGATTATAATTATATTTAATTTTTCTGTCATTTTCTTGGTAACTTCTGCGGAGCGCTGGCGGATAGCCTACGGACCAGCACCGGTGCGCGGACTACCAATATAAGTAGCACTGTTGTAGAATGTGTACAAGTAGAGGGGGAGGGGTTGAACGAGGATGGAAGTTAGGATGGGATGTAACGGGAGATAACTCTTTGGTTAGAAGGAGTAGGTTGGGGGGAGGGAGGGGGTAGTTTTGAGTGTGTATGTTCGGAGAGATAGTAGACGCCATTGGAATCTGAGGATAATTTTAATAAACATAGGGATAAACTCAAACAGTTTTATTGATCTAGAAACGCCCCCGTACTATGTCATCATCAGCACTCTTGCTTGTTTATCAATCCCATCATGCTCACTTCGCATCAAGTCCTCAGACATTCACCAGCTATCTCAATTATACATTGGGCTTTTCGTGTCGTCGTCACACACACACAAAATCAGGTTTTATTTGAGAAGTAAATATTCCACCACATCTCCACTAAATGTTGATCTTTTATTAGCCCACCCCCCCCCACCCCACCTCGAGGCACAAAATTAAACTATTCTAGGCTGCATAAACCCACCGGAAGTGTCCGAGTGTCCAGTCCATGTTTGTCATGACCTGGGGATTTCCACAATTTTCCCAGCACGTCGTCTGGTCTCTGTAGTCCTCCCCCCCCCCACACCTCCCTACCCAATCTCTATGCGTCGCGTTGAAACGGCCCGTGAAATATCGTCCCCGAAAAGTCCCCCTCCCCACACGTATCAGTCCCGACTAAATGGCCACCAACTAAATTTGGATGGATATCATGAAAAACATAGTATGAGTGAGCCTGACAAGACGTCACAAAACAGCGATAACCGCTGTTTTGTGACGTCCTGTCAGGCTCACTCATACCATGTTTGCTTAACGCTGTTTTGTGACGTCCTGTCAGGCTCACTCATACCATGCTTGCTTAACGCTGTTTTGTGACGTCCTGCCAGGCTCACTCATACCATGTTTGCTTAACGCTGTTTTGTGACGTCCTGTCAGGCTCACTCATACCATGTTTGCTTAACGCTGTTTTGTGACGTCCTGTCAGGCTCACTCATACCATGCTTGCTTAACGCTGTTTTGTGACGTCCTGCCAGGCTCACTCATACCATGTTTGCTTAACGCTGTTTTGTGACGTCCTGCCAGGCTCACTCATACCATGTTTGCATGTTATTCATCCACCTAACTATAAGCCTGATTGCAGTTTCACCCACATGCTGACCTAAAAAGCACTTTGTCAAAAGCCACCCCACCCTCATCAAAATTATAACCACGGGTGCCTCCAACATAAGAACTACATGCGGACAGTAGTTGCACAATTTGTTTTGTGTATCAATTATTTCCTAAATCTTACTGAGCTTATGATTGGAATGAGGTTGTCCGTCAGCTCTGCGGTGTATGGGTTGGAAAGGCGCGTCGATGCGCCGCCGGCTGAGGGTGTTGTTTCTCACTGATTGACTTGAGATGTGAGCCTGTCCATAGAATACACCTCCCGCTCCTATGGTAGTCTAGGTAAGTGTAAGAGGTTGTGCTAGGCGTGTGGAGGATCGGCTCTCTCATTTGTAAGTACGACGCGACCAAAACGACAACAACAAACATAAATAAACTGAAGCAACACATTTCGGGTGTCATTGTCTGCCATTACCACTAGTTGAGACTGTCTCGTTGCACAAGAACAATTGCAATATGTTTTTAAATTGATTTAGCGTTCTAGTGGTTTTAAAATGTTTAATTAATTTATATTTATTTTATGGCGTAACTGCATTTAAAAAAAAATACCATTAAATTTAAATTAACAAATCAAAATATAAAATGTATAAAATATTTAAAAAAAATCAACGTCCACCCCTCCCTGGTACAATTCTAATGAATTCAAATCACTTTGTTGACTAAACCGTGCTGAACGAGAAACGCATCGGTCGATGGGGAATTTAAAAAAACGTAAAACGTATTCCTATGGACGTTTAATTGATACCGTACAAGTGGTGGATGTGAACAATACAGGTGTAGTAAATGTGGTCATCTTGACAACTATAAAGACGGTTTGTATGGACGGTTTAAATGGACAGTTTATACGGACGTTTAATCTAGACTTTCCATCTTGATGATTAATCTGGACGGTTTATATGGACTTTTCATCTCGACTGTTTAAAATTTAAATGGACGGTTTCTCTGTGTAATATCGGTAAGCAGTGAGAAAGTGACCAGCCAACTGAATGGCGCCTTTCATACCTGCCAGGAATGGAGCAGACGATAAAGGCAGCCATTGTTCTATCTTTCCATTGTTGCCGGTTGGTATTGTGTCCAGACTGGCAACAGCTGATAAATTTTCACATGCTTCTGTCTGACAGCTACAGCGGTTCTAAATCATGTTTGATGGCGACTTAGTAAAATTAACAAATTTGATAATTATTTAACCATCGACCCCCCACTAATTGATTAATAGTCACAGCCATTGTTTAGTAGAATAGAAATACACATCCACCATGATCCCCCTAATAAGGTTCATTGGTTCGTGTGAAAAATAACAAGCACGTGCGCAAAGTTTCACAGCATCCATTTTTTTTGCACAATTGTAAACCCCACAAACATGTACATTATAATTTTGCTTATCATATTTGCAGTGCAGTAATTCTAAATTGCTGCGCGGCGTCTGTTAAATATCTTCCCGGCCCCTCAGCCGCGAAGCCTAAACGGAACTTTAGTCATCTACAAACTTAAAACATAATTTTACTGACTACTAAACCATTAGCTGTTTAACCATAACTCTTTCTATTGACTCCCATCACAACATGCACTGACTCCCATCACAACATACACTGACTCCCATCACAACATGCACTGACTCCCGTCACAACATGCACTGACTCCCATCACAACATCCACTGACTCCCGTCACAACATTCACTGACTCCCATCACAACATTTAATGACTCCCATCACAACATTTACTGACTCCCATCACAACATGCACTGACTCCCATCACAACATGCACTGACTCCCATCACAACATGCACTGACTCCCATCACAACATGCACTGACTCCCATCACAACATGCACTGACTCCCATCACAACATACACTGACTCCCATCACAACATGCACTGACTCCCATCACAACATGCACTGACTCCCATCACAACATCCACTGACTCCCGTCACAACATTCACTGACTCCCATCACAACATTTAATGACTCCCATCACAACATTTACTGACTCCCATCACAACATTCACTGACTCCCATCACAACATTCACTGACTCCCGTCACAACATCCACTGACTCCCATCACAACATCCACTGACTCCAGTCACAACATCCACTGACTCCCATCACAACATCCACTGACTCCCATCACAACATCCACTGACTCCCGTCACAACATGCACTGACTCCCATCACAACATTCACTGACTCCCGACACAACATCCACTGACTCCCATCACAACATGCACTGACTTCCATCACAACATCCACTGACTCCCATCACAACATCCACTGACTCCCATCACAACATCCACTTACTGCCATCACAACATCCAATGACTCCCATCACAACATCCACTGACTCCCATCACAACATTCACTGACTCCCGTCACAAAATCCACTGACTTCCATAATAACATCCACTGACTCCCATCACATTATTTAATGACTCCCATCACAACATTTACTGACTCCCATCACAACATGCACTGACTCCCATCACAACATCCACTGACTCCCATCACAACAATCACTGACTGCAGTCACAACATCCACTGACTCCCATCACAACATCCACTGACTCCCATCACAACATCCACTGACTCCCGTCACAACATCCACTGACTCCCATCACAACATCCACTGACTCCCGTCACAACATCCACTGACTCCCATCACAACATCCTCTGACTCCCGTCACAACATCCACTGACTCCCATCACAACATTCACTGACTCCCGTCACAACATCCACTGACTCCCATCACAACATTCACTGACTCCCATCACAACATTCACTGACTCCCATCAACCCATCCACTGACTCCCCTCTCAAAATCTACTGACTCCCATCAAATCATCCACTGATTCCCATCACATCATCTACTGACTCCCATCTGACTCCCATCACGGTAGTTAAAACCGCCTGTACAACGACTTGGCTATAAATCAGCATTCATTTACGACCTACCTACCGTTGGCTGGAGGCGGGGCCGGGCAGTGAACTCGTTGATCTCGCCAGTGTAACGCTGCCATTAACACTGGTCTCCCTTCTACCATCTTCCACCTGTCTTCATTCTGTCTTCTTTGATGACTGGGACCGCACACGTGACTTACACTGGCTTCTGCTACGCAAAGGAACCTGAGCTTTAGGTAATGATTTTCTCAGAAACATTCGAGACTCGTGGTTATTCAAGAAGTTAGTTATTTGAATTACAAATTAGAAGAGACAATTTTTTTTCATTTAAAGTTTTACCAAAATTCCTTCTAACGGTGTTAACTAACAGTTAGTAGATCTTCTGACACAGGTGTTTGATGTGTCCTACTTATTTTTAGATAACAGCGATAGAAAGAATAGACACATCCTAGATCATTGATGGCGAACATATGGCACGCGTGCCACAGTCGGGTCGCAGAGCCTCATCAGCCGGCACGCGACTAAATTATTACTTCATTAATCAATCAAACCAGCTAAGCCAAACCCCATTTTCGGGTTTCATAGGAGTATTGACACTGTGCTATAAATAACTGCGTTTTGGTTGAATTTGAGCACCTGGTCCCGAAAAGGTTCGCCACCACTGTGTTAGATCTATGTCAGAAGATCTACTTATTGTAAGATAACAGCGTTAGAAAATTAATTATCAATTTCTTAAACAGCTCTAGGATGTGTCTATATTTAAAAAAATCTTCACACAATTTGGTCTCTTAAAGTTGAGAACACGGCACTGGTCGAGCAAAGTCGGGTAGAAAAATCGTCAAAGCCATTTTAAAACAAGTGATAAAAACTCGAATGAGTATTTAAACGCAATTTCCAAAGAGAATTTCCGATTTTTTAATCAAAAGAAATCATTCTAGATTACATTAAAAGTCGATTCAAATAAGTAATTCTGAAACCAAACACAATATGACGTCATATCCCTTCACGCTACATCACACCAAGAATGTGTCAATATAATGAGCACCACGCAACAATCTAACATAAGCATTCACAAAGCGGGAAAACCCCATTAACTATCATTCTAGATTAAATTAAAAGTCATTTCAAATCAATAATTTTGAAACTAAACAAAACAATTGCTTTACAAAATTGCTGCTAAATTACCGGAGTCGAACGAACAGCCCTTTATAAAAAAATTCCGTCTTCAAAATTGTTCTAAGTATTATTAGCTATCATTTGGCGTTTATTTTAACACGATAGATGTTATGGTTGGCGAGAAATTGACAAAATACTGATATTTTTTTCGTTTTTTTTTATTTTCAAAGGAAATCCAGTAAACCTTTTCGGTCTTATTTTGGATATTTGCACATCATTAGGACTCCCTTAGCATATTTGCAAAAGATCCGAACCCTTTATCTGGTATGGTTCAGGAGGAGTTGCATGTGCAAGCTCTACAGATATTTCAAATTTATAAACGCAATTTATCCCAGGGGAAATAGCGTTTTTAAAATAAAAAAAAGGGGGTGGGGGTGTTTTAGATATATTTTTGAAAACTTTGTTGTGATGGATGTCAAGGCGCGATAGATAGTTCAAGAAATCTCAAGAGGTTTAGTTTGTTATTGAATTGATGAGAAGAACGGAATCTAAAGATAAGTCCAGCGCGAATTCGTAAACGGTGTTATTCTGAAGCTGTCCAGCTGACCAAATAAACGACGCTTGAGATGACGAGTGTTTTGTTCTGACTTGGTCTCTACTCACAGGTCAGCCGGTGCGCAGTCATTGAGGCCCCCATCGAGCTGGTCTTTGAAATGGAGACAAATGTCTCATGTCTGCCTTGACCTTATCGTGCCGCCGGTCCAAGTGTGAGGGTGTGTTAAGAGTAGGGGCCCTTTGGTTCACGCTGATGCCACGCACAACTATAGTAACAGTTCTGTAGGACAGTTCACTTTTGGAAGTTCTCATAGCCCTTAGAGTTTCCCAGGAAGTGATGGTAATGCATAGTTGATGCTGTCGATTAAAGTCTTTATATCCTCCTCTCACTCCAAATACGCAAGGCTGTTGTCTTCTATTGGATGGTTCTGAAGGTAAACGTATCAATGTCGTGTCATTAACAATAGTATTACCACCTTTCCCCAAATAAACGAACAAGAAAAGTATCAATAGTTAATAGTAATGGCGGAGTTACAAATAGCTGATCATATTCACCCAGCTATTTGATGACGTATACGGCAAGAATTATATTTGCCACTTTGTAACTGCGTATAACGCGATGGAAAATCGCTATGGCTTATTTGTAGAACTGCGAAAATCGCAACCAAAAAAATAATAAAAATTGGGCTCACGTGTTTGCACAAATTTTAAAAAGAACTGTTGTAAACTTAGTAACCTGGAATAAATTTATTTATCTGAGGTGCAATCCCTGCAAAGTATTATATTGAACATAATCAATACTTTTATTTATGTCTCTATATATAAGGGATTTATATTCAAAAACGTTTGTTTTTACGGTGTTGTTTAACTAACTTTGGCTCTTTACCGTGGACTTGGTAGCAAGCAAATCTCCGATTGAGAAGTTGTAGCCGAGCTGTTCATTTTGGCACGAATGTTGTGGTCTTTTGACCTTGACTTCTTTGATAACTGCAGACGGCCGCACTGTCTGCCCCACCTGCGTCACCCTGCAGGCACCTCGTCTGCTCCAACTCGTGACGTTTGGTTTGTGTGGCAAAGACCTGGTTTGTTGGAGAAATGTTCTAAGTTCATCAAGGTGGAGAGACGTAGATTGGAAGGAACGCGTCAAATTTAGGGATAAGACATTGGGGTTACAGAGATGATACGTGACAGACAGGAAAGGGGAAAGAAGAAAACTTCAGGAAATAAGAAATGTTTACAAAAGCTACAAGGTTTCGCTATTAAGTTTCTGACGTTAAAACTGTGAACTAATTGGTTTCGTCATGACATAAACTTGTGTTAAAGTTTTTAAAAATGCATGATTCCCACTCCACCTACCTGACCCCAACCCACCTACCTGACCCCTCTCCCCTGACCCCAACCCACCTACCTGACCCCTATCCCCTGACCCCAACCCACCTACCTGACCCATCTCCCCTGACCCCAACCCACCTACCTACACCACCCACCTACCTGACCCTCTCCCCTGACCCCAACCCACCTACCTGACCCCTCTCACCTGACCCGAACCCACCTACCTACACCACCCACCTACCTGTCCCCCCTCACCTGACCCCACCCCACCTACCTGACCTCTCCCAACTGACCCCAACCCATCCAATCTCTCTTCTGACCCCAGACAGACCGTCACACGTGGACATAGACCCCAATAATCTCCTTTTACCCCCACACCCCCCCCACAATCACGCTACCTACGCTCATAAATGGTAGCAGCGGCGGGTGTGTGGAGAAATTAGACATGGGCGTGTTGGTGAGCGCCCGCGCGGATGGTCGCTATCTTTCAACTCCTCGGAGGAGAACATTCCCTTGGAACTATAAATAAACAAGTGACCTGCCCGTTCATCTGACCTGGAACACCCGTGACGTCACAACCCACTCCGAAAGAAGCCGTTTCCCTGGCGTACATCAGTAAAAGCAAGGGTCGGGAAACCATGGCTCGCGAGCCAGATGTGGCTCTATTGATGGCTGCATCTGGCTCTCAGACAAATGTTCGATTACTTTAAAAAAACACCTGTATTCAGACTCCTTTGATCTACATATTACTTGCATATAAAAACAGCATAACAATGTTATTTTTTAAAAAAATTCAGAGACATAATTATAGTACTTTTAGAGTTGAAGTTACACAAAATGCACACATTTACTTGAATTTTTAGTTTTAAACATAATGTATGGCTCTCACAGAAATACTTTTCAAAATATATCGTGTTTATGGCTCTCTCTCAGACAAAAAGTTTCCCGACCCTGAGTTAAAGAGAGGGATAGCTGCAAGGGGTAGCATCTTTATGGCTACATCACTAATAGTGTTGGCTACATTGTGCCTGGAAGCAATTCATAGTTTGGGATGGCTACCATAGTGCGTTCGTGTGATGCTTGGGCAAATGCTCGCGAGCATTTGTGAGGTGTGGACCGACTTTTAAGATCACTACACATGAACACGATGGGATTTTGTTGTTTTTCTATGACCTTCTTTTCTCGTCGACTCTATCTCCGCCCCTGAATTATCTATCATTTATTTTATCTACAATGTTTGCACATTATACCCTTCTACTTCGTGCTCTTCAACTCTAGACTCTTTCTTCACCTTCTACCCTCTCTTGTCTTTTCTTCTGTGCACCCTCTCACTTCTCATCTGCTCGTCTCGCCATTTTTCACCTAGTCGACCATTCTTCTCAGCCAATCACCCACTTTCAAGGCTGCTTACCGAATTCCTCTCATGTCATTATCATATCCACAAACGACGCTTGTTGGTAAATATTTCATAACAAATCTCCTCGCGGGGCAACCCCCCCCCTCACACACACACAGGCGGTTACGAGGAGAGGTATGGGCAGTGAGATTCAGGCTTACGTAGTCCCCTCACTTACCACTGGGAGTAAGTCCTTGGTGGGACAGATGACGTAATCTCACTCACTCACCACTGGGAATAAGTCCTTTGTGGGACAGATGCCGTAATCTCACTCACTCACTCACCACTGGGACTAAGTCCTTGGTGGGACAGAGCACGAGTGTTGTGTAAGAATCTGTCTGTACATCAGATGTGTCGCCATGACGAAGGGTGATCTTCGAATGTTTGCTGAGTGGTAACGACACATCCAGTTTATAGTTTATAGGCAGAGGTACTTTTCTCAATCACTTACAAGGTGTGCCATCTCTTATAGCTCTAAGTATGATTGACGAATATCATGCTAACTCGACTTTACTGGTAGCAGTACTGAAAATGTGACAGCACACTGACGATATTCTAGCAGGACCCTATAAGGTCCCGGTATTTAGTATAACAAAGTTTCGCTGACTCTTGAATGTGGGATGAATTTAGAATTTCTATTTGTATTAAGTTTCAGGATCATATTGTCTGCCCAAGGACTGGAATGGCAGCAGTTTCTTTAATTTCGGCTGCGTTTTTTTTCCCTTGGTGTCGTCTGCTATAGAATAGGAAACTTTCGATTATCTCGGCATTCAGTTTGTGTGCACTGACTTTGTTTGGAAATGTTCAGCATTGTTCATGGGTATCACACACAGAGACATGTACGCTGTATTGGTATCACACACAGAGACATGTACGCTGTATTGGTATCACACACAGAGACATGTACGCTGTATTGGTATCACACACAGAGACATGTACGCTGTATTGGTATCACACACAGAGACATGTACGCTGTATTGGTATCACACACAGAGACATGTACGCTGTATTGGTATCACACACAGAGACATGTACGCTGTATTGGTATCACACACAGAGACATGTACGCTGTATTGGTATCACACACAGAGACATGTACGCTGTATGGGTATCACACACAGAGGCATATACGCTGTATTGGTATCACACACAGAGACATGTACGCTGTATGGGTATCACACACAGAGACATGTACGCTGTATGGGTATCACACACAGAGACATGTACGCTGTATTGGTATCACACACAGAGACATGTACGCTGTATTGGTATCACACATGGAGACATGTACGCTGTATTGGTATCACACACAGAGACATGTAAACTGTATTGGTATCACACACAGAGATATGTACGCTGTATTGGTATCACACACAGAGACATGTACGCTGTATTGGTATCACACACAGAGACATGTACGCTGTATTGGTATCACACACAGAGACATGTACGCTGTATTGGTATCACACACAGAGACATGTACGCTGTATGGGTATCACACACAGAGACATGTACGCTGTATTGGTATCACACACAGAGACATGTACGCTGTATGGGTATCACACACAGAGACATGTACGCTGTACTGGTATCACACACAGAGACATGTACTCTGTATGGGCATCACACACAGAGACATGTACGCTGTATTGGTATCACACACAGAGACATGTACGCTGTATTGGTATCACACACAGAGACATGTACGCTGTATTGGTATCACACACAGAGACATGTACGCTGTATTGGTATCACACACAGAGACATGTACGCTGTATTGGTATCACACACAGAGACATGTACGCTGTATTGGTATCACACACAGAGACATGTACGCTGTATTGGTATCACACACAGAGACATGTACGCTGTATTGGTATCACACACAGAGACATGTACGCTGTATTGGTATCACACACAGAGACATGTACGCTGTATTGGTATCACACACAGAGACATGTACGCTGTATTGGTATCACACACAGAGACATGTACGCTGTATTGCTATCACACACAGAGACATGTACGCTGTATGGGTATCACACACAGAGACATGTACGCTGTATTGGTATCACACACAGAGACATGTACGCTGTATTGGTATCACACACAGAGACATGTACGCTGTATTGGTATCACACACAGAGACATGTACGCTGTATGGGTATCACACACAGAGACATGTACGCTGTATTGGTATCACACACAGAGACATGTACGCTGTATGGGTATCACACACAGAGACATGTACGCTGTATTGGTATCACACACAGAGACATGTACGCTGTATTGGTATCACACACAGAGACATGTACGCTGTATTGGTATCACACACAGAGACATGTACGCTGTATTGGAATCACACGCAGAGACATGTACGCTGTATTGGTATCACACACAGAGACATGTACGCTGTATTGGTATCACACACAGAGACATGTACGTTGTATTGGTATCACACACAGAGACATGTACGCTGTATGGGTATCACACACAGAGACATGTACGCTGTATTGGTATCACACACAGAGACATGTACGCTGTATTGCTATCACACACAGAGACATGTACGCTGTATTGGTATCACACACAGAGACATGTACGCTGTATTGGTATCACACACAGAGACATGTACGCTGTATTGCTATCACAGACAGAGACATGTACGCTGTATTGGTATCACACACAGAGACATGTACGCTGTATTGGTATCACACACAGAGACATGTACGCTGTATGGGTATCACACACAGAGACATGTACGCTGTATTGGTATCACACACAGAGACATGTACGCTGTATTGGTATCACACACAGAGACATATACGCTGTATTGGTATCATACATAGAGACACGTACGCTGTATTGGTATCACACACAGAGACATGTACTCTGCGCCGAGCTAGGAACAGACACTGTGTTCGATGCACAAGGCAGCACCGTGTCAATGTTGTCATGCTCTTAGAGTCTAAGACTTAAACGTCCAACGTTTCTGAAGGTAGTTGGCCAACTGTTCAAGCTGATCTATGACGTATACATTGTATTCCTCTAAGTCAGGGGTTCCTAACCAGTGGTGCATGCACCCCCAAGGGGTGCATGAGCAGGTTCCAGGGGGTGCATGAACCATTCAGAGGAAAAAAAAAGAAAAAGAGGAAGGAGAAAAAAAAGAAGAAGGAAAAAAAGGAAAGAAAAACTGATAATCTGAACATGTAAACCATAAGCAAGGCATGCCGCGTTAAAGGGCGCCCATATACAACCTTTACAACCGATATTCGTTCGCGCATCGTTCTGCGCATCTCGAAAATTGACGGAAAAACCTTTTCGCAAAATGAACGGTTCGCTCTAAATGTTCCTCGGAATTTCGTGTTTTAAGTCACAGTTTTCTAAAAATAATTCAATTTTGTCATCAAATACGTCAGATATATGTCTTCTGGTGACCCTCTAACTGTTTTTAGAGGATGTAAACGTTGGGATTTTTTTCCTTCACTTTTATTGCTCTGCACGCGGCAAAGGTCTTAAAACGTTAATTTTAAGCCAATATTCGTCCTTGAAACCTAAAATCTTGATTTGAGAATCCAATTCCGGTCATTAAAAACATCAACTTCGTCAGTTAAAAATTTGCCTGTGACTGGTATGACTTTCCGATTGTCATCACTACCTCAAAATCGTTAATAAATATTTTTTAAAAAGAGAGAGAGAGAGATCGAACACAAAAGCCTCAGTGCTTCCTCTGTGGAAAAATTCTGTGCAATGACAACATGAAGCCTGTTAGGCTACGAGAGCACTTGGAGAAAGTCCATCCATCCAATTCCAAGGACAGTCTTCAAGCAGAAGAGAGCTCGCTTCTTGACCTCAGGTACCTTGCCCAAGCTTGGATTTCCTTTGTCACAGAAACCTGCACTGTCGCCATCATTCAAGGTTGCATATCTTATTTCAAAGAACAAGAAGCCCCACACCACTGGAGACACTTTGATGAAGCCTTGTGCTCTGGAGATGGTGGAACTGATGTGTGGTCACCAGCAGAGGAAGCATGTTGAGAAAGTTGCTTTGTCTAATGACACTATGAGAAGCAGTCCTTTTCCATCTAGCATGCAGCTGGATGAATCCACTGATGTAGCAAAATGCAGTCAGATTCTTGTATTTCTGAGATATGTTCTCAGTGAATTGCTGAATGAGGAATTTCTCTTTTGTAAGCTACTCCTAGCTACTACCAAAGCTGCTGATATGCTGCAGCTTTTCAGGACATTCTTCACTGAAAACACATCTCTCCAAGGACCAGCTGTGACTGTAATGGATGCTACTGAGAGATTGCAAGCCTTCATTAACAAAGTGCCACTATTCCAACGACGACTAGAAAAGTCCAACTTGGCCAACTTTCCACTCTTGATTGAAGTTGTAATATCTGGTGTAGAAGGAAGCACTGAGGGATCACTGCCTGACAAAATGAAAGGCGAAATTTCAGTGCACCTTTCAACATTGCAAAAGTCCTTTGATGGGTATTTCTGTCCAGAAATTGCTAGGAAAGACCTTTGGATTCGCAATCTTTTTCTCTGTGACTTGGACAACATTGATGACAGGGACTTTGGTAAAGATGACCTGATTGATTTGACAACCAGAGAAGTACTGAGGCGCGCCTTCAGTTGCAATACCTTGATTGAATTTGGTGCGCCCAGCTAGATTCCTACCCACAACTAGCCAAGAGGGCAGTACTGACTCTCCTTCCATTTGCCACAAACTATCTCTGTGAAGCAGGATTCTCCACACCTTTGACGATTAAAACCAAGGAAAGGAATAAATTGAATGCAGAGGATGACATGAGAGTTGCTTTGTCCAAAACAGTCCCCAGATTTAAATCGCTGATTGATCATAAGAAGCAGCAGATCTCTCACTAAATGTCCTGTTGTCTATGGTCAAAACTGTTGTGTTCCTAAAATAAACTTAGTATATTATGCATTTTCTGCAAGTTTCACGAGGGGGTGCATGAACTTTTTTGGGCATCTGAAGGGGTGCATAGACCCCAATAGGTTAGGAACCACTGCTCTAAGTCCTGATTGACTGAGTCGAGTATCGATTCTGGTTGATTTATCTCTGTCCTCGTTGTTGTGGAGCCATCCGAGTATCGATTCTGGCTGATTTATCTCTTGTCCTCTTTGTTGTGGAGCCATCCGAGTATCGATTCTGGCTGATTTATCTCTGTCCTCGTTGTTGTGGAGCCATCCGAGTATCGATTCTGGCTGATTTATCTCTTGTCCTCGTTGTGGAGCCATCCGAGTATCGATTCTGGCTGATTTATCTCTTGTCCTCGTTGTTGTGGAGCCATCCGAGTATCTTCTGGTAGATTTATCTTTTCTTTGTTGTGGAGAAGCCAAGAATGCAGCCTGCACACGACCTAGCACCGACAACTGCCTGTGGCAGGTGTTCTGCTCCTCCTTGGGATATATTAGCTCCCCTGGTCACCTCAGTCTTTAATGAACAGTTTGTTTATATACGGGCTGTCATGTTCATGTCTTGCAGGCTTTTGAACACGTTTCAGCTGAGTTATCTGGTTGGAACTGTATCCGTGTGACGGACTAACGGGAACATTGTAACGGGAAAATTGTAACGGGAGCATTGTAACGGGAACAATGTTACGGGAACTTGACCAATCACTTTGAGATTATCGTTCAATTGAAGTTAAGTTTTGGCGGACCGATGACCAAGCAGAGTGAATGTTCGATCTGTGTGATAACATGTGTGTACACGTTCATGGCATTAAAGGGGAAAAATCTAAGGAATCGTTACTGCCTGCGAGTTATTCCCCATTGCCATACGTTAATGTACTCACTCCGTCCCCATCACAGACAGGTTTTATTTATAGCCAGATGTTTCTATTTCGATGCTCAGAAGAGAATGTCATCGTAACAATTAGCAGATCCGAAACGTTGTTGTTTTCAGTCTTTTCAAGATGGTTACACAACCTTTTCTGAGTCTAGTACGACTGACAACTATCCATTGTTCTTTTCAAGATGGTTACACAACCTTTTCTGAGTCTAGTACGACTGAAACCTATCCATTGTTCTTTTCAAGATGGTTACACAACCTTTTCTGAGTCTAGTACGACTGAAACCTATCCATTGTTCTTTTCAAGATGGTTACACAACCTTTTCTGAGTCTAGTACGACTGAAACCTATCCATTGTTCTTTTCAAGATGGTTACACAACCTTTTCTGAGTCTAGTACGACTGACAACTATCCATTGTTATTGGCTAATGAGCATCTTGAACTTCATGATACTTGTTTTAAGATAGTTACACAATCTTCTTGAGTCCAAAAAAATATGTTATTTTAACTGGTTATAATGTAGGCCTGACAGGACGTCACAAAACAATATTTAGTTTTGTTTTGTGACGTCCTGTCAGGCCTACATAAAACCAGTTAAAATAACTTTTTTTCTAAACAGCCTGATTGCAATCTCACCCATATTTTGTCCTTCTTGAGTCCAATAATATTGTCATACATCTAGTGTCTGTGCGCAAGGAGCATCTAATCTTGATGTAACGTACGGTGTCCTCTTGTGCTGTTCGGTGGAGTCTGGGGAATGATTTCTTTGATTTGTTACTAGAGGTCCATGGTTGGTTTCATGTTATGCAACGACCTGCGATAAGTTAACACGATGCACATAACGCCAATGGACATCTAGCACAAAGTTGATCCAATAATGAGATAACTCACTGTATGAAGTACATAGTCACTCCAGGTCGTGGTATCTGCGGTCCCTCCCCTCCGCCTCCCGCCTCCCCACCTGTGAGCTAACACCCACTCCTTCCATCCATCCTCTGGTCTCTCACTCGTCCTTTACCCGATTCGGTTTACTGGGTTATAGGGCCTTAGTATTCTCTCCCTTACGTCAGTCTGGGAGCTCTGGCACTGCGCCCAATGTCTACATGCAATAAGAAAGAAAAAAAATAGTTAAGGTAGGAGGAACTCGAGGCTTATAATTTTAGCAATTGTCTCCCTTGCTTAATCGTTGGAAATTGGGACAAAAACTGCTGATTATGAACATTTATCATATAACAAGAGAAAGTGAGAGAGAGAGAGATCGAGAGAGAGATAGAGAGAGAGAAGAAAGAGAGAGAGAGATAGAGAGTAAGAGAGAGAAAGAGTAGAGAGAGAGAGAAGAAAGAGAGATAGAGAGAGAGATAGAGAGTAAGAGAGAGAAAGAGAGAGGTTAGAGAGAGAGAAAGAGAGAGGTTAGAGAGAGAGAGAGAGGTTAGAGAGAGAGAGGTTAGAGAGAGAGAGAGAGAGATAAGAAAAAAAAAGAAACAGTTGACTGATCGGATTATGAAAGTATATTCCAGCTTCCCAACACTATGTCCCTGCTATAGACACGAGAGGAGGGTGAGGGTAACACTATGGATGGAGGTGGTAAGGGTAACACTATGGATGGAGGGGGTAAGGGTAACACTATGGATGGAGGGGGTAAGGGTAACACTATGGATGGAAGGGGTAAGGGTAACACTATGGATGGAGTCGGTAAGGGTAACACTATGGATGTAGTGGGTAAGGGTAGAACTTTGGATGTAGTGGGTAAGGGTAACACTATGGATGTAGTGGGTAAGGGTAACACTATGGATGTAGCAGGTAATGGTAACACTATGGATGTAGCGGGTAATGGTAACACTATGGATGCAGATGGTAAGGGTAACACTATGGATGTAGTGGGTAAGGGTAACACTATGGATGTAGTGGGTAAGGGTAACACTATGGATGTAGTGGGTAAGGGTAACACTATGGATGTAGTGGGTAAGGGTAACGCTATGGATGTAGTGGGTAAGGGTAACGCTATGGATGTAGTGGGTAAGGGTAACGCTATGGATGTAGTGGGTAATGGTAACGCTATGGATGTAGTGGGTAATGGTAACACTATGGATATAGTGGGTAATGGTAACACTATGGATTTAGTGGGTAATGGTAACACTATGGATGTAGTGGGTAATGGTAACACTATGGATGTAGTGGGTAATGGTAACACTATGGATGTAGTGGGTAATGGTAACACTATGGATGCAGTTGGTAAGGGTAACACTATGGATGTAGTGGGTAAGGGTGCAGTCAACAACTTTCAATGTGTGAAGTCTAGCAGCAGGCTGCCTGAGTGTGGAAGCACTGATTGCCCTAGGCACTGTGGTCTGTAGGGGTGCCTGGGAGGGGGGTGTATTACTTTCAACGAGCAGGTATTACATTAGTTTAAACAGGAGAGTTCATTCAAGAACATTCCTGGCCTTGATTTTGTAGTGCCTTTGGGGAGCGCATGATGTCATCGTGAGCGGTCATGGTTGGTGGTCAAATGACTGCTGTGAAACGAGTCTTTGCTCTGCTCGGCAGTTTAACTCTACATCTTAAAGCGGTGATGGCAAACATGAAAGATTTGATTGGTTCATTTGATAGTATCAAACTAAACCAAAGAGATATTATTTCCCCTTCTTCTCAAATTTCGTTTTTCAAGTTCAATTCTGTCAACGGAATGAAGAGTTTTTTTTTGAAAATTGGATTCCTAGAATGGACGTCGAATTTGATAGGGTGGTATTCCCATTGGCCGGTGGGATTAGCTGTGTACAGTAGAAACATTAGCATGTCTTGCAGTGGTCCCACGAGCCGTTCTACTTACATTAGCATTCAATGGTCCCATGATCCGTTCTACTTACATTAGCATTTAATGGTCCCACGAGCCGTTCTACTTACATTAGCATTCAATGGTCCCATGATCCGTTCTACTTACATTAGCATTTAATGGTCCCAGGAGCCGTTCTACTTAGATTAGCATTCAATGGTCCCATGATCCGTTCTACTTACATTAGCATTTAATGGTCCCAGGAGCCGTTCTACTTAGATTAGCATTCAATGGTCCCATGATCCGTTCTACTTACATTAGCATTTAATGGTCCCAGGAGCCGTTCTACTTAGATTAGCATTCAATGGTCCCATGATCCGTTCTACTTACATTAGCATTCAATGGTCCCAAGAGCAGTTGCATAAAACCAAAATGTGATCCATAAGACGTTGCTATACCTACATAAGCAATCAGTCGGCATTGTGACAACTTCCGGTCTGTTTAAAATAAACCCATTTTATCGCTCTCTACACTGGCTACCTGTTTAATAAAATGTAATCGAAAATCTTGTAAATTCTTGGCATTCGCCAACTCTTAATGTTCGTATCAAAATGATCCCTATGTGTGCAATTACCCCTATGTGTGCAATTACCCCTATGTGTGCAATTACCCCTATGTGTGCAATTACCCCTATGTGTGCAATTACCCCTATGTGTGCAATTACCCCTATGTGTGCAATTACCCCTATGTGTGCAATTACCCCTATGTGTGCAATTACCCCTATGTGTGCAATTACCCCTATGTGTGCAATTACCCCTATGTGTGCAATTACCCCTATGTGTGCAATTACCCCTATGTGTGCAATTACCCCTATGTGTGCAATTACCCCTATGTGTGAAATGATCCCTATGTGTGAAATGATCCCTATGTGTGAAATGATCCCTATGTGTGAAATGATCCCTATATGTGAAATGATCCCTGTGTGTGAAATGATCCCTGTGTGTGAAATGATCCCTATGTGTGAAATGATCCCTATGTGTGAAATGATCCCTATGTGTGAAAT
Organism: Ampullaceana balthica; assembly: GCA_944989445.1. NCBI lineage: Eukaryota > Metazoa > Mollusca > Gastropoda > Lymnaeidae > Ampullaceana > Ampullaceana balthica. The sequence goes on along the minus strand of CALYLW010000005.1, from coordinate 3,498,860 downwards.
GATCCCTTTGTGTGAAATGATCCCTATGTGTGAAATATCCCTATGTGTGAAATGATCCCTATGTGTGAAATGATCCCTATGTGTGCAATTACCCCTATGTGTGCAATTACCCCTATGTGTGAAATGATCCCTATGTGTGAAATGATCCCTATGTGTGAAATATCCCTATGTGTGAAATGATCCCTATGTGTGCAATTACCCCTATGTGTGCAATTACCCCTATGTGTGCAATTACCCCTATGTGTGAAATGATCCCTATGTGTGAAATGATCCCTATGTGTGAAATGATCCCTATGTGTGAAATGATCCCTATGTGTGAAATGATCCCTATATGTGAAATGATCCCTGTGTGTGAAATGATCCCTGTGTGTGAAATGATCCCTATGTGTGAAATGATCCCTATGTGTGAAATGATCCCTATGTGTGAAATGATCCCTTTGTGTGAAATGATCCCTATGTGTGAAATATCCCTATGTGTGAAATGATCCCTGTGTGTGAAATGAGATGAAGTTTTTCAATTGCAAGAGATTTGAAGTTGTTCAATTGTTGGAGATGAACTTGTTCAATTGCAAGAGATTTCAAGTTGTTCAATTGTTGGAGATGAACTTGTTCAATTGTTGGAGATGAACTTGTTCAATTGTAGGATATGAACTTGTTCAATTGCAAGAGATTTGAAGTTGTTAAATCCACCAGCCCCTGGTGTTAGCAGAAATGCAGACGGCGTCTAGTTATCGGAGCGAGCTAATAGACCAAAGGGAGATAAGTTGAAGAGTGTCGAGGCTCGGGTCAGGTTAGGACGTCCTAGAGCCAGCTGTTGACGGCGTTATTGCAAGACGGCAGTGATGCAAGGAGGTGTGAGGCCACCTCAGATCATCACCTCCAGGGTTATAAAGATCATCTCTGTGTTTACACAATGGCTCAACATGAGGCTCGGCGGGTCAGTGACCGCGGAAATATGTTGTCATCAGTGGCGGATTTAGCTATAGGGCAGGGGGGGCGGCTTGCCCCCCCGCGCCCCTGTTGGGTCTAAAATGGCGCCCCCTAAAGACGCCCTCGATGAACACTAAAAAGGTGTCTCTAGAGCAGAAAAAAAGATTGCTAAACATGAAACTTGTAATCAACACCAAACTGCTTTCTAAATATCGTATTTCAAATGATGAAACTGTAATATCTGGTTTAAATCAATCACACGCATCTTAATTATCGGCGACAATTGATAATGAAGTTTAGTCTGCACAATTCTTTTCTTTAATTATTGGTTCAACCATTTATATCTAGAATTGATCAGATGTCAGTTTCTTTACGTTCAGTTTTAAAAAAAGGAATGGTCTGGAAAGATTTATAGGCGTTTATACTTTTGGTAAACAGCAATGTTGCCGCATTTGCTGAGGAGATTTTAACGAAACTACAAAAGCGAAACATTGATTTCACACTCTGTCGACGACAGGCATACTCTGGAATTAAGAGTGGCCTTCAAACTCAAATAAATAAACTTTCACACACTTGTTGTGCCCATGTTTTGAATTTGGTTACTATACACTGATGTACAGTTGTTTTTCGGCATAGCTTTTTTTTGTATGCATTCCTCACGTCTAGTTTACCACGTCTACATACTCTTAAAAAACACCAGAAATCTCAATATGGATTAACAGTAGATACTCTGAAACGACTTTCTGATAAAAGATGTAGAAGCCGTAGGTATGCAGTTCATGCAGTTGTTTGATCATTCTTTGCTATTTTAGCCACACTTGATTAAGGGGAATTAACAGAAGATAAATTAAGTGTCAAAGCAGAATCTATGGGACTATCTGTTTTAGTAACAAAATATTTTTTTGTTTTTCTGATGCTATTTGTACAAAAGTTATCTTCGTGTTATCAAACTACTTGCAACGCCTTTGCAAGATGTTGGAAGAAATAAGTTTGTTGAAATCCAGAAGCGATGAAGCTTCCGAAATTCTAAATGTAGATGTCAAATCATTTATTAACGAAAATTGTTCCAAACTAGATGTTAAATCAGAATTTAAAGAAAAGCGAATTGCAAAAAAAAGAAAAAAGAAAAGTATTGCAGGCGAACTTAGCAGAGATAAAATGGCTGATGATCCAAGTACAGCTTTAAATCTGAAACGTACTTCACTATCATGAATACACTTGTAACACACATAGATTATCGATTTAATGATTTTTGGAGCAAAGTTACTTATTTCTTTTGTATTGATCCACCACAAATGTCGGAAGAAAATAAAGATTCTTTTAAAAGTTTATGCAAAATTTAGAAACACGACATTAACCTTGAAGAAGCAATCGTAGAATATGATACCTTCAAAGATCTGTACGCTATAACTTGTTTGGAATTATGTAGTGAACTACAACTTTAAAAGATTCAGCCATTCTTGACTGAAATAAATGGCATCAGGTATACCTAATTTGTCAATACTATATAAAATTTACTTTACTCTTCCTGTTATCAGTGCTACTGCTGAAAGAAGTTTCAGTAGATTGAAACTCATCAAAAATTATTTGCACTCAATAATGACAAATTATGTCTGTCTTGATTGGCATTAATTTCAATTGAACGTGATCTAGCTGAGAACGTTGACTTTGAGTCAACGATAAATCGTTTTGCTTCAATGAAATCAAGTAGAAAGCAATTTATATAGGGCTCAGGGCTCTATCTTATCTTATCTATCTTATCTTATCTTATCTGTTACAGACGCTCCTTCTATACAGAAGACTATTGCGTCATATGCTTATCCATGGTTTGTGTTTAGCCCTGCATTCTTATTAGAGTTTTAAATGTTTATTTAAGGAACTTAAAATCATTGTTTGTGTAAAGTTCATTGATTTTCCCAAAGTTTGATGCTCAAACTTCCAGTGATAATTTTTTTTTAAATTCTGAAGTAAATTGTTTAGTTTATTTATAAGTATAATATTATTGGCACTCTTTGTGTGTGTGTGTGTGTGTGTGTTACTAATCTTGACCAATCCGCTCCACCTAAGTCTGTGTGTTTTTCATTATTTGTAGCATCAGATTACCTGGTCTTAAACTGAACTATTTTGCCAGCTAAAATTCTCATTTAATTCTTTCAGATAGAAAACTATTACAAGAACTAAAAACAGTAGCTCTTAAAATTTTATTAGTAAATATAAGTTGTTCTCTTTTGGAACTAAGTTCATAATTTACTGTCATCTTTTTATCCTACATATGATATATGCATATAATATGTATTTGATAAAGGATTTCCATAATTATTTAAATTTAGGCATTTTATTAAGTACAAGCAACAAAGCCCGTCCAAGGACGTTCCGCCACCGTTCGGTGGCACGTTGTAACTCCCCCCTCCCCAACAGCCATCTCGACCGGCATACATGTGCATCACGTCAAAATTACTATCTATATATATAATTCTCTTCGTGGTCGGACCCTGCGAGGCAAGAAGTTGCAAGTATGTGCAACAGAGCATGACGAATGACCCTAGCTCGGGTCAACTAAACACAGTTAACGGTTGACAAGCAAAGGTAGTGGAGGGCTGACCAACAATGGCCCTTGCGTTTTAGTTGCGTTGTTCCTTCACAGAAAACTTGAGATTCGTAGTGTACTGGTTAACACATCCGCCTCATGCGAGGAAGGTCCTGGGTTCAAGCCCAGGCGAATATATTGTTTTTTTCTAGTTTTTTTAAAAAATGTCTGTTTGTGCCCGTTCGTTTACCTCTTTATTGCATAGCATACGCCGAAGACTGGCTCATCATAGACAGCGCAAAGAACGGTTGGGGGCGGGGTGAGAGTACAGACACAAAAAGCAGCACCAAGTAATTAAAAAATAGCGAGTAAACGTGAAGACATGCAAACTGAGGTTGTTGTTACCCGCCTCCCATTTATTACTACCATCCCTTAAACATAAACTTTGTTTGGCCGACTCTAGCGAGGGTTAGTCATATTTAGTGTTGTTAATTGCATGCTTTTTTGTTTTGTTTTTTTGGAAAACCGATTATCGATTATGTTACTCCGATTTTAAACCGATTATCGTTTTACAACTGACTTCATAGAAGTTAGGGGTGTACCTAATTTCGCCTGCAAATGTCTCGAAAATAAACAATGAGTTGGCAGTCCCCCCCCCCAAACCGACGTTCACTCGCGTTGTTTTGATTTCTTCGTGCTGTAGTTTGTGTCCGTTCTTTCTCAACTTTTTTTTCACGCTCCATGAGCAAGTCTGCGGCGTATGCTACGCCGCGGGGCGTCTAGTTCATTATATTTAAAATAAATAGCTCGTAAATACAGAGCTTTTGACTATAAATCCCAACGCGCATCGCTCAAAATAAACTCTTGGAAATAACTGCACCAAAATAACTCGTTTTGAACGTCCACGTAAACGTGTTCAATTTGATTGCCTGTAGGAGTCACATGTGTTTGAGGGACCAATCGCTATCTATGACCGGACAGAACATTGCCTTTTATTATATAGGATTAACATTTTTTAAAACAACATATTTTGTTTGCATTTGTGACCTGTTACTCTCCTGAATATAAAGCAATTGGTTGTATATTGAAGAGATTCATTGCAATGGTTTGATTTAAACAAAAAGAATATTAAATAATGTACTTTGAATGATCAACGCAGCATTTATTTTTAACACTTGGTTATTTGTTTGAGTTACTGTCACTGCTATTTATGGCAAGCTGAACAAACTGATGAGTCATCTTGCAGATAGTACAACAAACTACTGGAGGCTTATAAAAAATTTAATCAAATTCTACCTCATTATCAAAACATTTTAGATGTTTTATTTAGCCCAAAAAATATTAGCTTATTATGCTGAGTTTTCTATGTTAAAGTCTGCTAGGATATTCAGCAATTGAAGGTGTACACAAAGGATTATGACTATGACTATGAGAAATTTAGATTTTGTCACAAATAACAGCTCCCAAATTTAACTACCATTTTCATAAATTCAATTGATTAACAATATCTACTTAAGACTAGATGTTTCTTTTTGAAGTTTTTGTCTAGCAAGTTTCAACGGGGCAACTCTGAAAATGTATGTAACATAAACAACACACCTTAGATTTCATATTTGAGACTGCAGCAGTCTCTTAAGATGAAACTTATTTAAGAAAATATTACATTTAAAGTGAGCAGAAATGTTTTTTCAACATAAAATATAGCAATAACGGTGAATCTCATATCAAATTTCTAATCTTCATTGCAGAACCAGCAATTTAGACAAATGAATTTTATTTCAGCACCTAGAAATATATGCACAAATTGAATGAATTAAAAAAAATTAGGTGCCCCCTGAAATTCTCCTGGCCCCCCCCACGCAGACAAACCTAAATCCGCCACTGGTTGTCATCCGAGTGGTTCTGGCGTTCTACAGAAAGGGTCGTGTTCCGTGGACGCCGAAACATTAATGGAAGCTGCTTGTTGTAAGGCTCTATTACAGTTTTAGATAATGCAGTCCAGGGAGAATTATTAATTCATAATGGGAGATTCTTAAAAATATGGATTACATTATGTGAGTTATGTTATAAGAGATTGTCTACTCATTCTTTTTGTCCCACTCGTACATTCCATTGAAATAACATATAGCCACTGTCCAAACATAAAGACACTGTCCAAAAAACAAATAGCCCAGTTTTATCTTATCTATTACAGACGCTCCTTTCATACAGAAGATTATTGCGTCTTATGCTCTGATAAGAACGCTCATACCACCCCGGTCAGTTGGCAAGTGGCGCAGCGTTCACAGGCCACAGCTACGAGTTGATTGTGTGACCGAGTGGCGCAGCGTTCACAGGCCACAGCTACGAGTTGATTGTGTGACCGAGTGGCGCAGCGTTCACAGGCCACAGCTACGAGTTGATTGTGTGACCGAGTGGCGCAGCGTTCACAGGCCACAGCTACGAGTTGATTGTGTGACCGAGTGGCGCAGCGTTCACAGGCCACAGCTACGAGTTGATTGTGTGACCGAGTGGCGCAGCGTTCACAGGCCACAGCTACGAGTTGATTGTGTGACCGAGTGGCGCAGCGTTCACATGCCACAGCTACGAGTTGATTGTGTGACCGAGTGGCGCAGCGTTCACAGGCCACAGCTACGAGTTGATTGTGTGACCGAGTGGCGCAGCGTTCACAGGCCACAGCTACGAGTTGATTGTGTGACCGAGTGGCGCAGCGTTCACAGGCCACAGCTACGAGTTGATTGTGTGACCGAGTGGCGCAGCGTTCACAGGCCACAGCTACGAGTTGATTGTGTGACCGAGTGGCGCAGCGTTCACAGGCCACAGCTACGAGTTGATTGTGTGACCGAGTGGCGCAGCGTTCACAGGCCACAGCTACGAGTTGATTGTGTGACCGAGTGGCGCAGCGTTCACAGGCCACAGCTACAAGTTGATTGTGTGACCGAGTGGCGCAGCGTTCACAGGCCACAGCTACGAGTTGATTGTGTGACCGAGTGGCGCAGCGTTCACAGGCCACAGCTACGAGTTGATTGTGTTTGTTTCCATAACGATATGTAGTGTCAGTACTGACAGGTACCCATTCGTAGCTGGGTGGACTCAGGGACACCCTTAGCTCCGTGGAACAGATCCCTGCCATTGTCAATAACGACTCAGGGACACCCTTAGCCCCGTGGAACAGATCCCTGCCATTGTCAATAACGACTCAGGGACACCCTTAGCCCCGTGGAACAGATCCCTGCCATTGTCAATAACGACTCAGGGACACCCTTAGCCCCGTGGCACAGATCCCTGCCATTGTCAATAACGACTCAGGGACCCCCGTGGCACAGATCCCTGCCATTGTCAATAACGACTCATGGACCCCCGTGGCACAGATCCCTGCCATTGTCAATAACGACTCAGGGACCCCCGTGGCACAGATCCCTGCCATTATCAATAACGACTCAGGGACCCCCGTGGCACAGATCCCTGCCATTGTCAATAACGACTCAGGGACCCCCGTGGCACAGATCCCTGCCATTGTCAATAACGTGTGTTCTATCGTTAGTTTCCTGTCTGGTGATAACCGAGCAATAACCCAGCAATAACCCAGCAATAACCCAGCAATAACCCAGCAATGAGTGAAACGCTTCACTCTACAGTTCAGAGTTAGTTGTGTTGTCACTCCGGCCCAATCCTTTGTCCCCTGTCAACTTCTGCCAAAACTCCCGGTTTTTACCATCAGCAATCTATGGTGGATTAAAGGGGGGGGGGATGAACGGGCTAAAGCCAGATGCCCCTTATGATTTAGGGGACCCCAAACTTAGTATATTTTATACAGGCCCGGACTTAGCAGACTCAGGGCCCCTAGGCACTTAACATTCTGGGGCCCCCCCCAAACCATCTCGAAGCTATTTTGGAAAGTTTGCAATTTAAATTCACTACTAAAGAACATATAATTTTAATTGACTTTAATTAATGACTTTAATAAACATCAGAATAATACAGTCTATGTTACTATACTTACGTTATTGAATAAAATTTATAGAATCCTACGACCAACTTTCTTCTGTGCAAAAGAACGAATGCCTTCATCATAGCCAATTGACTTCATTATTTCTGACTATATGTACATTACAGAGAGTAAATTGAGCCTGTTTTCTTCTATGTTTGATCTTAAGTAATTCTTTACTCTCTTTAGCGCTGAGAACGACCGTTCTGCTGAGCAGTTTGACGCTGGTGTGCACAACAGCATTCGGAGCGCAATTCCTATGTTGGAATAAATGTCCAAAAATCCTTTTTCCGTTAAGTATTTGTATAGATTCAGTGACGATAACACCATAACTTCATCATTCGATAACAAATGCGCTTGCAAGTGCAGACACTCGTTTTCCAAAGTCCTATCCAAATCCCCCAGATAAAAAGTTATAAGGTTTCTGGCTCCTTCTAGGATGTCTTTAGATTCCAAAACATGTAGTTTCGTAAGAAAGTCAAACTTTTTACTTAACTCCTCATAAGCAGAACCGGGTCTCCGTAGTTCTGTAATTAGTCTATCTATGTTTTCAATGTCTCTAGGACAACTTTAGCCAGGTCTTCCGCTTTATGGCCACAATTTGGAATAAATTTCAAAAATCGTTCGACAGGCCATCCGTTTTCAGAGACATATCTCACTATGAAAGAAAGTTGGTCTACACGAGAAATGTCCGAAGTAGAGTCCACAGAGATTGAAAAATATTTGGCTTGTTTTATTTCAGTCACAATTTTATTTATCACCTTATCTGCCATGATATTGATCATTTCATCGCATATTTTTGACGAAAGATATGATGTTGTACCACTTCCTTTGTTACCATGGCGTTCTATGTGTAAGTCAAGAAAAGGATCGAACTCAGCCAAAAGTTCTAGAGTCATAACATAGTTCCCACTGTTTTTTTAATCCAAATCTCTCATAGGCCTCTAAACGGCAATCCACGTGCAGAAAGTGACCTAACAACAGCCACAATGCGCCTCAAAACCTCATGCCAGTATTTTATATCTTCTTCCGTTTGAAGAACAATACTCATGTCAACTCTACCGCCATCATTCTTCCTAACTATTAGTGTCGCAAGTGCTGACCTGTGTTCGTCCGAATTATCATGTTCCTTCATTCTTTGAACTGCATTTTTCCAGTCGTTGAACCCTTCATTAGCTAGTGACCCCAATTTTCCAAACGTCTTACAGGGGGCGCAAAACACGACACCCTTGCTCTTGGAAAATATGAGCCAATGTCGAGGTCGTGTTTCACCATTGCTTAATGTTGGGCTAAAAAGTGACAGCGATAGATACCTGATTTTATCTGCGTACTGGCGCCTTGAAGAAGAAAAGTCGGCATCAATATTTTGTTTCACGCCTTTTTTTAACTAGGTACTCCAAGGTAACTTCGTCTAGCATCCACTCAGCAGGATCGTCACTTAAAGAATTAGATTCAGGATTTTCTAAAGAATACTTTTTTTTAGCTGTTACAAAGTTTTTCAGAAATAATATTTTCAGGTAGCTCGTTGCAGTCAGACAAGTTTTTCGTAGTTGCCTGTTGACGGTCATCAGCAGCATTGCTGCAACTGCTACTGGCTAATGCACAAGTACTACTAGGATTAGAGCCAGAACTAGGTCTAGACGAAGACGAGACGAAAAATATGTTTAACTTAGGAACTTTACGAAGAAGCTCTTTGTCTTTTTCAATTTTTTCTTTATTCCGTTTTCTTTTCTGGAACCCGCTTAGATATTTATTGAAGTCAGACATCATGACATCGGTTATGTCTATAAAGAATATAAAAACGAGTGTCCTTAAACAATAGAACTTTGTTTAACTATTTTGTCTAATGTTTTTTTTGTTTCAAATTGTTGTTTATTTGTTCAAAGTTCAAGACAATTTCGGTTTTCCTCAAATTTTCTTAATTCAAGAATTTCTCTTGGTTCAAGTAAATCTTTTTTTCTGTGCATAATTACATATAAACATACAATCATACGATTAGTTTAATAAAGGACAAAAATATGAAAAGAAAAGTGTTACCTGGTCCGGCGTGAAGCGTCTCTGTTCCGTACTGCGTTGTCCCTCGACACACTGGCTCCCTTGTCGGTGGCTCCCCGGCTTCGACTCGTGGCACCCTGTCTTCTCTCTTGCCTCCCTGGCTTCCTATTCCCGGATCTAACATTTTCCCTGTCACTATATTGCTGACCAAAGGTATGCATGTGAAATTGTAGAATGCCATCTAGTTAAATGCATTAAAACGAACTTCATTGAAACCTTTGGCAGGTCCCCATAAACCACCTGTGACATCTCCCTGGCCTCTGGTCAAGTCAGACATTAAAAATTAGTTCTCCCGGTCTCTGTCAATTATCTGTAATCTGAAACCCAAATCCCGGCTGGGGCGGTGTCTTGTCCTGTGTGTGGTATGGGGAGGGGGGAATCGGGGTCATGCTGGTTTTTTACTGGTGGTGCAATCTGTCACCCCCCCCCTACGCCTTCGCAACAGCAGCTCAGAACACGGCTTAAAATGACAAACCAACACAAACGAACCACGTGCACTTGACTACTGGGCAGTTTATGCAAAATGTAGTAAAAATATTTATTATATTATTTTCGATAAAGCTGTTTGATAATGAAGCCAAGCTTTTGGGCTTATGTAAAGATTCCACCACCGGGGCCCCTTGGCTGGCTGGGGCCCTAGGCCCGGGCCTTGTGGGCCTAGGCGGAAATCCGGCCCTGATTTTATAATAAAGGTGGAAAAATGTTGCATGAATTCCTTAAAATATCATAAATTAAATTAATTATAAAATCTTATCTATTAATTTGATGGCTTTTCGGACCCGATAGTCTTAGCAATCGAAAAACCTGATTTGATATGCTCAATAAGAGAGGATATTAAATAATATTGTTTATACTTTTTAAATTTACAATTTCCGTCAAGCTCTCCTGGTCGTATGGAAGTGTATAGGCCTGTGGTGCAAATGATCTAGGGATCGATTCACAGTGGTGGAATCTTTGTGTTTTTTGTTTTTTTTAATTTTAAATTTGTCTTTTTACACTCAATTTTAGGATATCGGCAACATTTATTTCTTCGTGTTCGGCTTTTTCACGAATAATCTTTTTGGCTGGGAAGGCCGATCCCGTAGCACAATGGACAATTTAGTTACAAGTTACAGACTTATATTAGCTGCTAGCAATCATTTTATTTAAAAGGACGCTGGCTGGATAGGGCCCCGGTTTTAATTACAGCCAGGGGCCCCGTGCAGTCTTAATCTGCCCCTGTCCGGCAATGCTGACCCAACTATCCTTGATACCAGCGACGTCCACAACTCACACACCACCAACCATTACGCCAAGTATCCAAACACCAGCAGAATGCGCCTAGTAAAGTTCTGATGTCACCTCCTCCTACAAACCGATCTACAAAATCTGCTCACACAATTGGCGGCATGGTTGCCGATGCCGTAGTCTGAAGTTGTCAACCCAACCACCAACTCGTGTCAATACGATATCTTCCTACGTCAACCCAAACCATTCATGTCCCCCTGCCCCACACAACAGAGACAATCACACCCAGGGAACAGGTTGTTGTACTTTCATTGTGAGCAGTTCTGTTCGGGCTTTTTTTCCTTCTCCGACACTTCACAAATATAGGTCACTGGGGCATTCTGATTGTATAACCAACTCGAGGGGACGTTGTTTGTGTAGCTGCTGGAGACCGTGGCGAGGTTCACAGCTGAGGCGATCTCAGGTTTCCGATATAATCAAAACAACGCATAGAAACACGATTGCATTGGCGACTCTGGTTATGGGGTTCTTAGCCACAAATTCATTCCAGCAGACCAGTTTTAAGCTTTACAACCAACAGCCAGCACATGACTCTGTTGTTACCTCTTACCCTGCCACGTCCATCAGTTATCCAAAAATAACCTTGCGTAGTTTGTCTTTTTCTCATTCTCCTCCAACACGTCCATCAAGCAGGCACCCAACAACATTTCTCCCAGCTCCTTTGCTGTTACTGTCTTCACAATAAACACCAATGAGTTTGCTGAATGTCCCCACTAAATGCCATAGAGTCCCAGTTGTCTGTGGTAGATGTGTGAAGAGCGAGAGACAATGTGTGAGTCTGACCACGTGCCGCTACAGGTTGCCGCGGCTGCCTGGCTCACAACTGGGTCGGCGAAGTGCAAACTCCGATGTTGTGTGTGGAAACTGTGAGGTCAAGTGGGACCGGCCATCTGTTGGGCCAGGTCGCCCCCCCTCTCCCACACCCCATTCAATGTAAGACAAAACAATGCTGATCAGGCGGTTTCTCTAAGGTTTGAGATCTCGTCAAATTAAGACGAGTAATTAAGGCATAATTGACAAGTGCTTCATGGCTTCTCAGATTTATGAAGTATTCTCAACTCTTTCCATTTAATACCCCGCAATCCCGTGTTGACGTCTCACGAACGGACCCACTCACTACAGACAGAGGTATAAAACATCTATGTTTTTACTTTTAACTTAGGAATCTTAGTCAGGCAAAGAGATTTTGATTGAATTATGAGACACTGAGACAGGAAATAGACAAAAGGTTTAATTAAGTAACACATTTAGGATTGGTGTCATCAAAGGCCATTTAGGATTGGTGTCATCAAAGGCCATTTAGGATTGATGTCATCAAAGGCCATTTAGAATTGATGTCATCAATGGCCATTTAGGATTGGTGTCATCAAAGGCCATTTAGGATTGGTGTCATCAAAGGCCATTTAGGATTGGTGTCATCAAAGGCCATTTACTACTGGTGTCACAAAAGGCCATTTACTACTGGTGTCACAAAAGGCCATCTAGGACTGGTGTCACTAAAGGCCATTTACTACTGGTGTCAATAAAGGCCATTTACTACTTGTGTCAATAAAGACCATTTACTACTGGTGTCAATAAAGGCCATTTACTACCGATGTCACTAAAGGCCATTTACTACTGGTGTCACTAAAAGCCATTTGCCACTGGTGTCACTAAAAGCCATTTGCCACTGGTGTCACTAAAAGCCATTTGCCACTGGTGTCACAAAAGGCCATCAAGGACTGGTGTCGGGAGGAAGTTGTTGATAGGTTCGACCTGACTGTCACGTGATGCAATGACAAATCTTGTTCCTATCGATGGTAACATCCGTCATGGGTCATTACATCAGGAAGAGGCACTTACAGATTTCCACTTGACCACATCACCGCCACTTATTGATGGGTTGGTCGTCCGCGGTGTGACGTCATCACCGGTGGGAGGTAAGTAGTGCCCAATAATCTCAGTGAATGTGGTGAGTAGGCGTGAGAAGGCATCAAGTGGTGATAGCCTGATGGCGTGGGTTCAAACTCTTCAGCTAACTATAGACGTATCAAGATGTTGGTGGCTTTCCCAATCCACTCCGTCAATATACATAGATTTGGAATAAACAAAACATGCAATAAACACTAAGTTAATCTTCTCATACTACAAAAACTTAAGTCAGTCTTCACATACAACAAACACTTTAGTCTATCTTCTCATCCTACAAAAACTTTAGTCAGTCTTCACATACAACAAACACTTTAGTCAGTCTTCACATAAAACAAACACTTTAGTCAGTCTTCACATACAACAAACACTTTAGTCAGTCTCACATACAACAAACACTTTAGTCAGTCTCACATACAACAAACACTTTAGTCAGTCTTCACATACATTAAAAACTTTAGTCAGTCTTCACATACAACAACACTTTAGTCAGTCTTCACATATAACAAACACTTTAGTCTATCTTCACATACAACAAACACTTTAGTCTATCTTCACATACAACACACACTTTAGTCAGTCTCACATACAACAAACACTTTAGTCAGTCTCACATACAACAAACACTTTACTCAGTCTTCATATACAACAAACACTTTAGTCAGTCTTCACATACAACAAACACTTTAGTCAGTCTTCACATACAACAAACACTTTAGTCTATCTTCACATACAACACACACTTTAGTCAGTCTTCACATACAACAACACTTTCAGGCAATGTACCCCCTCTTCCCCAAACAATATCCACTCGTCTCAACAAACAATAACAAACCTCAATCTCAGCCATCTTGATACCATTCTTGCTCGCTTCAATACCCGAGTCTGACAATTTATGTCCTATTCCAGTCCTATATATGTTAATAGCTATCCCTATTCCAGTCCTATATATGTTAATAGCTATCCCTATTACAGTCCTATATAATTAATGTTAATAGCTATCCCTATTACAGTCCTATATATGTTAATAGCTATCCCTATTACAGTCCTATATATGTTAATAGCTATCCCTATTACAGTCCTATATATGTTAATAGCTATCCCTATTCCAGTCCTATATATGTTAATAGCTATCCCTATTACAGTCCTATATATGTTAATAGCTGTCCCTATTACAGTCCTATATATGTTAATAGCTATCAAACATATGGAGATATTTAGAGAAAGTTTGACCCTGTCGTTGTGGCCCACAACTTGTGGGGGGGGGCAAGTTAAATGTCACAGCGCTCCTCACGCACATTCATTTAGCAAATTATAGTTTCATTCTCTAAAGTTAAACATGGTAACACATCGATTGATGCATAGATAACACATCTTTCCTTCTCGCTATGTAACATCATTTCTGATCGTTATGTAACACACCTTTCCTACTCTATGTGTAACACAACTTTCCTGCTCACTATATAACACACCTATCCTGCTGACTATGTAAGACACCTTTCCTGTAACTATGAAACACGTTCCCCGTCACTATGTAACACATCTTTCCTGTCACCATGTAACACACATTTCCTGTCACTATGTAACACACATTCCCGTCACTATGTAACACACATTCCCGTCACTATGTAACACACATTTCCTGTCACTATGTAACACACATTGCCTGTCACTATGTAACACACCTTTCCTGTCACCATGTAACACACATTTCCTGTCACCATGTATCACACATTTCCTGTCACCATGTAACACACATTTCCTGTCACCATGTAACGCACATCATGTAACACACATTCCTGTCACCATGTAACACACATTTCCTGTCACCATGTAACGCACATCATGTAACACACCTTCCCGTCACTATGTAACACACATTTCCTGTCACTATGTAACACACTTTTCCTGTCACTGTGTAACACACTTTTCCTGTTACTATGTAACACACCTTCCCGTCACTATGTAACACACATTGCCTGTCACTATGTAACACAAACTCCTGTCACCATGTAACACACATTTCCTGTCACTATGTAACACACATTTCCTGTCACTAGGTAACACAAATTTCCTGTCACCATGTAACACATTTCCTGTCACTATGTAACACACCTTTCCGTCACTATGTAACACAAATTTCCTGTCACCATGTAACAAACCTTTCCTGCTCACTGTTTAACACATTTTCTGCTGACGTTGCTAATGGCTTTTCACCTAGCCACAGAATTCACATTATTTAGTCTGAAGAGATAAACGCAGAAGGTCATTACTGATCGTCCACAACATTCGACCAAACACCGACTAAATCAGTATTTTATGGACACCCGTGCTCCAAATGTTCGCACCTGTCTGCCTGTTCTACCTGCCACAATGGTGATAAGAGCAGGTCATTTGGTACAAGGCAATTAAAACTGTTTGCCGTGGGGGCATTTTTGTGGCTTGGAAATGTGTTTTTAAAACGATTCCAGGACAGATAGACGAATCAACGATTCCAGGAAAGATAGACGAATCAACGATTCCAGGACAGATAGACGAATCAACGATTCCAGGACAGATAGAAGAATCAACGATTCCAGGACAGATAGACGAATCAACGATTCCAGGACAGATAGAAGAATCAACGATTCCAGGACAGATAGAAGAATCAACGATTCCAGGACAGATTGACGAATCAACGATTCCATGACAGATAGAAGAATCAACGATTCCAGGACAGATAGAAGAATCAACGATTCCAGGACAGATAGAAGAATCAACGATTCCAGGACAGATAGAAGAATCAACGATTCCAGGACAGATAGAAGAATCAACGATTCCAGGACAGATTGACGAATCAACGATTCCAGGACAGATAGAAGAATCAACGATTCCAGGACAGATAGAAGAATCAACGATTCCAGGACAGATAGAAGAATCAACGTTTCCAGGACAGATAGACGAATCAACGATTCCAAGACAGATAGAAGAATCAACGATTCCAAGACAGATAGAAGAATCAACGATTCCAGGACAGATAGAAGAATCAACGATTCCAAGACAGATAGACGAATCAACGATTCCAGGACAGATAGACGAATCAACGATTCCAGGACAGATAGACGAATCAACGATTCCAGGAAAGATAGACGAATCAACGATTCCAAGACAGATAGACGAATCAACGATTCCAGGACAGATAGAAGAATCAACGATTCCAGGACAGATAGACGAATCAACGATTCCATGACAGATAGACGAATCATTTATTTAAATCCCTTAGAGCATTTCGCCAAACGGACAAAACGTGACTCAGTTGTATGCCTTAGACCAGTGCTTCTCAAACTGTTTAGTTTTGCGGACAAGCAGGAATTTTTGCCCTTGCACCAGGGACAGGTGCCCTATTTTCCCCGCACTGGCGATTTTTTTTGGGTCCCTTTTTTGATAACTTCTACGGACCGGCGGCGGATGGCCCACGGACCGGCACCGGTCCGCGGACCACCACTTTGAGAAGCACTGCCTTAGACTAGGTGGAAATAATGGCAACTCATATATGTATCTAGACCAGACGATTGAGTTCATTGCTGAATGACAATATCCACTTATTGACACCTCTTTGTTGTATGGCAACTAATTTGTGTTTTTTGATATTCAAACATTCAATCAGTTTCAATTTCATGTTAGAGAAATCAAGTTTCCGGCATTTGACTTGTCCTGTTATTCTATTAGAACAACACTCCTTATCTGATTCTTAGATAGTTTGTAAAATGTCCCATGAATTATCGTAACTCGCAGCCCCGCACGTTCTGTAAGACTTCTGTTTAAATGACAAGCAATAACATTATTATTAGTGTCAAGGTGTCCCGGATTCTATAACGAGTTCTGTAAAGATGAGTGTTTATAAATTAAAACTTGTGGCATTATTATCGGTGTCAATAAATTTATGCAGTTAGCTGCAGGGTTCTAAGAGGGACAAATTTTGAAAGTAACTGCTCAAAATTAATGTCTGTTTTGTTAAAAATTTGTTTACACGAACATACACTTTAAAAAAAAACTCTTGAATACTTTGACCGTTACCACTGCCGCAGTCTAGTCCTAGTCCTAGTCCTATCTTCAAGAAAGCAATTATATACTATTGAGTGGGTGAGCAGCGATGAGTACAACAGTTCACACATGCTCGAGCCTGGCCTTAGAACTGCTCTCCAATACATCCGGGCCCTTTCTTGATTAACCTTCTCAACTTTCTGCTCACTGTATTTAGACGACATCGATTCCTCTGACACCCCCAGCGCCCCCACCCCCCAGGCATTCCACCCCTGCCACGCAATGCATTGTTTTCTTACATCCTGGCCCCAAGTCTTAACCATCTCCCAATGCTACACCATAGGTGTCGGTTTACCCGTATCTCTTGACAATGAGAGAACCCTTCATCCCGTGCATGTGATCTATGTTCAAAGAATGTCTCTTCCTCCAGAGTATAGCCTTCACCGAAATCTAGGCCCGCCACGTATGTTCCCTAGTCTCGCAAAGTTTGATCAGTTCCCATGGCCCGCCACTTATGTTCCCTAGTCTCACAAAGTTTGATCAGTTCCAATGGCCAGCCACTGAATGTTCTCTAGACTCACAAAGTTTTATCAGTTGCAATGGCCAGCCACTGAATATTCTCTAGTCTCACCAAGTTCCTATGGCCAGCCACTTTATGTTCCCTAGTCTCACAAAGTTTGATCAGTTCCCATGGCCCTCCATTTTATTTCCCCTAGTCTGACCAAGTTTTATCAGTTGCAATGGCCAGCCACTGAATGTTCTATAGACTCACCAAGTTTGATCAGTTGCAATGGCCAGCCACTGAATGTTCTATAGACTCACCAAGTTTGATTAGTTGCAATGGCCAGCCACTGAATGTTCTATAGACTCACCAAGTTTTATCAGTTGCAATGGCCAGCCACTGAATGTTCTCTAGTCTCACAAAGTTTGATCAGTTGCAATGGCCAGCCGCTGAATATTCTCTAGTCTCACCAAGTTTTATCAGTGCCTATGGCCAGCAGAAGCGTAACTGGGTTTTCCGCGCCCTTGGTCAATTCACATTTAGCACCCTTGAGAAATAGGGAAAATACAAAAAGTTTACAGAATACATTGATTTTTGAAGGATTAGCCCTCGGCGCCCTTGGCCACTGCCCCGATGCCAAGTCGTTGTTACGCCTCTGATGGTCAGCCACTTTATGTCCCCTAGTCTCACCAAGTTTTATCACAGTTCTCATGTTCTAACATTTCCGGTATCACAAAAAAGTGATGCCATTACTGATAACATCAGCAGGTGATTTCTGATAAATGTTGAGTTTGTTATCTGATGTAATTATTCCTAATGTTGTGTTTATATGATGTAATTATTACCAATGTTGTGTTTATCTGATGTAATTATTCCCAACGTTGTGTTTATCTGATGTAATTATTCCCAACGTTGTGTTTATCTGATGTAATTATTCCCAATGTTGTGTTTATATGATGTAATTATTCCCAATGTTGTGTTTGTTATTTATGCCCTAAAAACCCCAATCTATTGCTCTTTTATTCTCTTCACGAAGACAATACCAATAGGTTACAGCCTTGTTCCTATGTAGTTTTGTGTTACTCGGGCTCGAATGTAGTGCTCCCGTCCCGACCCGATGGAGTCGAGTTCTATTCACGCCAGACGCTATTATGAAGTTTGTTTTTGATTTTGCAAAATGTTCGCTTCTAGATACTACAGCCTGGACAAAGCTTCTGAAAAACAAACGTTTTCTGAGTTTTCATTGACTCTCGCTGAGACTCACTGGTCCAATCGGAAAGACGAATTCTCTAACCTGAAGCATGACACTTGGACGAAACGTGTTTTCTCTCATGTGACGTGTTCGATAAAAATTTTGGTTAGACCGCCAATAGGACCGATCAGAAATCTTCTTGAACGGAATTTTTCTAAATAGAAGATTTTAAAAAAAAGAAATATTTACATGTTTCCATCTAAGCTACTACCACCTCCATATATGTATCTAACATCCCCAACTAAGACTACGACCTACGACACTCCACATCGACCCCCGCCCCCACACACACACACACATTGCACCCCCGAACTCACGTCCAAACTTCTAGTCGATCCCCTGCGGACCGTTGATTGTATTCCTGACATTGGACCACGGCCAATTGGAACGTGAGAACAAATGAAGACGAGCGAACTTCCTCAGTCGTCTGCTGGCTGAGATCATGGATGGAGTTGTCACGTGACGCATTTCTTACGTCAGGTTGAGAGAAATTAGGAAGAGAAATAAAGGGAGGAAATCAGCACAAACAAAACGTACGGAAAAAGAGTATGTGTGTGTGTGTGTGTGTGTGTGTGTGTGTGTGTGTGTGTGTGTGTGTGTGTGTGTGTGTGTGTGTGTGTGTGTGTGTGTGTGTGTGTGTGTCGGGGGGTGGGGGGACGGGACAACAACCTCCTTTCTGGTTTACCGGCTAAGTTCTTGTTTAAACGAATGTGGCTTTTCTGTGATATTTGTTTACTTTCAACGCGCTAATATTTGGGCACGTTTAATAAACAGGGTTGTCCAAAGTGATCCAATGCTGCAGCCTGATGACATCATTTAGATAGACCCACTGGGACAACCATGGTCCACTTGAAGCATTGAGAAAACCCCTCGTTCAATGATAATATGGATGTATGTTGGTCAAACAAACCTGACCCCGTTATGTGTCCGATGGCTCAATGACAGTCTTGTTGACGTATTATGGTCAAACAAATATGACCCTTTGTATCATTGCTAGTTCAAGCATAGTACTTCCCACATATGCAGGTCAGCTCATTTCCACAATCTCTAACTGGCTTGTCATTGTGAGCAGGGTCCAGTTGGATTAAAAAAAGTTGTTTTTTTAAAATTAAAATCGAACTATGGGCTGCACTTGGCTTAGCATCGGATGTATATGGGCTGTACATAGAAGTACATATTATGCTGTACACGAGGTTTTAGAGCGCTCATTTGTTATGATACAAAAATAAACCACAAAAACAGCGAAAAAAACAACAACAAAACAAACAAGCAAACACTATTGTTCAGAGAAATCTGCCATGCTATCTTTCACTGCTGGATTGATACACTAGTTGGATCTACTTCTTTGCCGACCCGTGTTTGTTGCTCTGTACAACCAGAGCCGTCTTTACACCATTTTTGGCCCCCGGGCAAAGAAAGAGTGCGCGCCCCAGGAATAAATAATCAATATACATAATATATATAAATAAACATATTCCCATGGGGCCCCTATGCTGGTGGGCCCCCGGGCAAATGCCCAGCGGACCTATGCGTTAAGACGGCCCTGTGTACAACTGGTTAATTAATTGGCTAACTATAACTTATTTTTATTGAACTTTTTGTATGTTTGTTTACCTGAGGCACTGGCTAATTGATTGGCTAATTTTAGCTTCTTCTTAGTGCACCTTTTGTTTGTCGCCATGTAGCACTGGCTAATTGACTGGCCAATTAAAACTTCCTCTCTCTCTCTGCGGTTTGGCGTCTTCCCCCGCATTCCGTCCAACAGGTGTGTGGCACCGATGGCTGTCAGAAGAAGTGTGCAGCTCTTGCGTGATGAGACTTTAACAGGTTCCTCTAAATCTAGACTTCTCGATGACAAAATCAGACCAACTTAGCATGGGTCTGAATTAACCAGGTGTTGACGTATGGTTGTTGGCATCGGAACGAAGAAAATGAGAGTTGTATTTGAGATATTGCCCCCTCCCCCCTCTTCCCTCGCTCTGAACTCTTCAGTAGTTATGAAGACAGTATCTTTACATTGAGCGCCCGTTGTCAAATAATTCGTTTGATGGTTGCCTGTTTGAAAATATCTTTGCTTTCATTACCAAATCAAGAACGAACGCATTTACTTTTTAAAAAAAAACAAATAAAAGAAAAGAAGAAGCAAAGTTAATTTCTGTTTTGCTGCAAAATTTATTTCTTATGTTTCTTTACACTTACAATAACATAAATTAATCAACAGAAATACATTTTAGTAACATTTTTAAATCGGATATTCTACGAATCAGTCTAGATATTTAGAAAATAGAATCGAATGTCAATAAAAGTTTTAAATGTGAGAGAAATGAGAGATTAGAAACACAGATGGCAACCTTTCATTGACTAAAGAGTTCCACTATCAGTTACAGATCTAACAACCTTTCATTGACTAAAGAGTTCCACTATCAGTTACAGATCTAAAACCTTTCATTGACTAAAGAGTTCCACTATCAGTTACAGATCTAACAAACTTTCATTGGCTAAAGAGTTCCACTATCAGTTACAGATCTAACAACCTTTCATTGGCTAAAGAGTTCCACTATCAGTTACAGATCTAACAACCTTTCATTGGCTAAAGAGTTCCACTATCAGTTACAGATCTAACAACCTTTCATTGACTAAAGAGTTCCACTATCAGTTACAGATCTAACAAACTTTCATTGGCTAAAGAGTTCCACTATCAGTTACAGATCTAACAACCTTTCCTTGTCAAAAGAGTTCCACTATCAGTTACAGATCTAACAACCTTTCATTGGCTAAAGAGTTCCACTATCTGTTACAGATCTAACAACCTTTCATTGGCTAAAGAATTCCACTATCAGTTACAGATCTAACAACCTTTCCTTGTCAAAAGAGTTCCACTATCTGTTACAGATCTAACAACCTTTCATTGACTAAAGAGGTCCACTATCTGTTACAGATCTAATAACCTTTCATTGGCTAAAGAGTTCCACTATCAGTTACAGATCTAACAACCTTTCATTGGCTAAAGAGTTCCACTATCAGTTACAGATCTAACAACCTTTCCTTGTCAAAAGAGTTCCACTATCAGTTACAGATCTAACAACCTTTCATTGACTAACGAGTTCCACTATCAGTTACAGATCTAACAACCTTTCCTTGTCAAAAGAGTTCCACTATCAGTTACAGATCTAACAACCTTTCCTTGACAGAACAGTTCCAATATCGGTTCCAGTTCAGGCTTAGTCTTCGATTTTGACAGATTTTGGTGATCGATTTTTCTACTCTCAGTGACAGATCAAACATATATTCACACTAAGTAAAAAAAAACCCTCACAGCAATAGACAGCTCTACATTACCAACAGATGACATAGACCTTGAGATGCACTCACAACAATAGATAGCTCTACATTCCCGACATATGGCATAGACCTCGTGGTGCTGCACTCACAGCAATCGTCAGGGCGCCATCTTGGCATTCCTTGAAAACTTCTTTCCTTCTCTCTCAGAAAATTGTGTAAATAATATAAATCAGATACCAACATATAATGTTTCTTTAAATAAACAAACTATGCGGGAGAGATATCTTTAGACATAATGAGAGATTAGAGGGTGAGAGAGACAGAGAGAGACAGAGAGAGAGAGAGAGAGAGAGAGAGAGAGAGAGAGAGAGAGAGAGAGAGAGAGAGAGAGAGAGAGAGAGAGAGGGAGGGAGAGAGAGAGACAGACAGAGAGAGAGAGATGGAACGACAGCACCAAAGAAAGACACTGAGATTGTCAGAGAGATAGTTGAGTTAAAAATTCTACAATGTGATGAAAGTAAACACATGAGTCTGTAAACCAAGCACGCTGTGTAATATTGAAATCTTATCCGATAGTTTCAACGAAAGTAAAGCAAGCGGTGGAATCTCGCTGTTCTCATGGCGTTGTTTCTCAAACCTTTTGTTTTATTCTGTACATTTTGGCATCAGACTTAAAACAACACGACCAAATATTTGTTGATCTTCTGCACTATTGACATGCACCATTCTACCAACAAAACCTCTCCACACTAGGGCTGGTACTGATTAAAAAAAACTTTGTTCGATTAATCTCATAAAATTTAATCCATTAATCGGTTAATTTCAAATAATTTATATTTTTATAATGGCTATAATAGATGCCGTTAAGTTGCGATTCATTATTTCAAGAAATCGGTTAAGTCACTGTTTCCCAAATTTTGTGACGTAACACAGCAAATTCGTTCTTCTATCCAAGTAATAGGGAAGAAAAATTTTTTTGTTGTTGTTTACATATACACGCCAAAATAATTAATAATAATACGAGGGAAAAGTATGTAAGTAAAAAAAAACCTTATTAATAAATTAGAAGGAAAAAAAAGAAATATTTTCTTAATTTTTAATCGAATTTTAATCGATCAAATTAATTTTAATCGATTAAAAAAATTAAAGATTTATCGATTAATTAATCGTTAATTTTAGCAGTCCTACTCCACACTCATACTCACCACACACATCCACACCACACAGATCCTCACCACACAGATCCTCACCAAACATCTTTACCACACACATCCTCAAAACACATCTAAACTACACACATCCTCTCCAAACATCGTCACCACACACACATCCTGACCACACACATCCTCACCCCACACTCACCCCACACATCCTGACCACACACATCCTCACCCACACACCCGCACCACACACACATCCTGACCACACACATCCTCACCCCACACTCACCCCACACATCCTGACCACACACATCCTCACCCACACACCCGCACCACACACACATCCTGACCACACACATTCTGACCACACACATCCTGACCACACACATCCGCACCACACACATCCGAACCACACACACATCCTGACCACACACATCCTCCCCCCCCCACACCCACACATCCGCACCAATCACATCCTCACCAGACATCCTTGTTCATTGACTGATTACTTCACGCACCAAAAGTTCCAGTATTGATATAACGGTTTTAGAATCTTCTAGTTCGAATGTCATCTGTTGCTCGTGAGAAAGGGGTGGGGGAGGGTTAATAAGCTTGTTTACTTGTACACACATATAAGGGTTTGGGTTATAGAGTGTATCACATGTTATGACTGACATACGGGAGTAAGAATTTAATGTGACCCAATTTAATGAAACGCTGGAGTTCTTAGCCCCTTGGTGATGTCTGTAAACAAGGTTGTTGAGTTTTCAGTAATGGGAGAAATCTCCATTTATATTTGGTTATTATCATTCATCTGTAGATGTTTCAGAAATATATTGAACATCTCTTACACAGCGCACATCACAAACGAAGTGGTCCGCAACACAATAAGTACTGTCATTGGCCCCTACGAGGACCTACTCACATCAATTAAGAAGAGGAAATTACGATGGTACGGACACGTGACAAGAACTGGCGGTCTCGCAAAAACTATATTGCAAGGCACAGTCCAGGGAGGAAGGAAAAGAGGCAGACAAAAGAAGAGATGGGAGGACGATATCAAAGAGTGGACTGGCCGGTCATTCAGCGACTCTCAAAGGGCAGCACAGGACCGGGACAAATGGCGTGTTTTAGTGAGCAGTTCACGATGGTGCCCCAACGACCCAACAACGGGTTAAGGGATAGTTCAGGTTCAAGTCTAACATACGTTGATACACATCACCAGTGAGGTATAACCATAGGCAACCAATGTTCCCACTAAGGGTCGTTGGTCATTGTCAAATATTTTACAAAATTTGCTGCGCGGTAATTTTAAACCGTTGCGAGGCGTCAATCAGATATCTGCGCGGCCGCAGCTTGAAGAGAACATAGTCTGTAACCACAATATATATCGCCATATGTAATCATGATACATCACCTTCTGTGATCATGCGCTAAAACTTCCAAAACAATCTATGTCACCTTAATGTCATTCTATTATATTGAGAATGGTGACATCTATAGAAGTCGACGAGGTAAATTTTGTTAACAATAACATTGCAATAACTTTCACACCAGCAAATCCGACATCTGACCATTTTTACAAATCCGGCTTCGGATTCGGCAGAAATTCACTTCATAAATCCGGCTGGACGGCAGCGCTATAAAAATATGTATGTATAATAGCGCCGGCTCCGGCAAATCCGGAATCCGGCCATTTTTACAAATACGTATCCGGCTTTGGCCGGATTTTACTTATAAATCCGGCCCTGGCTGGGTTTCAAACATTTGAATCCGGTACACCCCTATTTTTAATTCTCTTTTCTGTAACATTATTGTCCCTTCACTTGCCTTTACATGACCACTTATTTTGTTCTTGACCTGTAACCAACTGGCCAGGTAACATAATTCCTAAAATAAATAAATATATTAAAACAGCAAGCCCGTTTTAAAAACAAACTACTTCTTATCCGTTGACTTTGTGAAGCTCTGACCTCCACGCCAATGATTTTAGAACCGCCGAATGATATTCCCACAGCACTGTCCAGTAGACGCTAATCTAAACAACACCAGACCTCGCCATTCATCTTACTGTAACATCGTTCTCGCATTACCGGACAGTTCCCTGAGATGGGGTTAGTGATAAATCCAAGGGATTAGCGGCTAGAGATGGTAACCCTTGGGGCGGGAGTGCCATGGTGGGGGTGGCCACTAGCCAGGTAGATCGGGAGCTTATGTTTAGATAAGATGTAGATGAGAGGTTCAGACAGTTGCTGAACCTAGTGACCTACTGCTTCACTTCTGACCTCCAATCTAAGGTTTCATTTCTCCAATGTATACATGCGACTGACCTCCGGTCTAAGATTTCATTTCTCCAATGTATACATGCGACTGACCTGTCTAAGGTTTCATTTCTTAAATGTATACATGCGACTGACCTCCGGTCTAAGGTTTATTTTCTTTAATGTATACATGCGACTGACCTGTCTAAGGTTTCATTTCTTCAATGTATACATGCGACTGACCTGTCTAAGGTTTCATTTCTTCAATGTATACATGCGACTGACCTGTCTAAGGTTTCATTTCTTCAATGTATACACGCGACTGGCCTCCTGTCTAAAGTTTCTTTGCTTCAATGTATACACGCGAATACTTAAATAATTGACTTGAATTGTTATATCAAATTTTGTTGGACCATTCGAACGTTCTATTTCAATACTTGATGTCATTCACTTGCTGTATAGACTTCCATTCCAATAGCACAAGACCAGGAACTAATGCTCAACTGTTTATTCTCGTTTTATTTTTACCGGACCATCCCCACACTCTGTTATAACAAGCTTGTCATGTTTTGTCTTCGTGTGGCTGTCTGCTTGTTTTAAAGGACATCTCAAATGTACTTATCCGAACAAGATCTAACCAAGTCATGGGAACGTATTTTAATAAGATTCTTGAAGCCATAAAATTTTTTTTTGTTAAAAGTTTAATCACTCTGGCTAATAATGGAAGGTAGATACATTATATTTCTCGCTGCACTTGGGAAGGAACCAGACCAAAAAACCAGACCAGGAACCAGACCAGGAACCAGACCAAGAACCAGACCAGGCAGTTGCCTTGTGCTGTTGTCAACGCTTGATGATAGATGCTCCACTAACACTTGCCTTTAAGATATGTACGGGGAGAAAAACAAGAATTCTCAAGAAATACGGCCGCGATAGGCCAAGGCCATAAAAACAGTTCTCGTCTGATAAAGGAATTTGTTACATGAAATAATAAATACTCGGAAAACAAGAATTCGTCGGGTCGTCCCCGAGTCGGAATGATTTATTTTGCTTCTCTACATTCAAGGATGACATCCGCGAGTTGACTCTGACGATAGAAACATCAACTTTTGACGCTAGGCTCAGCCAATAGAGCAATATAATTTATACCAAGATCACGTGACTTTTACGTAGTGTAGTTGTGTTTGTTGTTATTACCGTGGCTGCAGTAACTAGAGATCGTCGGTTTCGGGCCAGTTAGGCTGCAGGGGTTAACTCTACTGTCATTAAATATCTGAACGACTTTATGGTACATTTCACAAATTTATTATATCTTGAAATTACACAAATTTATGGTATCTTATACAAATGTATGGTATCATACACAAATTTATAGAATCTTACACAAATTTATGGTATGTTACACAAATTTATGGTATCTTACACTAATGTATGTTATCTTTCACTTATACTATGTTAATTGGCTTCTTGGTGCCATCTTGAGTTTAACATTTTAGTGTAATCGAGCTGATTTTTTCATTAGATCCTGTCCATACAAGCCACCAACATGGTCACACTTGGCCCACTAACATGGTCATCATTGGCCCACCAGCTTTACTCATCCTTGGCCCACCAACAGGGTCATCCTTGACCCACCAACAGGGTCATCCTTGATCGACCATTATGGTCATCCTTGGTCCACCAACATGGTCATCTTAGGACCACCAACATGGTCATCCTTGGCCCACTAACATGGTCATCATTGGCCCACCATCTTTACTCATCCTTGGCCCACCAACTTACTTATCCTTGGCCCACCAACAGGGTCATCCTTGGCCCAGCAACAGGGTCATACTTGATCGACTATTATGGTAATCCTTGGTCCACCAACATGGTCATCTTAGGACCACCAACATGGTCATCATTGGCCCACCAACTTTGCTCATCCTTTGTCCACCAACATGGTCATCTTAGGACCGCCAACATGGTCATCATTGGCCCACCAACTTTGCTCATCCTTTGCCCACCAACATGGTCATTCTTGGCCCACCAACTTTGCTCATTCTTCGCCCACCAACATGGTCATCCTTGGCCCACCAAGATGATCATACTTGGCCCACCAACAGGGTCATCCTTGATCGACCAACATGGTCATCCTGGGCCCACCAAGATGGTCATACTTGGCCCACCAACAGGGTCATCCTTGGCCCACCAACTTTGCTCATCCTTGGCCCACCTCCATGGTCATCCTTGGCCCACCAAGATGGTCATCCTTGGCCCACCAAGATGGTCATACTTGGCCCACCAACAGGGTCATCCTTGATCGACCAACATGGTCATCCTGGGCCCACCAAGATGGTCATACTTGGCCCACCAACATGGTCATCCTTGACCGACCAACAGTGTCATCCTGGGCCCACCAAGATGGTCATACTTGGCCCACCAACATGGTCATCCTTGACCGACCAACAGTGTCATCCTTGGCCCACCAAGATGGTCATACTTGGCCCACCAACATGGTCATCCTTGACCGACCAACAGTGTCATCCTTGGCCCACCAAGATGGTCATACTTGGCCCACCAACATGGTCATCCTTGACCGACCAACAGTGTCATCTTTGACCCACTCAAGAAAAGAGTGTCTATAATAAGTTCATGGGTCATTTTGTGTTTGTCTGGGTCTGACCAATAAACACATCATATGGATACCATGTCTTCTAGCTTACACACGAGATCTCCTATGTTAATATTTGCGCGTTCTGTTTATGAGATCAACATGCGCACCGTTTGATGACTTTATCCGCAATAAGAAAACACACAGACCTCTAATTAAGACAAATCTCTATAGAACTTTATTATGTTTCAAAATTCCAGCCATTCTAATCCTAAAAAAGATGTGTGGACTGCTCACGATTTATTTCCTCTCCAATGGCTATCTATTTACGATACTCTTCTTTCGTTTTGAAATTGACATCTTGCACTAATTGGGCCATGGGGCCCTTAATGTCGTTTTTTGCTTATATGAGCTATACAGAATAGTATATGTGATAGCTACTGAGTAAATGAATGGATCTTAACCAAATTTTGTATATAAAGATTGGAAGCCCATATTAAAATAAAAAGGGCACTGCACGTCTAATGTCCAATCGTTCAGGCCTGGGGGCCCCAAATGTCTTTTTAAATCCTTTATATTAACTCGTGGTGTCTGTTTGTTTTGAACACTTGATTGCTTGCTTGATTGTCGGTCGCCAAAACTTTGGATCGATTTTAACCCACTTCCTCGTAAGCTAGCGAGCTGAAATTTAGCAGGCAGTTTCGTGGCGATGATAAAAACTATGTATCAAAATTTCAGATCGATCTCATGTACTGTAATTAAATTATTGAATTTTATATTATTTTATTTATCTCTATGTATCATGTTATTTTTTGGAGATAGAGTGTCGCGGTGCGTATTATATTGAACAACCTTTCTGTCGCGCAATAAGGTGCGTATTTTATTGACAACACTTTTTATAAACATTCCTGATCGGTGCGCATTATATTAAACAAGTTTTAATTTTTGGATGGTTTTTGCGCTGCGTATTATTATGATTATACTTTTAGTTACGTCTCGTACATAAAGGATTTATAGTGAAAAACTTGCTTTTTTATGGTTTTTAAAATTTTATTTTCGAATATGATTGAGATATTATATGCCATTTTATTTATAACGATTTTGAGAAATATATACATGATGAAACTGAATTTAAATGAACAGCATGTTGAAATTTACATCTTACATGGATTGGGCCGCGGGCCCCAAATGTCTTTTTTTCGTATGTTTGAGATATTGTTAGCCATTCTATTTTTAACGATCTTGAGAAAAATATCCATGATGGAACCGAATTAAAATGAACAGCATTTTGAAATTTACATCTTAGATCGAATGGGTCGGGGGCCCCAAATGTCTTTTTTTTTGTTGAATACTCTAAAATATTATCTCCTACTCAGTTTTTAAAGAACTTCAGAAATATATCAATGATGAAACTGAATTTAAATGAACAGGTTTTCAAAATGTACTTCTTGAACTGAATGAGCCTCTTAGTGTATTTTTTCCTCATATTAGCTATATAAAAATAGTTTAAGTGTTAGATAATGAGAAAATAACTGGATTTTGACCAAACTCCATATTTAAAAACTTAAGAGCCTATATTAAATTAATATAGGGCACTGAACTCATAATGTCGATTTCCTCGGGGTTGGGGGCCTTAAATGTGTTTTTTAACAAAACTTTTAATATTGTATTCCCCATTCAATTTTACACGATATTGAGAAATTTAGATAAAATGTTTATATATTTGATATGAAATTGATTGAAATGAACAGATTTTCGAACTTCATATGTTAAACTTATGGGTCCGGTGACCCTTAAATTAATTCCTTTTTTAACTATATGTATTCTTTTTTTTACTGAGGTCGTTGCAACGCACGACGGGTCTGCTAGTATTTTTTATAATTTTTAATTTTGTGAATTCAATCTAAATAAAAATTTGACCGAAGATGGTGATGGATGGGATTACTTTATTATACCCAGCTAAAAATGTTCAAGAGGTTAAATTATTTTAATGTTTAATGGTGGTAAGATGTCCTAATTTAATGTAGTAGCTGAGGGGGCTGTTCTGGAGCAGTTGAATGGCGTTGGGGGGAAAGGAGGTAGGTTCGAGTCAGTGCCGGATGTTATTCAGTCCACGTGACGGATGCCAGACCACAACCAAAGGCCTAAAACATCTTCTGGCCACCTGGAGCTCGGACATAAATATGTCGTGGAGAATCGGGCAGACGCTTCGTTCATCCACTGCCTGACTTGGTAAATTTGCCCTCTTTCCTCTGTCGGTCGGTACAGCTCTAGACGCAATGCTTGGCTCGTGAGACTTGTGGCTCGGATATCTCATGGAATTAACTTGTACATCATCGGAATACCCAAGAGTTCAATGAACTTTCTATGCCATTGACACTAAATTTTAATGAGATGTGGAAACTTGCCTACCTATAGATTGAACTGAACCAACTGTTGTTGTGAGAGATTGCATTGGGGGAAATGTTAGACCTCTAGTCGGTGTTGGCTGTACTCGAACTTTGACCCCAGCACAGATATTTATTAAGTAGCCCAGCTGACCTTGACCGGTTGGACATTCATTAATTTCGAAGGAGTCGCAGGTGATGGGTAGTCTTCAACGGCTGTGGCGGTGTTTGCTAGGAAATATTTTGCGTTCTTATATGGGGTTTTGGTGGGTCTGCAATGTAAATGAGTGCTTCCTCCTTGACACCCTCTCACGCCTTCCTCCTTGACACCCTCTCACGCCTTCCTCCTTGACACCCTCTCACGCCTTCCTCCTTGACACCCTCTCACGCCTTCCTGGTTGACACCCTCTCACGTCTTCCTCCTTGACACCCTCTCACGCCTTCCTCCTTGACACCCTCTCACGCCTTCCTCGTTGACACCCTCTCACGCCTTCCTCGTTGACACCCTCTCACGCCTTCCTGGTTGACACCCTCACACGCCTTCCTGGTTGACACCCTCTCACGCCTTCCTGGTTGACACCCTCTCACGCCTTTTTCAGAACTCCTGTATTACAAATTAGTGGACAGTCCAAGGTATCCACGCCTTTGGACAGACGGAAAGACTCTTCCTGACGACAAATTAACAGGTCACGCTGACCCAGACGACGTGACATCGGAACAAGTCGATGAACTGTTAATAATGAGATACTCGATACCTTCATGAACACGATTACTACACTATCACACGTTCCACATCTGAACTTACTTGTCACTGGATACACACATACATGCATGCCGTACTTTACGAGACACATATCCAAAGGCATACCGTGTTACTTGAGATACGCGGCAATTTGACACACACAATGAAAAAAGCATAAAACAACATATTTATTTTATAATTTGATATTATTGACGTAGACATTCGACTTAAAGACGATCTTACCTGCCGCATTCAACATATAAGATCATTATACTTGATTGTTGTAGCCCTTTTAACCATAACAAGAAAAATTATTTTAAAAAAAACAACAAAAACAATACCTTTAGTTTTACCTGTCGCGTATGATTTACAGGCCATTATGAAAACATTTTGCCCTACAGTCTCTTAATGCTCTGGCTAACGCACAGTAACTTTGTTAATGGCCATTAACCACTGAATAGTTTAGATTGTTGTACCTGCGGCATATGCTCTCTTCTCCCCCCCCCCAACCTCTCGTTCCCTCTCTATGTCAACAATGCCATTACAAAATATTGCTAACTATGATTTGTTAGTTGATTAGACTGAGGCGCGCCGAATCCAATGTTCTTTCCTCGGGGTACCAACAAAGTCATCGCTCATCGCCGGCACTATGTGAGAGAGTCGTACTCACGCGTGCCACAAAATTAAGGGCACGTGAAAACGAGGAGACGCCGAGTACCACAACTGATGTTGTGAGGACCAATCCCACGTGCCCGCTTACCGGAAGCTCTCAGGTCACTGCCGCTGGAATGAGTCTGATGGCGCCGGTAGAGTTTGATGGTCCTCTCTGAAGTAGCTACTAAAGCTCTAATCTATATTGCATTAGCTGTAAGCGTAGAAAAAAAAACCCACAGTAACACTTAGCCGTTGTTTATTCTCAGACTAAAACCGCTTCCGTTGGTAGATTTGTTCATGAGATACTATGAACATCTCATTAAGTGACAGCTCCCTCCAGCCGAGTTCTTATCATTCTGAAATATTATCAGCAGAAAATTCATTTCCGTGTATAACGTATTGTTAAAGAAACGTCAGATTTCGTCTCTCCAGCTCAGCTGGAATGCCGACAGAATACTCGCGATGGTCAGAGATTGCACAATCTTATCACAACGTATTTCCTCGCAGTCATGTTGTTCAGACTCCAGTCTTCACACGCCACGTTACGTTACCGTGCCTCTTGGTCCCAGATTCTGAGAGTATGATTTAGGTGAAATTAAAGACACAAGGGTTTATTTTAGTAGCAAGCACTCACGGGATCAGATCGTGTTTAGGGACAATGCCGTTACAAACATGCAAGTCAACGTGTGTGTGTTGATAGGGGCCTTTTCATTGACCAGCATCCGATTGTTAATAGCAAAACTTTTCCAGCCGTATTCGTTGGCAAGGCGCGCTTCAGTATTCGGCATTCGGTATTATAGAACGTACATCATTATTCGGCATTCGGTATTATAGTACGTACTTCAGTATTCGGTATTATAGTACGTACTTCAGTTTTCGGGAATCAGCTATTCTGTATTCGGAAATCCGCGCTTCAGAATTCGGTTCCGTACTTCCATATTCGAGAATTCGTACCCGGTAGTTCTGTATTCGGAAATCTGCACTCCAGTATTCGGAAATCCACACTTCATTATTCGCAAATCCGCACTTCAGTATTCGGCCATATGTACTTCAGAATTCCGGAATCTCTGTTCAGATCCGATCGTGTTAGTGTTTGTCACCAACTAATAAATACAATGATGGGCTACACATGACCTGATCTGTACAAGAGTTAGCTCATAAAATGATTACTGACTTGATGTCAACAATGACCTGAAGTCAAAATGACTACTGATTCCTGACTTGAAGTCAACAATGATGGTTGACTCCCGAATTGAAGTCAACAATGATGGTTGACTCCCGAATTGAAGTCAACAATGATGGTTGAAACCCGACTTGATGAGACGCTGGCATTGTTTCTGGGACATATTTTGTCCTGCAGACGATAAAGAGTGTAAAGTTTGAAAAAAAACACCCCAGAGATGAGTGATAGTGTCCCCTGTAAACATCGCTACGGAGTTTTCTGCCCCTGATGCCTGAGCCAGACTGTTGAGATGATAGGACGAAGACAGAAGGCCGATAACCCCGCATATTAGTAAGTGTTTTATCGCGGTAATCAGCCCTTGTAGGACTACATCCCAGCACGCCCCTTAAATCCTGAGCTAATATCCCAGTGCCGTCACTGAGAGCAGACAAGACCCACCAACAGCTGGTCTCGCATCGTAACTTACTGGAGCTTTCCTCCAATCCACCTGGGCTTGTTTCAGGACATTGGCTAAGGTTACCTACCATATGGACACTGCTGCTATTATGCCTAGATTAAAGTAATGAAGACTGTTAAACAATGTTCTCTCTAAGGTTTGTTGGTCCGTGTGCAAAATATAAAAACTCGTGTGCAAAGTTGCACAGCATCGTATTTTTGTGAAATAGCTTACCAAATTTGTTGCGCGGTAATTAAAAACTACTGCGCGGCGTCGTTAAGATATCTGCGCGGCCGCGCAGCCACTCAGCTTAAAGGTAACATTGCTGTTAAATATGTTTGCCTTTTAGTGCTGTCAACGTCTTATTGATGGTTAAATCAACCATGTCTGCCGATCTATTACAGCAGGACTAGGGCAGGACAAATGGGCGAATTTGTTTGTAGAGGATAAAATAATTATCAGCAACCGAGTTGTAATTCTTGTTTGTTGGGTGATTCACTTCGGTCGCATGGTCAGAGTACTCTGCCCCGACACCCATATTGTGAGAGACGTGTTGTTGTGTTTATATTGAATGAGAATGCAATGACTTGACCTAGTATGAAACACGTGGGTTGTGAGTTGAACTGTAAGCGTGCTGGTCGAGGACTGAGAGAATAGCTGGCTATAAATGTACGGTTCATGAGGCAACCAGGGTGGATTGCAGTGGATGGCATACGAGCTGTTTAGGTAGTTAATTGTACAGTTGATCACAGTGAATTGTATATAGTAATTAAAGACAGTTGTTAACCAGACCACAGTGTGTTAAAGCCTTGTCATTTGACCAGCCACAAGTTCTATTACATGGTGTCAGAAGTAAAGAACCTCAAGAACATTTGAAGTACTGACGCCATATCTATTACATGGTGTCAGAAGAAAGAACCCCAAGAACATTTGAAATACAGACGCCATATCTAATACATGGTGTCAGAAGTAAAGAACCTCAAGAACATTTGACGTACTGACGCCATATCAATTACATGACGTCAGATTGACCGACTCCACCCGCCACAACCACTGGTGCTACATGGAAACATTGCTGCCAACTGGAAGAGACTTAAGCAGTCTTTCCAGATATATAAGATAGCCAGTGGACTCGACACAAAAAGCAAAGAAGTGCAGAGCATGACACTGCTGCATGTAATAGGCCAAGAAGCGGTAGAAGTGTACAATACATTCCAGTGGATTGGACAGGAATGTGACGATTGTGACACGGATATTCATTCAGTGAAGTGCTTATTACTGAAATTCGAGAATTATTGTATGCCAAGAAAGAATGTGACAGTCGAGAGACACGTGTTTTTCTCCAGAAAGCAAGGTGAGGGAGAAAGTTTCGATACTTTTATAACAGACCTTAAACTTAAAGCAAAGACTTGTGAATTTGAAAGTTTAACAGAGTCGTTGATAAAAGACAGAAGTGTGGCTGGAATAAATAATGAATGTCTCAGGGCTAGACTACTGAGAGAAGTAGACCTGAATTTGAACAAGGCTGAAATTATATGCAAAGCGGCGGAAACTTCAGAATGGCAACTCAAAGCTTTAAATGAAGAAAAGAATGTTCAAGCTGTGAATTCAAAGGCACATGAGAGACCAAGTACGCACAAGACAACAAGTCAACATGTCAAGCAAGCTGTAAGGTCAAGTACACACATAAAAGCAGGCAAATGCAAGTATTTTGGAAGAAAACATGAGCCTAGAAAATGTCCTGCTTATGGCAAGTTATGCAACAACTGTGGAAAATTGAATCACTTTTCTGCTGTATGCAAGTCAAAACGGGTAAAAGTTGTCAACCGTCAACTGAAAGATCACGTGGACTATAGTCAAACATTCTGCATAAGAAGTGTGTCCACGCAACACGCCACAAGTGATGAATGGAGGACAATCGTTACGCTTGAACAGAGGCCAGTGATGTTCACACTGGACACGGGGGCACAAGTAAACATTCTGCCACACAGATTGTTTAGTCAACTAAGAATAGGAAGAATGCAGAAATCAACAGCAAGGCTCACTACATACAGTGGGGAAACATTGCCTGTTGTAGGCAAAACATCAAACAAATGCTCTGTGAAAGACAAGACAGAGGTGCTGGAGTTTCAAATAGTCAAGACGCACTCAAAGCCTATTCTTGGTCTGCAAGCTTGTCAAAAGCTGGATCTGATTAAAATCGTGGGCTTAAAAAGCAACATTTATCGAGGTCAAAACAGCAGAAGAAAAATTACAACGAATCAGAAAAAATCAACGGACGTACACACTCTCAGCTTGTAAGCAACGCAACGATTCAGAAAAAACCAAAAGGCTCGTGGCAGCCAGCGGTCGTCGTGTCGGCAGCAACGACGCCAAGGTCATGCATCGTTAAGACTTGCGATGGTCTGACACACCCACGAAACAACATGTTGAGACAGGCATTTCGTGAAAGGAGAGGTGTTACGGGTGATTGTGAGTTCGACACACCAGAGACAAAGCATCAC
This sequence comes from Ampullaceana balthica, assembly GCA_944989445.1. NCBI lineage: Eukaryota > Metazoa > Mollusca > Gastropoda > Lymnaeidae > Ampullaceana > Ampullaceana balthica. The sequence continues at coordinate 3,463,186 of CALYLW010000005.1, read as the reverse complement.
GAATGGGTCATCCCCAAGCGTCGTAACTCAGAGAGGGAAAGGGTCCACCCAGTCAGCAACAGATCAGAAAACTTCAGTCATCGTTGATGACGGAGATGGAACAAACAATCCTGTTAAAGGATTCGATAATTCTTTTAAAAGAACTTTTCAGGAGTTCCTTGACAACGATCATGTTTGTAAACGACCAACATGATACTTAAGCGAAGTCAACAGCAACAACAACAGATACGGGAAACAGGTGAAGCCACCAAAGAGATACCCAGACAAAGAGACATAAAGGTGTGCTGTGCTTTGAAAGACATTTGGAGATTCAGTGTTAGAGTTCATGTACTGAATGGTTCGATGTATTTAATTGTATTATTCTCTTATTGATAATCTGGGTCATTCATTTGTTTTGTTAGAAGGGAGATGTGAGAGACGTGTTGTTGTGTTTATATTGAATGAGAATGCAATGACTTGACTTAGTATGAAACACGTGGGTTGTGAGTTGAACTGTAAGCGTGCTGGTCGAGGACTGAGAATAGCTGGATATAAATGTACGGTTCATGAGGCAACCGGGGTGGATTGCAGTGGATGGCATACGAGCTGTTTAGGTAGTTAATTGTACAGTTGATCACAGTGGATTGTATATAGTAATTAAAGACAGTTGTTAACCAGACCAGTGTGTTAAAGCCTTGTCACTTGACCAGCCACAAGTTCTATTACAAATATTGTAATTGGTACCGACCCCTGTGAGTGTTGGTCCACAATTTGTAACGACCCCTGTGAGTGTAGGTCCACAATTTGTACCGACCCTTGTGAGTGTAGGCCACAATTGGTACCGACCCCTGCGAGTGTTGGTACTCAATTTGTACCGACCCCTATGAGTGTTGGTCCACAATTTGTTCCGACCCTGTGAGTGTTGGTCCTCAATTTGTAACGACCCCTGTGAGTGTTGGTCCACAATTTGTTCCGACCCTGTGAGTGTAGGTCAACAATTTTGTTCCGACCCCTGTGAGTGTAGGTCAACAATTCGTACCGACCCCTGTGAGTGTTGGTCCACAATTTGTACCGACCCCTGTGAGTGTAGGTCAACAATTTGTACCGACCCCTGTGAGTGTTGGTCCACAATTTGTACGACCTCTGCGAGTGCTGGTCCAGGTGTTTCGTTGATCCACATTTTGTCACGTCTCTACTTAGTGCTCCCTGTCACTAGCCTGTCACTTGCCTGTCACGAGTCACTGTTTTCTGGACCAATTCGCCTCACCACCCCTCGTCACAGATAACACTGAAAATGTGACAAACCTGAGGCGGGGGGAGTTTGGGGGGGGGAACTCCTCGGGCGTGCCATGATATTAAAGTGGATGCTCGGATGCCTGAGAGATCAGCATCTTCGGTGCTATCGCTCAGACCTTATTTCAGTCTTGTTTTGTTGCAGACATCAGCATCCCCGGTGCTATTGCTCAGACCTTATTTCAGTCTTGTTTTGTTGCAGACATCAGCATCTTCGGTGCTATGGCTCAGACCTTATTTCAGTCTTGTTTTGTTGCAGACATCAGCATCTTAGGTGCTATTGCTCAGACCTTATTTCAGTCTTGTTTTGTTGCAGACATCAGCATCTTCGGTGCTATTGCTCATACCTTATTTCAGTCTTGTTTTGTTGCAGACATCAGCATCTTAGGTGCTATTGCTCAGACCTTATTTCAGTCTTGGAGATCATTTCGTCAGTTGGAATTCTAGCAATCATTGATTTATTGTAAGCCCCCCAATCTGCCCTATCGCGGGCATTCCTTGGTTGCCCCTTACTTGACACCAGTCATGTTTAGGTAACCATGGGGCCAAATGTTAACGCCATTAAAATCTGTCTGTAAGCGCAAGCTGGTCCGTTATCAACCGAGGATTTTTGGACTGTTGTTTCATTGCGCCTAAATTTTGAGCCCAAATTTTACTCCTAGAACGCCCTAGTTATTATTTTTCTAGACCTATTTTGAACTTCTGGATTTTTTCTAGATACTTTATATCTTTTATTACTAGACCTATTTTTAACTTCTAGAACGTGCTATTTATTTTATATCTCTTAGTGCTAGACTTATATTTGACTTTTAAAACGTTCTAGTTAATTCTTTGTTTTTGGTTAGTTTTTTTTAAATTTGGTGTGCAAATCTCTTATTTCTAAACTATCAACATTCAATATTTGTTTTCTAAACGTTTCTATTACGTCAATCCATGGCGGATACAGGGGGGGGGAGGTGGCTGAACGGGCTAAAGCCAGGGGCCCCCGATGATTTAGTGGCCCCCAAATTTAGTATATTCTATAATAAAGGTGGACAAATGTTTGCATGAATCCGTAAAAAGATCATAAATTAAATAAATTAATAAAATCTTTTCTATTAATGTTATCGCTATTCGGACCCGATAGCCTTAGTAATCGAAAAACTTAATTTGATACGCTCAATAAGAGAAAATATTAATAAATACTATTTATATCTTTTAAATTTTCATAATATCACAGGATCTGCTGGTCTTGTGGCAGCGTGATGGCCTGTAGCGCCAGGGGGGGGGGCGTTCCATTCCTAGCGGCGGAATGTATTTTTTTTTCCATTTGTCTTTTTTTTTATGAATCCAATCCCGTAGTACAGACAAATTATGAGCAAGGAACCAATTGACTATTTAATAACAAGTAACAGACTTATATTTAGCTGCTAGCAATCATTTTTTAAAAAGAGACGCTGGCTGGATAGGGCCCCAGTTTGAATTGCATCCAGGGGCCCGGTGCAGGTTTAATCCGCCCCTGACGTCAATAATTCTCTAATTTCTAGTCATGTTTATCACATTTATGTTAAACCAATCACCCTTAAAGTCCTTTTATAATCAAATCAATCGAGTGAAACCGTTAAACCAGCCCTATTGGAATATTCAATTGTAAAATGCGTCATGTCATCTTCATGACTCTAAATGATAGAGATAAATGAGATGAAAGTTGTCCTCCTCCGTTGGTCCAAGTTGAAGACAAAAGTTCGGGTCCCTGAAATATGGGGAAACATTTTGGGGAAGATCGCCTGCTATGAAATATGTGCTCATGTTAAATAATGGGTTGATGGTCCTTCTCGATGGTGTGTCAGAATGTAATTAATATCGATCGTTATTATCGACGGTGTGTAAAAATTTAATTGGTATTGATTGTTCATTTCGATGGTGTGTAATAGAATGTAATTGGTATCAATCGTTAATATTGGTGGTGTGTAAGAATGTAATTGGTATTGAGCGGACATCTGGACGGTGTGTAAGAATGTAATTGGCATTGTTCGATCATATATCAGTTGTGTGTAAGAATGTGATTGGTAACGATAGTGTGTAAGAATGAAATTGGTATCAATCGGTCATCTCGGTGGTGTGTAAGAACACAGTAGTTGTTGAGAAATAATGTATTTTGTACTGCATGATTAAACACACCGACTCAATGTTGTGATATTGCCTGCTGACATAAACCAATGACTCACAAACCAACCATCTGACAGACTACTCTGAATTCTTGTGTTCTAGAGAGGCATCATCGTGATGAATGGAGACAGATACTATGTGCAGCCCACAGACAACGCCTCGGCGCAGCAGCCCGGCTCAGGGTCATCAAAATCTTCAGTCTTTTATTCTGTGCACCATAAAACTCACACAGTCACCAAGCTGTCAGCTAAAAATGTTCACCAATCTTCCAATTGTAGCATTACCGGTGAGTACATGACAACCATAATCCAATTGTAGTATTACTGTTGAGTACATGACAACAATCATCCAATTGTAGTATTACTGTTGAGTACATGACAACAATCATCCAATTGTAGTATTACTGTTGAGTACATGACAACAATCATCCAATTGTAGTATTACTGTTGAGTACATGACAACAATCATCCAATTGTAGTGTTACTGTTGAGTACATGCCTATATACAATCTTAGATGCAATTGTTGCAATAATGGTTAGTAAATGTCAACGATCATACAATTCTAGCAGAAAGAAATTGTTTACATAATGTCAACACAAAAATGACCCATTCGTCGGAAATTCTAATCATGATAAAATATTGGACCATAATATAAAACGTTAAACAACTTTTAATGAAACAATTTTAAATTATTAATAATTAGTTTTCCAGTACTTTATAATGTTTTTTTCTTCTTTTTATTCTTGTAAATCGTTCGATTTAACTTTTGTTCCCTACAAATTATGTAATTGTTTACTTTTTGTATTGTGGAATTTCGTTTGGATACACAAATGATATTTTAAAGGAAGGAAGAAAACAATTATTTCGAAATTCATCTGTTATTAAATTTAAAACTATTTATTTTCAAAATTGTGAAATAATTAATTAGAGCTATTTTTCTACTTTAAATTTAAGTATTTACCTTTCTCTATCTCACACGCGCATGAGTATTTAAATGTGTAGCAGCACTAGTGAAAGATCGCGCGGCACTCATTTAACTAAGTAGTTTTCTTAGATCATCCCTGAACTAAATATTTTTTAATTTGTTCTGTGATCCAAGCAGCTATATCTTAGTTTCATTGGCACATAAAGAATGTAGTTGGGTGTAAATAATGACATAACAATACTTTTAAAAGATTGATGGAAAGAAAAAGTTAATAGGAATTAATGATTTCTTCATTTTTTTTCCCCGCAGAAAATTTTAAGCATCACCGATTGAAATCACTGCAAGAAAAATTAGGTGTTTACAAACGTCTTCAATATAGTTCCAAATATGAACAATATAGACATGGGCGGGGTGGGGAGGAGGTCTACCAAAGGAGGAGTACACCAGGAGGAGGGAGGCAGAGGAGGTCGTTGGGAGTGTCCCGGAAGCACACAGTGGAGACCCTGGTGGTGACAGACGCCAAGATGTACGAGTATCACAAGACGGATGTCCAGCAATACGTGCTGACACTCATGTCAATTGTAAGTCATGTGTCTCACTCACACTCCTGTCTATTGCAAGTCATGTGTCTCACTCACACTCATGTCAATTGTAAGTCATGTGTCTCACTCACACTCATGTCTATTGTAAGTCATGTGTCTCACTCACACTCCTGTCTATTGCAAGTCATGTGTCTCACTCACACTCATGTCTATTGTAAGTCATGTGTCTCACTCACACTCATGTCTATTGTAAGTCATGTGTCTCACTCACACTCATGTCTATTGTAAGTCATGTGTCTCACTCACAGTCATGTCTATTGTAAGTCATGTGTCTCACTCACACTCATGTCTATTGTAAGTCACGTGTCTCACTCACACTCATGTCTATTGTAAGTCATGTGTCTCACTCACACTCATGTCTATTGTAAGTCATGTGTCTCACTCACAGTCATGTCTATTGTAAGTCACGTGTCTCACTCACAGTCATGTCTATTGTAAGTCATGTGTCTCACTCACACTCATGTCTATTGTAAGTCATGTGTCTCACTCACAGTCATGTCTATTGTAAGTCATGTGTCTCACTCACACTCATGTCTATTGTAAGTCATGTGTCTCACTCACAGTCATGTCAATTGTAAGTCATGTGTCTCACTCACACTCATGTCAATTGTAAGTCATGTGTCTCACTCACACTCATGTCAATTGTAAGTCATGTGTCTCACTCACACTCATGTCTATTGTAAGTCATGTGTCTCACTCACAGTCATGTCTATTGTAAGTCATGTTTCTCACTCACACTCATGTCAATTGTAAGTCATGTGTCTCACTCACACTCATGTCTATATATATTGTAAGTCATGTGTCTCACTCACAGTCATGTCTATTGTAAGTCATGTTTCTCACTCACACTCATGTCTATTGTAAGTCATGTGTCTCACTCACAGTCATGTCTATTGTAAGTCATGTTTCTCACTCACACTCATGTCAATTGTAAGTCATGTGTCTCACTCACACTCATGTCTATATATATTGTAAGTCATGTGTCTCACTCACAGTCATGTCTATTGTAAGTCATGTTTCTCACTCACACTCATGTCTATTGTAAGTCATGTGTCTCACTCACACTCATGTCAATTGTAAGTCATGTGTCTCACTCACAGTCATGTCTATTGTAAGTCATGTGTCTCACTCACACTCATGTCAATTGTAAGTCATGTTTCTCACTCACACTCATGTCAATTGTAAGTCATGTGTCTCACTCACACTCATGTCTATATATATTGTAAGTCATGTGTCTCACTCACAGTCATGTCTATTGTAAGTCATGTTTCTCACTCACACTCATGTCTATTGTAAGTCATGTGTCTCACTCACACTCATGTCAATTGTAAGTCATGTGTCTCACTCACAGTCATGTCTATTGTAAGTCATGTGTCTCACTCACACTCATGTCAATTGTAAGTCATGTTTCTCACTCACACTCATGTCAATTGTAAGTCATGTGTCTCACTCACACTCATGTCTATATATATTGTAAGTCATGTGTCTCACTCACAGTCATGTCTATTGTAAGTCATGTGTCTCACTCACACTCATGTCTATTGTAAGTCATGTTTCTCACTCACACTCATGTCTATTGTAAGTCATGTTTCTCACTCACACTCATGTCTATTGTAAGTCATGTTTCTCACTCACACTCATGTCTATTGTAAGTCATGTTTCTCACTCACACTCATGTCTATTGTAAGTCATGTGTCTCACTCACACTCATGTCAATTGTAAGTCATGTGTCTCACTCACACTCATGTCAATTGTAAGTCATGTGTCTCACTCACACTCATGTCTATTGTAAGTCATGTTTCTCACTCACACTCATGTCAATTGTAAGTCATGTGTCTCACTCACAGTCATGTCTATTGTAAGTCATGTTTCTCACTCACACTCATGTCAATTGTAAGTCATGTGTCTCACTCACACTCATGTCTATTGTAAGTCATGTGTCTCACTCACACTCATGTCAATTGTAAGTCATGTGTCTCACTCACAGTCATGTCTATTGTAAGTCATGTGTCTCACTCACACTCATGTCAATTGTAAGTCATGTGTCTCACTCACACTCATGTCAATTGTAAGTCATGTGTCTCACTCACACTCATGTCAATTGTAAGTCATGTGTCTCACTCACACTCATGTCTATTGTAAGTCATGTGTCTCACTCACACTCATGTCAATTGTAAGTCATGTGTCTCACTCACAGTCATGTCTATTGTAAGTCATGTGTCTCACTCACACTCATGTCTATTGTAAGTCATGTGTCTCACTCACACTCATGTCAATTGTAAGTCATGTGTCTCACTCACACTCATGTCAATTGTAAGTCATGTGTCTCACTCACACTCATGTCAATTGTAAGTCATGTGTCTCACTCACACTCATGTCTAATGTAAGTCATGTGTCTCACTCACAGTCATGTCTATTGTAAGTCATGTGTCTCACTCACACTCATGTCAATTGTAAGTCATGTGTCTCACTCACACTCATGTCTGTTGTAAGTCACGTGTCTCTCTCACACTCACGTCTTTTGTAAGTAACGTGTCTCTCTCACAGTCATGTCTATTGTAAGTCATGTGTCTCACTCACAGTCATGTCTATTGTAAGTCACGTGTCTCACTCACAGTCATGTCTATTGTAAGTCACGTGTCTCACTCACAGTCATGTCTGTTGTAAGTCATGTGTCTCACTCACAGTCATGTCTATTGTAAGTCATGTGTCTCACTCACAGTCATGTCTATTGTAAGTCATGTGTCTGCTTGTGTCTTATACTCGTGTGTATCTTAAGACATGTTTCTTTTATTGCTCAGAAAATCAGAGTTAGAGTTAGGAATACTTGGGCTAATTTGAGATCTAGAGAGATAAAATTATGACTCATTTTTTTTGTCAGTATTACCAACCAATTATATTTCTGCGGGTTGTCTAAATTTGCTACTCTGCGGTTGTCTAAATTTGCTACTCTGCGGGTTATCTAAATTTGCTACTCTGCGGGTTGTCTAAATTTGCTACTCTGCGGGTTGCCAGAGTTACAGATATGCTGGTTTTAGACGTTTCAGCTCTGCTGGTTGTCGGAGAGGCTATTAACATGTTTGCCTTATAGTTGATGTATGTCTAGATTTTGTTCCAAGTAATACGCTGTTCAGTTCTGGGGTGGGGTGGGGGGGGTGGGGGGGGGGTCTGCCGTCCAAGAGTCTACAACCAACTTATGTCACGAAGACTAATAGTCAAGTGTCAGATAACTCCGTAATTTCTTCTTTTAAAAGCCAGTTGTCTCCCTGAATACGTTGATTAAATTTACCCCCGCCTAGTTGCTCACTTGTTACCTAATCTCTTATGCATTACACGCGGAGATTTCCAGCTATCTCTCTGACATTTCACATTTAATCCAGGAAACGAGATCATTGTGCAACTATCAAATCATCTTATTATTTTTTGTAATTATTTTTTTAAACAGATTCATGACATCAATTTTGTTTATCTAGCTCCGTGTTCACCATGGATATATCAATAACAAATCACATGCACACAAAGTATGACCTTATTAATTCATCACTCGAATTGTTTTCTACTGGTTTGGTCACAACACAATTTATGTCTGCGCTCGCGGTGGATGTCGCCCTCATATAACGTCAGTGTGTCAAGGGTGTATCTGGGGGGGGGCAGGGGGACATATGCCCCTATTCGCCAAAGTACATGTGTGCAAAATGAGCTCTGCAACGTTACATTAAAATAAGTGAACAAGAGCATGTAATACGTCGTCCATCCTCAGTGATGATGCTGCTTGCCAGCCCCTTCATCCAGTCGAGATATAGATCCTGAGTGCAGCTGCACGAATTGAGCGTTGATGATGTTAGTAGAAGTATAGATGGGTATCGGTTCCAGCTCTATTAGCCAACAGTGACGTGTCATTCCTTCAGAGCTATCGCTTCTGTCCTTGACCTTACGGCTGTTAGTGGAAGTAGATAAGTATCACTTCCCAACAAGAGAGTAGGCATTCTGAGGAAATGATTATCAAACATAAACACGCGTGATGGTGACCGCAATCACAATAAGAGAGACTTGTAGGAAATGCTTGCCAAGAGAGCAGTAAAGAAATGTGTCGTTGACCCCCCCCCCTGTATGCTTGTGGAGGAATAAATATGTCCATCCGGTGCCGGTCCTTGGGCCATCCAATGCCGATCCGCAGAAGTTACTAAGAAAGGACGTTTCACTACCACGTCAGTACAGGGGGAAAGGTTCACTGGTCCCCGGTGCAATGGAAAAAATTCCTGCCGGTCCGCAATACTAAAAAGTTTGAGAAGCACTGTCGTAGATGACATGACAAGCCAGGTGTCGTAGATGACATGACAAGCCGTATGTCGTAGATGACATGACAAGCCGTATGTCGTAGATGAAATGACAAGCCAGATACCATGGCTTCATAAAGGTTGTCAAAAATACATGACGTCCTTAAAACACAAGTTGTTTCTAAACAAATTATATTTTTTTCTACGCCTTTTTTGTGTCCGGAAATTTGATTGACTTGGTGATGGCGACTAAATCTTGTGTTCAACTCAAACTTTTCTCTGACAAAAATTTTCATTAAAATAAAACAATAATAATCAAGTATTCAAATATCTCCCTCTTCCTAACCAACAATGAGCCCTCCCCAGGAGACGTTTTGACTTGTGGCACGTGACACCTCATTGAGACCATGAGATGGAAGGTGGGAGGTCGAGACCCGGGAAATAACTCAATGATCGGGAAAACCCAGACTGTAACAGAATCCGATAATTTCTCGTGCTGGGAGACACTGAGTGGGGGGGGGGCTGGGGGGATAACTGGAACACTTCTCATGTAACCGATCGTAACAATAATACAATTTAGTGACTTATAGAAGTGGTCTGTAAAGGGCAACAGTTAAAAACACATGAAATATTTCAGACAGAACCTGCCACCATTCCTGTCTTTGGTAGCAGCTTTGTATGAAATAGACTTTTTCGGATCTTGTTCATTGCGATTTAACCGTTAAACTGTTGTCACACTTTCAAATTGCTTAATGGTGTCTTAAACATGCGTCATGCCAGGCCCCATATTGCGAATTTGTTTGAAGAACTTGTTGACAAAATTATGACATCAGAATAAGACATTTTCACTTGATTATACAGCAGGGCAATCAAGGCATCAGTGAGCGGTGGCGAAGTAGAAAGTGTGCCGCGAAATATAGGATAGAAAGTGTGCCGCGATATATAGGATAGAAAGTGTGCCGCGATATATATGATAGAAAGTGTGCCGCGATATATAGGATAGAAAGTGTCCAGCGATATACAGGATATAAAGTGTGCCGCGATATACAGGATAGAAAGTGTGCCGCGATATACAGGATAGAAAGTGTGCCGCGATATACAGGATCGAAAGTGTGCCGCGATATATAGGATAGAAAGTGTGCCGCGATATATAGGATAGAAAGTGTGCCGCGATATATAGGATAGAAAGTGTGCCGCGATATACAGGATATAAAGTGTGCCGCGATACACAGGATAGAAAGTGTGCCGCGATATATAGGATAGAAAGTGTGCCGCGATATATAGGATAGAACGTGTGCCGCGATATACAGGATAGAAAGTGTGCCGCGATATATAGGATAGAAAGTGTGCCGCGATATATAGGATAGAAAGTGTGCCGCGATATATAGGATAGAAAGTGTGTCGCGATATATAGGATAGAAAGTGTGCCGCGATATATAGGATAGAAAGTGTGCCGCGATATATAGGATAGAAAGTGTGCCGCGATATACAGGATAGAAAGTGTGCCGCGATATATAGGATAGAAAGTGTGCCGCGATATATAGGATAGAAAGTGTGCCGTGATATATAGGATAGAAAGTATGCCGCGATATACAGGATATAAAGTGTGCCGCGATATATAGGATAGAAAGTGTGCCGCGATATATAGGATAGAAAGTGTGCCGCGATATACAGGATAGAAAGTGTGCCTCGATATATAGGATATAAAGTGTGCCGCGATATACAGGATAGAAAGTGTGCCGCGATATATAGGATAGAAAGTGTTCCGCGATATACAGGATAGAAAGTGTGCCGCGATATATAGGATAGAAAGTGTGCTGCGATATACAGGATAGAAAGTGTGCCACGATATATAGGATAGAAAGTGTGCCGCGATATATAGGATAGAAGGTGTGCCGCGATATATAGGATAGAAAGTGTGCCTCAATATACAGGATATAAAGTGTGCCTCGATATACAGGATAGAAAGTGTGCCTCGATATACAGGATAGAAAGTGTGCCTCGATATACAGGATAGAAAGTGTGCCTCGATATACAGGATAGAAAGTGTGCCGCGATATACAGGATAGAAAGTGTGCCGCGATATACAGGATAGAAAGTGTGCCTCGATATACAGGATAGAAAGTGTGCCTCGATATACAGGATAGAAAGTGTGCCTCGATATACAGGATAGAAAGTGTGCCGCGATATATAGGATAGAAAGTGTGCCTCGATATACAGGATAGAAAGTGTGCCGCGATATACAGGATAGAAAGTGTGCCGCGATATATAGGATAGAAAGTGTGCCGCGATATATAGGATAGAAAGTGTGCCGCGATATATAGGATAGAAAGTGTGCCGCGATATATAGGATAGAAAGTGTGCCGCGATATATAGGATAGAAAGTGTGCCGCGATATACAGGAGAGAAAGTGTGCCGCGATATATAGGATAGAAAGTGTATCAGCAACTAGTGTAGTCACTAATCAAGGGGTGTAGCAAGTATATCTACATTTAGTCTAGTTACTCGTCATGGGGTGTAGAGAATAAAGGACGAGTGTACAGGACAGGAAATACCAGTTGACTGGACTACAGGACAAACAAGCTTTGTCTCCGACGTTGTTCTTGTCGCGTGTGTCTAACTGGACACAGTTGACAGTGCACTGGTCAGTTTCAGTGCTACATTTTCTACTAACTGTCTTCTGTCGGACCTTGTTGTGTCTCAGCTACCACCTGGTTCACTCGGTCCAAACTCACAGTTACGGTGGAAAAAGGGGAATAACTAGCCGGTGCTAACTAAGGACTATAACTCTTTATGATGTATCTCACCTTGTTGACCCCCTTTGACCATGGCTTCCTGGAAACAGAAGCCATAAATCAGACAGGTGGTGAGACCTGCGGAGTCGGAAATCCATGAAAAGGAAAGAAATGAAATGCAAATGTTGCTCCTCTACCTGCACCATCCAGATGGTTTATTGATTTTCACGTTTCGTTGTTTTACCAGCTAGCTGTGCGAGTGCTGGAAATTGTGTCATTATAAATAGTTCCACTGCGATAAGGCTTCTAAATACCATAAACAAGACGCACATTTTTTTCCCTTTTTTGTGTGTCAAATCAAACTCTGCGTTTTAAACTTTAAATGTTAACGATGAGTTGGTTACTTGAATGTTATTCTCTGAATGACTGATGTGTAACTAGACAATCGACGGTTTCCATTTGACTGTTTTCATTCGGCTGTTTCAATTCGACCGTTTCCGTTCGACTGTTCCCTCCCGACTGTTGCTGTCCATACCTTGATTCCCGTCACGTCTTTAGTCCCCACTGGTCCATCCATCTCTTGGGTTTAGTACACATGTAAAGTCATTTGTTCTGACCAAGTATCTCCTCTATGTCTGATGGCACTTGGACTGGGAAAAACCTGGCAAGATCTGGGTTACTTACCAAGTCCCATGTACAGTGCTGATGTATGGCGACTGGGGAGCGATATGAAATGACCCGTCATGGGGACAACCGCCGGATATTTACGGTTATTCCCTCCCCCGCTCCCACTCAGTTAAATCCATGGGAAAAACCTTTTTTAGATGGTGACAAGTAGTGACAACTCAGATAAACATGCAAACAGGTATGAATATTTGAAGGGCTGGGGGGGGGGAGTAGGATGTCTAGCTGTAAATTGACTTAGTTGTGTTTTTAAATCCCTTATATTAACTTCACCGGCGTCTCTGTCTCTCTCTCTCTCTGTCTGTCTTGGGCGGGCGGAAAATTAGAAGTAAAAAATGACCCACTTCCCGTGATCCGATCAAGCTGAAATTTGGCACACTGACCCGTCTGACCTAACAATGCATCGTATCAAAATTTCAGATCGATCGAACGTACCGTAATTAAATTAATGCATTTTTAGTTTATCCTTATATGAGGTATGTAATTCAAATTCACGGTTTGTTATTGTTTTTTTTCCCACGTGAAATTTTGAGCTGACGCATTGAGGCGACCCAACGAAGCGACGGGGCGCTTTTGTTTACATTTTACGTGTCACTCTGAGCTCGGTCAAGCGAATCAGTGACCAGACTTTTCCCCTCTCCCCCTCCCACCCACCCCTCCCCCCACCCCTCCCCCCTAGGGTTATGAAGCAAACTTGAGTTAAGACAGATTCAGTCTGTAAATGTTTGAAAATAATCAATACTGTTAGTTATGTCTCATATATAAGGGATTTATAGTCAAAAACTTTGTTTTTACTGGTTTGTTGTTTTTTCTTCTAACGTTAGCAACAAGAAAGGGTAAAGTATATTATTTTTAAATCCCTTATATTAACTTTGCGGTCGTCTCTGTCGTCATCTTATGGGCTCGGCGGGCGGGTCCCTTATATTAACTTCGCGGCCGTCTCTGTCGTCATCTCATGGGCTGGGCGGGTGGGCGGAAAAACAAAAGTCGAAAATGACCCACTTCCCGTGATCGGATCGAGCTGAAATTTGGCACACGGACCCGTCTAACCTAACAATGCATCGTATCAAAATTTCAGATCGATCGAACGTACCGTAATTAAATTAATGCATTTTTAGTTTATCCTTATATGAGGTATGTAATTCAAATTCACTGTTTGTTATTTTTTTTTCTCCCACTTCCACGTGAGTTTGAGTTGACGCCGACCGTCGTGTTGACGCCGACCGTCGTGCCGACACCCCCTCACATCCCACCCCCATTTATTAAAGACAAGGGACATCACTCGGTGTCAGTCTGTAAATGTTTGAAAATAACCAATACTGTTAGTTATGTCTCATATATACGGGATTTATAGTCAAAAACTTTGTTTTTACGGTTTTTTTAAAATTAAATCCCTTATATTAACTTCACCGGCGTCTCTCTGTCTCTCTCTCTGTCTGTCTTGGGCGAGCGGAAAAACAAAAGTCAAAAAATGACCCACTTCCCGTGATCCGATCAAGCTGAAATTTGGCACACGGACCCGTCTCACCTAACAATGCATCGTATCAAAATTTCAGATCGATCGAACGTACCGTAATTAAATTAATGCATTTTTAGTTTATCCTTATATGAGGTATGTAATTCAAATTCACGGTTTGTTATTGTTTTTTTGCCACGTGAAAGTTTGAGCTGACGCATTGAGGTGATCCCAACGAAGCGACGGGGCGCTTTTGTTTACATTTTACGTGTCACTCTGAGCTCGGTCAAGCGAATCGGTGACCAGACTTTTCCCCTCTCCCCCTCCCACCCACCCCTCCCCCCCTAGGGTTTTGAAGCAAACTTGATTTAAGACAGATTCAGTCTGTAAATGTTTGAAAATAATCAATACTGTTAGTTATGTCTCATATATAAGGGATTTATAGTCAAAAAACTTTGTTTTTACGGGTTTGTTTTATTAAATACCCTTATATTAACTTCGCGGCCGTCTCATCATCGCATCATCTCATGGGCTGGGCGGGCGGAAAAACAGAAGTCAAAAATGACCCACTTACCGTCATCCGATCGAGCTGAAATTTGGCACACCAGCCCGTCTCACCTAACAATGCATCGTATCAAAATTTCAGATCGATCGAACGTACCGTAATTAAATTAATGCATTTTTAGTTTATCCTTATCTAACGTATGTAATTCAAATTCACGGTTTGTTATTGTTTTTTTCTTCCACTTCCACGTGAGTTTGAGTTGACGCCGACCGTCGTGCCGACACCCCCTCACGTCCCACCCCCATTTATTAAGGACAAGGGACATCACTCGGTGTCAGTCTGTCAATGTTTGTAGCGTTTGAAAATAATCAATACTGTTAGTTATGTCTCATATATAAGGGATTTATAGTCAAAAACTTTGTTTTTACGGGTTTGTTTTTATTAAATATCCCTTTTTCTCATTGGTTTGTTTTTGCCAATATCCAAGCCCGTAATCGCATGCTTGACTTCCCCTGATATAGCGTTGGCTGGCCGTTACGCTTGAAGAACTCCTGGTTCGTCCGTGAAAACATCATTGGTATCTTAACTATCGTCTCATTTAACATTTTACTTCTAAATAATAGACAAGTGCTCAATGTTGTGTCTACCAAGTCATATGACGTCTTTGCATATTTCCAAGTTATATGACGTCTTTGAATTTGACAAGTTATATGACGTCTTTGTATTTGACAAGTTATATTACGTCTTTGTATTTTTCCAAGTTATATGACGTCTTTGAATTTGACAAGTTATTTGACGTCTTTGAATTTGACAAGTTATTTGACAAGTTATATGACGTCTTTCAATTTGACAAGTTATATGACGTCTTTGCATTTTTCCAAGTTATATGACGTCTTTGAATTTGACAAGTTATATGACGTATTTGAATTTTCCAAGTTATATGTCGTCTTTGAATATGACAAGTTATATGACGTCTTTGCATTTTTCCAAGTTATATGACGTCTTTGAATTTGACAAGTTATATGACGTATTTGAATTTTCCAAGTTATATGTCGTCTTTGAATTTGACAAGTTATATGACGTATTTGAAATTGACAAGTTATATGACGTATTTGTGATTGTCAAGTCCGTCATATAGAATTACATTTCAGAAGCGATTCGTGCAATTTGGTAAAATAGATTTTTACATTTATTTTCTTTTGATATCTTTTATTAAAAAATGGAGACCAAATAATAGGTTCAAGCACCAGACTTGGAGAATAAGTAAGAACATTTGAAATGTCATGGCGAACTTCGTGTGAAACATATACGTTTATCAGCGTTAGTTGTTAATTGGAACAAGAAAAGCAAGTGTCGTATGGTGTCTAAGAGGTGTCGTATGGTGTCTAAGAGGTGTCGTATGGTGTCTAAGAGGTGTCGTATGGTGTCTAAGAGGTGTCGTATGGTGTCTAAGAGGTGTCGTATGGTGTCTAAGAGGTGTCGTATGGTGTCTAAGAGGTGTCGTATGGTGTCTAAGAGGTGTCGTATGGTGTCTAAGAGGTGTCGTATGGTGTCTAAGAGGCGTCGTATGGTGTCTAAGAGGTGTCGTATGGTGTCTAAGAGGTGTCGTATAGTGTCTAAGAGGTGTCGTATGGTGTCTAAGAGGTGTCGTATGGTGTCTAAGAGGCGTCGTATGGTGTCTAAGAGGCGTCGTATGGTGTCTAAGAGGTGTCGTATGGTGTCTAAGAGGCGTCGTATGGTGTCTAAGAGGCGTCGTATGGTGTCTAAGAGGCGTCGTATGGTGTCTAAGAGGCGTCGTATGGTGTCTAAGAGGCGTCGTATGGTGTCTAAGAGGTGTCGTATGGTGTCTAAGGGGCGTCGTATGGTGTCTAAGAGGTGTCGTATGGTGTATAAGAGGTGTCGTATGGTGTTTAAGAGGTGTCGTATGGTGTCTAAGAGGCGTCGTATGGTGTCTAAGAGGTGTCGTATGGTGTCTAAGAGGTGTCGTATGGTGTCTAAGAGGTGTCGTATGGTGTCTAAGAGGTGTCGTATGGTGTCTAAGAGGCGTCGTATGGTGTCTAAGAGGCGTCGTATGGTGTCTAAGAGGTGTCGTATGGTGTCTAAGAGGTGTCGTATGGTGTCTAAGAGGTGTCGTATGGTGTCTAAGAGGTGTCGTATGGTGTCTAAGAGGTGTCGTATGGTGTCTAAGAGGTGTCGTCGTATGGTGTCTAAGAGGTGTCGTATGGTGTCTAAGAGGTGTCGTATGGTGTCTAAGAGGCGTCGTATGGTGTCTAAGAGGTGTCGTATGGTGTCTAAGAGGTGTCGTATGGTGTCTAAGAGGCGTCGTATGGTGTCTAAGAGGTGTCGTATGGTGTCTAAGAGGTGTCGTATGGTGTCTAAGAGGTGTCATAGTGAGTAAATATTGGCTGTAATTTAGGTAAACAAAAAAGGATGAAGAAGAAAGCAGATTTGTAAATATAGACTAGCCCATAGAGTCTAACGGTTAATAGTTCCATGTTAAGTGTGAAGTCGTTTATAGATGTAATCATGGTGCAGAAACTCGAGGTGTGTCGAAAGGTTACATCTTTTCATCACTTTGAAATAGTCAAACAAACCCGTAGATTCAAATCTCCTTTGAAAATTAAACATCAATTTTTTTTCTCTAAACTTTCAAGAATATTGATTTTATGTTTAAGATATGTTTCTAAACCCTGTTCCCCCATAACCTTCCCCTAATAACACCCCACTCATGACACCTCCCTCATGACATCCCATAATAACACCCCACTCCTGCCAGGTCACACTTCACGTGCCACGCGCGGACAATTCCCTCACAGCCTTTGTCTCCTAAGCGAAACGTTAAGTTCAAGTTGACATCTCTAAACAACCAAGCGATCACTGGTTAACGTTGAAGCCCTCCAGCCGCCCTCGGGCCATATGCCGATTAGAACAGAGCGTCTCTTGTCCCAGTTGCTTCCAAAAGTCAGCTGTAATCAGACCCGCCCCCTCCCCTGTCCCCCGTGAAGTTATGACCAGGACTGGACATTAATCTTCCTGCCCAGTTGTTATTTAACCCAGGTGTCATTTTAACCAAGTAACCTCCCCCCCCTCCTTCAATTGTCCCATGTCCTCTCGGTTGCTGATGACGATGGCTTATTTATTAAGAACTCTGATTGGAGAGTGTAGAGAGTAGAGTCTGAGTAGAGAGTAGAGTCTGAGTAAAGAGTAGAGTCTGAGTAGAGAGTAGAGTCTGAGTAGAGAGTAGAGTCTGAGTAGAGAGTAGAGTCTGAGTAGAGAGTAGAGTCTGAGTAGAGAGTAGAGTCTGAGTAGAGAGTAGAGTCTGAGTAGAGAGTAGAGTCTGAGTAGAGAGTAGAGTCTGAAGAGAGTAGAGTCTGAGTAGAGAGTAGAGTCTGAGTAGAGAGTAGATAGTATCGACTCATGTCTTCCAGCAGTTTCTAGTTCAGTTACTGGAAATTTAGAGGAGACATGATATGGCATGGTTTCTCTCTCCCCCCCCCTCAAAATCTCATTTTAACTTGGTCTGTCACAATGTCATTTAAATTTGACATATCACGAATTCATTTTAACTTGACTTTGACAATGTCATTTAAATTTGACATATCACGAATTCATTTTAACTTGACTTTGACAATGTCATTTAAATTTGACATGTCACGAATTCATTTTAACTTGGTCTGTCACAAATGCATTTCAAACCTATATGTTACAATTTCATTTTTACAAAATATTTCACGGTTAAATTACAGTTGAGTTGGGCCTGATGTGTTTAGATTTCAAACTTGACAACGAAACATGCTCCATGGGACATTTTTTCAATGAGCTTCCGAGGGGACATAACTTCTTTCAAAGAGGTTTAGAGGGGAAATAACTTCTAATTTCCTTGCGACCACGTGTTATCTGCATTCTCTCGAGCTCTTCATAATTCCAGAGTTACCCTTGGTTGCCAAGGTTGCGAGACGGAAGGCACCTTTTCAATGAAATTCAAATTGTATGCTGAGTACACACGCACACACTCACAAAGCTACACACACGTGACACGGCAGATGTCAAATATTGCTCTCAAATCCATTGATGTCGCAGCGGTTTAAATGTCACCCTGTCTGGATGCTCCATAGCACGTGTCTGACATGGCTGAACGTGACGTCATGCACAGCACCTATGTTCCCTTTAAGCTGCGCGACCGCGCAGATATCTGACTGATTCCGCGCAGCAGTTTAGAAATATTGCTTAAAAAATTGATGATGTGTAACTTTGCACACGGACCAACGAACCTTAGTGGGAGCATTGCACAGCACGTGTCTGACATGGCTGAATGTGACGTCATACATAGCACGTGTCTGACATGGCTGAATGTGACGTCATGCATAGCACGTGTCTGACATGGCTGAATGTGACGTCATGCATAGCATGTGTCTAACATGGCTGAATGTGACGTCATACATAGCATGTGTCTAACATGGCTGAATGTGACGTCATACATAGCACGTGTCTGACATGGCTGAATGTGACGTCATGCATAGCATGTGTCTAACATGGCTGAATGTGACGTCATACATAGCACGTGTCTAACATGGCTGAATGTGACGTCATACATAGCACATGCCTAATTTAAACATGGCTGAATGTGACGTCATACATAGCACGTGTCTAACATGGCTGAATGTGACGTCATACATAGCACGTGTCTAACATGGCTGAATGTGACGTCATACATAGCACGTGTCTAACATGGCTGAATGTGACCTCATACGAAATGTTTTTAGCAAAGGGACTTTTTTACAAACCATTTCTAATTTTACAACACTATCAACTTATCCTATTATTATACCACGATATTGGTACAGTTACAGCGTCCAAGCACTGAATGTGAGATTTGTCTACTAATTTAATTCTAGGTGTTTGTGTTTACATTCAAGACAAGCCCGGAGTGACCTGCTCCCATTATCATACCTTCCCTTACTCTTTTTATCAAACCATACCGTACTTCCTTTATCATACCATAGCATACCCTATTCCCTTTGCCGATCCCTACCCTTATTTACCATACCGCCCGCCGCGTCCTTCACCCCCTTCCCCCCGTCTCCTCCTATTGATACCCGTACATTCCTGAGATTCCCACGTCACAGGTAATGACCGCAAGACATCACTAACACGTCTGTCTTTATGTGGCTCATTAAATCCGCCGGGGTCTGGAATACAGTTAAGATAAAATACGACATGATAGTTCATCTAGCAACTGGTCTTCTAACGTGACCTTGGATCCTAACATGATAGTTCATCTAACAACTGGTCTTCTGACGTGACCTTGGATCCTAACATTACCGCGTAACCTTACATGAGCTCTCATTCTAATTTGACCTTTCATCTTAAAATAATTCAGAAACCTAACATGATTTCAGATCCTAACATGACTTCAGATCCTAACATGACTTCAGATATAACATGTGGCATCTCACAGTACATATTATTATCTCAACATGATATATACCGCTGCTGCCTCTATGATCGTATGCTGTCTACTAAATGACAAAACATAAAATGTCACAACAAGATCAAATAATCTACAGTTGAGATATGAGAGTATATCCACCTTACAGTTTAATCTCGAACCAAAGTCTTGTGTCATACAATGGAAATTTTAGATAGAACTGGCTTTATGTCGGCACAATTATTTTGGCGTGGGAACCAAGTCGCTAATTTTTAAAAGTATTTTGT
This sequence comes from Ampullaceana balthica, assembly GCA_944989445.1. Taxonomy (NCBI): domain Eukaryota; kingdom Metazoa; phylum Mollusca; class Gastropoda; family Lymnaeidae; genus Ampullaceana; species Ampullaceana balthica. The sequence continues at coordinate 3,442,867 of CALYLW010000005.1, read as the reverse complement.
TTTCTTTATCTGGAAAGATATTTCTCTTATACTGCCAATTTTTTTTATTTTATAAAATATTTATTTTTACTTTAGTGTTGTCCATTATTTCTAAAACAAAATTCACCACCTTCCAATTAGAAATAGAATTAAATTTAGCAGCAAACACTCAAGAGAAGGCAGTATTTAATGACGTCATAACACTCCTAGATGTTAACAGCATAGTGGAGTTTAACGCCTGGAGCTCTAAAGCTGGTACTAGTATCAATTAATATCATGCTGTTGGATCAATTGTGCTATTAGAGTTAACATCGGAAACGATCGTTTGTAGACCAGCCACCATGCGTTAGAGAAATAAGACCATGCGTTAGAGAAATAAGACCATTGATAAAAGCAAAGTGACCTCGAGTTAGAGAAATGAGAGCATGAGCTAGAGAAATGTGACGATGGGTTAAAGAAATGTGACCATGGGTTAGAGAAATGTGACCATGGGTTAAAGAAATGTGACCATGGGTTAGAGAAATGTGACCATGGGTTAGAGAAATGTGACGATGGGTTAAAGAAATGTGACCATGGGTTAGAGAAATGTGACCATGGGTTAGAGAAATGTGACGATGGGTTAGAGAAATGTGACCATGGGTTAGAGAAATGTGACCATGGGTTAGAGAAATGTGACGATGGGTTAAAGAAATGTGACCATGGGTTAGAGAAATGTGACCATGGGTTAGAGAAATGTGACCATGGGTTAGAGAAATGTGACCATGGGTTAGAGAAATGTGACCATGGGCTAGACTAATCAAGGCGAACAGAAACGTAACGAATGTTACAACCTCTGACATCCCCGTTTCTAGGAACGTGTTACTATCTTGTCGTGTAACACCTTTATGTTACAACCGAGGATGCCTGGAATGACCTTTGAACCAGTTTGTACACTGTAAATTAGATTTATCTTTCATCCCAGGAGATTGTAAGGAAACAGTACACCGTAATCAACGTTGCTCAACATAGGCTAGGGTCGTAAACATTGGGTTCTAGCCGGAGGTTTTGGGGGTCTTGTCTAGGGATCCTACACTAAAGTAGGGGTCCATGCAGGCCCTGTTAGTAAAAGGGTTTCTGGGGTGGATGGGGGTCCGTTAAAAATGGGTTTATGGGCTGGTGGGGACAACCACTGTGAAGACCGAAATATAAGGGGAGCAACCTCCTCAATGCAAGTTCGTAGGGGGGAACAAACTCCTCAATGAAAACAGACATAAAAAAGGGGGGGGGGCAACCACACGAATGTAGAAAGGCTTTGGAAAGGGGAGGGGTGGCGAACTCTTTGATGACTGCCCGTCTTCTGACGTCACGTTCGGGGGGGGGGTAATAAGGAAACAATCGACGAGTGTTGGTTATGATGTTTTGAGCCAACTTTTCATCCGAGACCAGTAGCTGCGAGGGCTGGTGAAATGCACACTGCACGAGTGATGAAGGAGTAATGAACTCTCGAAACAAGGGGGAGAATCCTCTCACCCATGTCAAGGGGCATAGCTTCTTGTTGTCAGTAAACACTGGAGACTAGGGAGAGAAAAAAAACAACGGTTGCTGAAGGCCGGGGAAAAACTTGAAGTTGGAATGTTGTAGTTGTAAAACATGCGGGTCTATTGGACTGCATTAGATTGTGAATTGTGAGCGTACACATTCAAGCGTCATTGAATCGAGTGAGTGTCCATGAGTTGAGTGGTTGATGTTTGAAAGGAGATTTGAACTTGACGGTCCACCCGACCGAAGCCAAGTTTGAAATAAACGATTCGATGTATAAGGTGTATCGTGTGCTCTGCGATGTATGAGGTGTAATATGTGCCCTGTGATGTATGAGGTGTAATATCTGCCCTGCGATGTATGAGGTGTAACATGTGCCCTGCGATGTATGAGGTGTAATATCTGCCCTGTGATGTATGAGGTGTAATATGTGCCCTGCGATGTATGAGGTGTAATATGTGCCCTGCGATGTATGTGGTGTAATATCTGCCCTGCGATGTATGAGGTGTAACATGTGCCCTGCGATGTATGAGGTGTAATATCTGCCCTGTGATGTATGAGGTGTAATATGTGCCCTGCGATGTATGAGGTGTAATATGTGCCCTGCGATGTATGTGGTGTAATATCTGCCCTGCGATGTATGAGGTGTAACATGTGCCCTGCGATGTATGAGGTGTAATATCTGCCCTGCGATGTATGAGGTGTAATATGTGCCCTGCGATGTATGAGGTGTAATATCTGCCCTGCGATGTATGAGGTGTAACATGTGCCCGCGATGTATGAGGTGTAATATGTGCCCTGCGATGTATGAGGTGTAATATCTGCCCTGCGATGTATGAGGTGTAATATGTGCCCTGCGATGTATGTGGTGTAATATCTGCCCTGCGATGTATGAGGTGTAACATGTGCCCGCGATGTATGAGGTGTAATATGTGCCCTGCGATGTATGAGGTGTAATATCTGCCCTGCGATGTATGAGGTGTAATATGTGCCCTGCGATGTATGTGGTGTAATATCTGCCCTGCGATGTATGTGGTGTAACATGTGCCCGTGATGTATGTGGTGTAACATGTGCCCTGCGATGTATGAGGTGTAACATGTGCCCGTGATGTATGAGGTGTAACATGTGCCCGTGATGTATGAGGTGTAACATGTGCCCGTGATGTATGAGGTGTAACATGTGCCCGTGATGTATGAGGTGTAACATGTGCCCGTGATGTATGAGGTGTAACATGTGCCCGTGATGTATGAGGTGTAACATGTGCCCGTGATGTATGAGGTGTAACATGTGCCCGTGATGTATGAGGTGTAACATGTGCCCGTGATGTATGAGGTGTAACATGTGCCCGTGATGTATGAGGTGTAACATGTGCCCGTGATGTATGTGGTGTAATATGTGCCCTGCGATGTATGTGGTGTAACATGTGCCCGTGATGACCTACCTATCAGTTATAACTGTATCATTAACTCAGACCGGTTCTTTGGGAGAGCTAAACTTGCAGCGTCATCTGACAACGTGCGCATGCACCGGGCAACATTCCAACTGACGTGCACCCAGTTCAAGAATCGTTGGCTGGCGGGTAATCAGCTCAGTCATAGTCTGCGTCTGGCTAATATAGTTAGTGCTCGACTTACGACCAATGTTCCCTCTAGTGGTCGTTGGTCCGTGTGCAACGTAAAAAAAACAACAACAACAAACAACTTGTGTGCAAAGTTTCAAAGCATCAATTTTTTATACAATTTTTTTTCTTCAAAAATTGTTTCGCGGTAATCCTAAACAGCCGCGCGGCGTTTGTCAGATATCTGCGCGGTCGCGTAGCCGAGCAGCTTAAAGGGAACATGGCTTGAGACCTGTGCAGCCTGCGACCATTCGACTTTACGACCACAATCGATTTCAGATTTATTTCAGCGTCACTTGTATACATGTTCCAGGATACTTTTGTTTATAGTTTTATATCGGAAATTATGATTTATAACAATAATAAAATAAATTTATGCTTTATTTTAACTTAGATATTTTTATATTATCACTTCACATTACTGTACATATAGAGTACTCAACTTACGACCTGTACATATAGAGTATTCAACTTACGACCAAGTGACCGTCCATAAAGTACGTCACGCGCCGAAGGGGGGGGGGTATAAGAAAGTGTGACAGTTTGTGACAGGATAGAGGGGGTCCGGCCATGTGTGACGTCACGGTATTTTATATTAAATTTTAATTATTTTGCTAATTAAAAAATCAACATTTTGTTCGAAAGTGTGACGTACTTAAGGGGGGGGGGAGGATCCGAGATTTGTGACAGTTTGTGACGGGGGAGGGGGGAGTTAAAAATGGTTAAAAAAAGCGTGACGTACTTTATGGACGGCCCGCAAATCGATTTACGACCGGTAAGCAGGCAAGTACGTTAAGTGTCATTTATGGATACAGTAGGTGACATCCTGGCACGTGGCGGCAGAGTAATCCTTCAGTATATCACTGGGCACTGCGGTGTGCCGCATTCCGACAGGGAAGATCAGTTGGCAACCCAGCCCTACCCGACAGCCCGATGACCGCCCGATGACCCAGCTGGGGGCAAACTCGTGGCTTAAAGATCACTTCCGAGAGCTGGGCATCTGGAGACACGGCCAGAAAGGTTTACCGGTATATACAGCGACTGAGCAAAAGCGATGGCTGCTAGGGAATTGAATGTGGCAATCAGGCACACATAACACGGATGAGGACTGATCACTGTCCCACACGGAGCTACCTGTACAAATTTGACACGAGCAGGGAACTGGCCTGTCGTTTATGTGGCAACTCCGAGGAGACGGTAGAACACCTGGTGGTGGAGTGCCACTAGCTGACGGAGGACCTGGATGGAGAATCTCCGATACCTGTGGGAAAGCATCTTAACGGCGATGTCCGCTTGATGAGGCTAGCATGCGATACATTGAGCCGGTTCCTAAGAGTTTAACTCGACTCAGCAAAGAATGTCAAGTCATTTACGACCGGTCTGTCGGAGTAGATTGTGGACGTAGGTCAAAGCACTAGCTGTACTTCTATCATAGCCAGTGGTTGGTAGATAACCACATCTATGGTGTATATATCTCAGGGTATCTCAAACTTTCTTTTCGTTACCCAGTTTTGTATAATTGTCACTCCAACTTTGGAACAGTCATTGGAACATGACTTTATACCATTGACATTGGAACATGACTTTATACCATTGGCATTGGAACATGACTTTATACCATTGGCATTGGAACATGACTTTATACCATTGGCATTGGAACATGACTTTATACCATTGGCATTGGAACATGACTTTATACCATTGGCATTGGAACATGACTTTATACCATTGGCATTGGAACATGACTTTATACCATTGGCATTGGAACATGACTTTATACCATTGGCATTGGAACATGACTTTATACCATTGGCATTGGAACATGACTTTATACCATTGGCATTGGAACATGACTTTATACCATTGACATTGGAACATGACTTTATACCATTGGCATTGGAACATGACTTTACAGTGGAAAATGACTCCGCACACGGCTTTCGGTTATTATGTTAAAGTATTTTTATACTGATTTAAGAAGTCAGTAAATCAAAGTGACAGCCTAACTATAAATTAAAAGCTCGGTGCACTAAGAACACGGCAAACATATTCTTTTTTTTTGTAGATCTATAAACGAAATTTTTATTAGTAAATGCGAGCTGAGATGTGAAGCTGTAAGATAGGCCAACAAGTCGTTTGACGTAACATTTGAATGCAAGAGTGCAGTGTTTACATTTATCTACTGACCACACCAGTAGGAGCCCATAATCTATGTCAAGGTCGATTTGTTCTCTCATCGTGTGTCTGGTCATCGGATGACGTCATATGACCAGGTAGAGAACAAAGTTAACTGCCGACATGAATGATGAATGACGAATTGTGATTTTCAGTTTGATAATGAAGCTAAACGACCAGACAAAGGATGCAGCAAATGGGCAGCTAGATAACAGTGGTCAAGCGGGAAGCGCGCTTGACTGGCGTACCGAAAAGGCAGGGATTTGTTCCCCGGTGCCAATGGTGTCCCTGAGTTCACCCAGCTCCGAATAGGTACCTGGCACTAGTTAGGGAAACAAAGGGAATAGCGTGGGCCCTCATAGCCGTGGCCTGTGAACGCTGCGTCAATCACTTGTCAATACGTTCTTATCAGAACGTAGGACGCAATAATCTTCTGTATAGAAGGAGTGTCTGTAATAGATAAGTCTGGATAATATAAATTATGAAATCAACACAAAGCTCCAATCGACCAACCAGTTTTAAACAAACAATACAATGTTCACTTTGAATGTCTTCGTTTTCCTCTTCTCCCGATAACTTGATCTCTTAAATAAAAAATAAAAATAAATTCCCTCTCCCCCTCTCCCCACCCCTTTTACCACGTGACAGGTGCAGGTATCGTCTGCACACAGACCCTCCATTTTTATGCATGTTGTGTTCACTTTTCAAAATAGCTCCCCATCAGTTTTATTGGTCCTGTATTATGCTTTACGTTAAATTCCAACATGAGTCAATCTGACCTCCGTGTAACCATTGGAGACCACGTGGTTCTGGGAGAGGGCTCCACGGGGAGGGAGACCTGGACTGACATGAGATGACAATATAATCTGGCGTTGAGTTGCCCCGTGTGTCATGTCATACATGCCACATGTCATCTGCTGGGTTATCTCTACCAGCTTATTTTTAACACCTCGTTCATCTCTGTACACAAATTGTACACACTCACACGCGGACACACACACACACACAGAGAGAGAGAGAGAGAGAGAGAGAGAGAGAGAGAGAGAGAGAGAGAGAGAGAGAGAGAGAGAGAGAGAGAAAAGGTGAGCTTTTGGTAATCTAATTTAAAAATGATATGTATTGCATTTAAGGTACTTTTAAAGTGGACGTGTTAAGGCTTATTTTTATTGAACGATTCATAAAATCCAACATACGAATTATTGGAACATCCAGTGTGAAAATGTTATTAATGTATGTATTTTATTTACCATTGTTCTTTGAATTTCCAAAGACTTAGCGTGAATACAAACATTGCATAGGTAGGAAGGTGTTTTGACAAATATGTCTAAATTGTTTTTCATACATTTCTTTTCAGGTAAAAAGTATTTATCAAAACCCATCGATACGAAATTTTATCAATGTCGTCGTGGTGAAGCTCGTCATATTTGAAACATCCTGGGTAAGTACCATGTTTGTCTCCCTCAATAACACCGTTGTTTAGCTCCCTTTCGGTAAGCCGATATTGTCTCCCCCGCAAGGCTGTCATTTGTTTGGCTCCTCTTGTAAGCTCCGTGTTTGTCTCCTCATGGATTAGGTTTTGCCCCCTGCAACAAATCAGCCCTGGTTAGCTCCCCCGGCTTATCTCGTCTAAAGGGAGTGAACTCTTTGGTCCCCGTCTTTCCGTGAAATCTCCCATGCGAGACATTTGAGTAGAAACATTGACGTAAAACTGAGAGCTAGGCGTGTCATTAGAAAAATTGACGTAAAACTGAGAGCTAGGCGTGTCATTAGAAACATTGTCGTAAAACTGAGAGCCAGGCGTGTCATTAGACTGTCCAGCTTTACCAGCCACGGAAAGAATGGCTCGGTGGACATCATGTCTAAATAATCACGTGTCATCATCTGAATGTGTCTGTGAACCAATTGTTTGTTCCTTATGGAACTAAAAATACATTTTTTTAAAAAATTATAAATATTTTCCAAATGAAAATTTGCATTTCTACGCATACCTGAAATTATGTTTTCATCATTCTACACTTAACCTACGAGAAATAGAAAAACTGCCAGTGAGGTTCATTGACATGGATATGTTCATGCAAATCTATCTAATTTTAAAAAAAAGTTCCTCCTGAATGTTAAATCTTCCTTTCCAATCTTTTATACATTCCCTTATTTTGTTTTTCTTATTTATTGAACGATTACATTAACAATTTTCGGGAGGCAAATAAAACACACTAACATGCTTACAAGCATAGCGAAACAAAAACAAAACTGCCATTATAATTTTTATATATTTTTTAAATTAATTAATTAATTAATTATTTATTTTTATTTTATTTTTTGGGGAAATGTTTTAAAGATTAATTAGAATAGAAAAACAACAAAGAGAGCAGGTAATATTTTGTGGAAAAGTTCTTTAAAGTTTTTGTGGTTAAGCGAATTTGAAACTGTTCATTATTTTATGATTGAATGGAAATACCTGTGTAATATCAAGAGTTTGGCATATCTTATAAAGAGGATATGTTTATAAATAGGTTTGACGTGTGGTAAGTTGATGTTGTGTCTATTGGGATATCTTATAAAGAGGATATGTTTATAAATAGGTTTGACGTGTGGTAAGTTGATGTTGTGTCTATTGGGATATCTTATAAAGAGGATATGTTTATAAATAGGTTTGACGTGTGGTAAGTTGATGTTGTGTCTATTGTATAAACGTTGAGAACGTTTAGATTCAATGACGACGATTCTCCGACTAAATAATATACTATAGATGTATGATGGGCCCTTTACTTTTATATTTATTGAGCCTAAGGTTTGTGATGTAGAAAGAATTACGCCCATAGCACAAACTTCGGGACTCACACAACTTGACACAACCAAACGTCACATGATGTCCCTAACATTTTTCCCATCTGCTCCTCACTATGTAATACAGATCGTCTGTTGTGAAACTCAATGGGTTGACATTAATGACATTTCACCTTTCAGCCCCGCCCCCCCCCCTTCACCCATTATGTGGACTTTTTACTAGGGTGATCTCACCAGAAACTATTATAGCAATAATAACTAAACGAAGTGGCAAGGAGGAGAGGAACCATAACCCACTTTCCTCTGCTCTGGAGGAACGTGATACTATTTTAACATTCGGTACATGTATGGGTTACCTAGATAGGTATTGGACAACTGTCCGGTGTGTCCGTTTCTTAAGACAGCACTGACCGAAACAGACTTTAACACTCCCCCTAACAAAAATTTGGCCTAAAGGTCGTCTCTTTACGAAAGCTCCCTCTCTCTCTCTTCTCTCTCTCTCTCTCTCTCTCTCTCTTTAACAACCTGTACATTATATCAAATATATCCAAAATCTTAAACAATTTAATAATCATGTTCTAGTATTATTAATATAGATTTCATCAGTACTAACTGAGAAATAATAATGAACGCTATTTAATGGACTTGACTTTGCGTCACAGGAGCAGCCATTCAAGGTTACTCACAACGCAGCAACTACGCTAAAAGACTTCTGTTTGTGGCAGCATAAAATCAATGACTTGAATCCAAACAGTGAGCAACATTTTGACACAGCTATACTTCTCACAAGGTGGGCCAAGTGATAGCGTGGTGCCTCAGGTGGTGTGTCAGGGAGTGTGTCAGATGTGTGTCAAAGGGATCGGTTGGGGAAGGTGTCATGTGGTGTGTCAGGGAGTGTGTCAGGTTGGGTTTAAAATGTTACTTAATAAAGAGTATGTGTTCTGTTATGGTGTATTGTGCGTTATATGACATATTATTGTATACTAGACGCCCCGCGGCGTAGCATACGCCGCAGACTTGCTCATGGAGAGTTCTTTTACCCATTTAATGCACCTTTTTAGGGCGCCTACGGCGCCGACCTTTTTCAAAAGCCCAACTAACTTGTTCTTGTTTGATCAATACGAAATATTAAACTTTCTGAAATGCACACTAAGTATTTTATAATAGGGGTTGTAGGGCGCCTATGGCGCCCCCTTTGTTTTTGATGTTATAATTAACCATCATCAAATCCTCTTTTTTACATTGTTCCCTTTTTCAAAATTAAAATATCAGCGAAAACAATGACGTCATATAATTTTTTTTTACAGCGCATATTTAATTTGCACCCTTCTGATGCATTGGTGCAGTAATTTGGTGCGCTGCTTTCTAAAATTAGTATCTGTTGCACATGCAGCTTCTTGTTGCCTCGCAGGGTCCGACCACGAAGAGAATTATATATATAGATAGATAGATACTGCAGAACGTAAAGTTCAAGTGCACACTAAAATGATAAGGTGCGTTAGGGTGTGTATGGAATATTGAGATATATTGGTTTATAAACAATTTACTTTGTAGTTCCTTGTGATGTAGAGATATTTAAAATCCACTTACTGATTTTTTTTAAAGTCAAAGGGCAGTAACCAATAAAATTTATATATATATATTTTGTTACTTCCCTTTAACAACTTTTTATTTAGTATCTTAAAAACTTTCATATCAGTTCTTTGGCACACCATTTTATTGGGATTAATTCTTTATATATTTTCATATGCCACCCCCCCAACAAAAAAAAAGAACAACAACAAAAAAAAACAACAAACAAACAAACAAACCCAGTGGCATAACTTGGTTAGGTGCTGCCAACGAGCTTAGATTACATGCCTTGGAAAAGTGTGCCCCTCCATATTTATAGAAAATATTGCTCTACTCTCTCCGCCATGTGCAGCCTAAATTTATGCTTCTTGTAAAAAAAATGAAGTTTAAAAAATTGTTACTTTGATATTTTAAGATTTAGTTGCTGTTTTCATACTTTCAGAGAAGATATATGTAGAGCTCAAGGCAAGTGTGATACACTTGGTAGGTATCCTTGAACTTAATTCTAATCATTGGCCTGGTTCTATTTGGTTTGTTGACATTCATGATCTCATGGTAGGGCCCTTGAAGTGAAATACATCCATAATGAAGTTATTCCCATCCCCTTTTACTCAAGCATCATGAAATATTGTGAGAAGTACTTCACTGATTCAGCTGATGCCATACTATAAGTTATAAGAGTGTTTCAACTCAGCTCTGAGAGTACTTCAACTCAGCCAAAAGAGTACTTTATCTCATCTTTGAGAGTACTTTAACTCAGCTATGAGAGTACTTTAACTCAGCTATGAGAGTACTTTATCTCATCTTTGAGAGTACTTTAACTCAGCTATGAGAGTACTTTAACCCAGCTGTGAGAGTACTTTCACTCAGCTATGAGAGTACTTTAACTCAGCTATGAGAGTACTTTAACCCAGCTTTGAGAGTACTTTAACTCAGCTATGAGAGTACTTTAACCCAGCTGTGAGAGTACTTTAACTCAGCTATGAGAGTACTTTAACTCAGCTATGAGAGTACTTTAACCCAGCTGTGAGAGTACTTTAACTCAGCTATGAGAGTACTTTAACCCAGCTGTGAGAGTACTTTAACTCAGCTATGAGAGTACTTTATCTCATCTTTGAGAGTACTTTAACTCAGCTATGAGAGTACTTTAACCCAGCTGTGAGAGTACTTTAACTCAGCTATGAGAGTACTTTAACTCAGCTATGAGAGTACTTTAACTCAGCTATGAGAGTACTTTAACCCAGCTGTGAGAGTACTTTAACTCAGCTATGAGAGTACTTTAACTCAGCTGTGAGAGTACTTTAACTCAGCTGTGAGAGTACTTTAACTCAGCTATGAGAGTATTTTAACTCATCTTTGAGAGTACTTTAACTCAGCAATGAGAGTACTTTAACTCAGCTATGAGAGTACTTTAACCCAGCTGTGAGAGTACTTTAACTCAGCTATGAGAGTACTTTAACTCAGCTGTGAGAGTACTTTAACACAGCTATGAGAGTACTTTAACTCAGCTGTGAGAGTACTTTAACTCAGCTGTGAGAGTACTTTAACTCAGCTATGAGAGTACTTTAACTCAGCTATGAGAGTACTTTAACTCAGCTGTGAGAGTACTTTCACTCAGCTATGAGAGTACTTTAACTCAGCTATGAGAGTACTTTAACTCAGCTGTGAGAGTACTTTAACTCAGCTGTGAGAGTACTTTAACTCAGCTATGAGAGTACTTTAACTCAGCTGTGAGAGTACTTTAACTCAGCTGTGAGAGTACTTTAACTCAGCTATGAGAGTACTTTAACTCAGCTATGAGAGTACTTTAACTCAGCTGTGAGAGTACTTTCACTCAGCTATGAGAGTACTTTCACTCAGCTATGAGAGTACTTTAACTCAGCTGTGAGAGTACTTTAACTCAGCTGTGAGAGTACTTTAACTCAGCTATGAGAGTATTTTAACTCAGCTATGAGAGTATTTTAACTCATCTATGAGAGTACTTTTAACTCAGCTATGAGAGTACTTTAACACAGCTATGAGAGTACTTTAACTCAGCTTTGAGAGTACTTTAACTCAGCAATGAGAGTACTTTAACTCAGCTATGAGAGTACTTTAACTCAGCTATGAGAGTACTTTAACTCAGCTAATAGAGTACTATTTAAACTCAGCAATGAGAGTACTTTTAACTCAGCTATGAGAGTACTTTAACACAGCTATGAGAGTACTTTAACTCAGCTTTGAGAGTACTTTAACTCAGCCATGAGAGTACTTTAACTCAGCTATGAGAGTACTTTAACTCAGCTGTGAGAGTAGTTGAACTCAGCTGTGAGAGTACTTTAACTCAGCTGTGAGAGTAGTTGAACTCAGCTGTGAGAGTACTTTAACTCAGCTTTGAGAGTACTTTAACTCAGCCATGAGAGTACTTTAACTCAGCAATGAGAGTACTTTAACTCAGCTATGAGAATACTTTAACTCAGCCATGAGAGTACTTTAACTCAGCAATGAGAGTACTTTAACTCAGCTATGAGAGTACTTTAACTCAGCTATGAGAGTACTAACTATTTCAACTCATTGTCAACACATTTGAGTTAAAACAACATTGAATATCTATATTATTTGTGTATTGGCGAATATTTACCTAACAGCACTAACAAATCCAATAAATGTTCTCTGTTTGCCTCCACAGGTCTTGCTGAGCTTGGTACAGTCTGTGATGTTAGGAGGAGCTGCTCAATAATAGAAGACAATGGGATCAGTGCAGCCTTTACTATAGCACATGAGCTGGGGCATGTGTGAGTACCTTGACCTTACGTGTATCACTTGATTACACCAGCACCACCCCCATAGAACTAAATATATGGAACTCAAGCTAACAAACCAAACATAGAATTTCAAAGTGTACTTAATATTGCGCTTTTCACTGTTTAGCTTATACTTATGAAAGATCTTTAAATCATGACAACACATACTTACTAGTTTAGAGTCATTCTAAGTAATGTCTTTGGTTGACCAGTGGTCAATGAATGTTGACCAGTGATTTGATATGTGTCTGTTCAGGTTTAACCTCCCCCACGATGATGACAAGCAGTGCTCAGAGCTGCTACCAGATGACCAGAAGTTAGCATTCCATGTCATGTCCCCAACACTGGACTACAACGCTAGTCCCTGGGACTGGTCCAACTGCAGTGCCAAGCTTATGACCGAGTTTCTTGAGTAAGAACTTCAATAACACAAACATTCTGATATTCATCTAACACAACATTCTGATACTTATCTAACACAACATTCTGATACTTATCTAACACAACATTCTGATACTTATCTAATACAACATTCTGATACTTATCTAATACAACATTCTGATACTTATCTAACACAACATTCTGATACTTATCTAACACAACATTCTGATACTTATCTAATACAACATTCTGATACTTATCTAACACAACATTCTGATACTTATCTAACACAACATTCTGATACTTATCTGATTTGCTTAAATGAGTTTGAGTTATAATCTATTCTAAAGATTCACCCTTTAAAGTCAATATGCACGTGACAACATATGGTGGGAGGATCTAGACTTGATTTTTATTATATAGGAATGGGAGGAAGGGGTCAAGATTTGTTATGCACCATGTTGTGATTATTATCATTATATTTTAAACAAGTTTTCCCACCTCATGGTTCGTAACGGTGTTTTCTATATCCCAAGAGAATGTTCTTTAATAAATAGTAAAGTTGACCTCACATCAAACATTGGAGAACTTTATTAAGAATAGTGTCACTTAATTATCTTTTAAATTAACCCATCCGGCCATTGTTCTGCTGCCACAATAATTGTGTTCCATTATCTGTTATTGACAAATATAATGCTTTATGAACCCCTGCTTTATAAACATCTACTTTATAAACATCTGCTTTATGAACCCCTGCTTTATAAACATCTACTTTATAAACATCTACTTTATAAACATCTACTTTATAAACATCTACTTTATAAACATCTACTTTATAAACATCTACTTTATAAACATCTACTTTATAAACATCTACTTTATAAACAGTTTGAGTGGAATGACCTGATGTTTGAATTTTTCCTTACTTCCAAGATCTGGCCTAGCCACTTGCCTCCATGATGGAACACGAGTCAAAACTTGGACTAAAACAATGCAAGCTTTTAAAGATCCAGGAACAACGTACAAAGTTCATCAACAGTGCAAGCTGGTCTTTGGACAAGATTTTGTAGAGTGTCCATTCTCAGTAAGACTTGTGTTAAATTTACTTTTCACAACTTTGAAGTTAAATTATTTGTAAGAAATCATGTGGGAAGTCACAGAGAAAAGTAAATGTTACTGATGATATAATCTATCAATTAATTTAGAATCTCAAATATAATGAACAGCAGACTTTATGCTCTTATCAAAATAAAGAGCTGCTTATATCAAAGTATGTCACATCTTATGTCAAATAGTAATAAACTTCAATCACATTAGAGTACATTGAACAAAACAAAATATTTTACCCTTCAATCCTATATTTGGGGCTCAGTTTCTTATTTTACCCTCCAATCCTACATTTGGGGCTCAGTTTCTTATTTTACCCTCCAATCCTACATTTGGGGCTCAGTTTCTTATTTTACCCTCCAATCCTACATTTGGGGCTCAGTTTCTTATTTTACCCTCCAATCCTACATTTGGGGCTCAGTTTCTTATTTTACCCTCCAATCCTACATTTGGGGCTCAGTTTCTTATTTTACCCTCCAATCCTACATTTGGGGCTCAGTTTCTTATTTTACCCTTCAATCCTACATTTGGGGCTCAGTTTCTTATTTTACCCTTCAATCCTACATTTGGGGCTCAGTTTCTTATTGTACCCTTCAATCCTACATTTGGGGCTCAGTTTCTTATTTTACCCTCCAATCCTACATTTGGGGCTCAGTTTCTTTCTGTCAACTTCCAGAGTAACCCTTTATGTCGGAGATTATGGTGCACCAATAAGAACGACAACAAAACTGGGTGTCGTACAAAACACATGCCTTGGGCAGATGGCACACCATGTGCCCCAAACAAGGTAAACTTTAAGAAATGACTCATTACATTATTTAAGAGACTGCTTGTTGCTAGTAAAAAATGTTCAAAGGGACATTATCAGGAAATTTCCACTATGTGTTGTGCTAACACAGCAATGTTACTTGCATTATAACTGAGCAAAGACTTTCTCTGCTAATTAAGGATACATGATTTTTTACATTGAAATAACACAGACTAACCCACTTAATTTAACAAAGCATCTCCGATTATTTTTTAAGGACAATGCTAACCTGCCCCACATACACACACTCAAATATGTTACACACTTGAGTTGCATTTTCTTAAATTGTCATGATGCCTAAAAACTAGTGCTGCGGAAATTAACGATTAATTTCTCCATTAATCGTTAATTTTTTTTATTGATTAAAATTATTTTAATCGATAAAAATTCGATTAAAATTAAAGAAAATATTTATAATATTTTTAAAAAATTTATTAATAAATAATTAACTATTAATAATTAATAATAATTTATATATTTTTTAACGTACAAACTTCTCCCGCGTAATATTATAATTTATTTTATTACTTTATGTGGACCGGCAGACGTCAACTAAAAAATGGCTGACAGCATCAGCGCAGTTAAATTTAAACAAATAACTAGAAAGTTGAGCAAAAATATTGTTTTTAAGCTAACTGCGGATGGCAAAGTCGAAGATGGTGAAAAAGTTTACTGTGTTCACTGACATAAACAATTCTCTTTTAAAGGATCAAATACACCGCTGACGCAGTGGTGTCACTAGGGGGGTGCGGTGGGGGCGGACCACCCCGGGTGACACCATCAGGGGGGTGACACCAAAATGTAAAATTCTGTATGTTCCCATTATTTGGCACTGGAAAACTCGGAGGATTTCTATGGGTTAAGTCATGATGGGGTGACACCATGGGCTACCGCCCCGGGTGACACCAACCCTAGTGACGCCTCTGCGCTGACGTACCACCTTCAGCACAAATATCCGATCAAGTATCAACACATTGTCATAAAATTTAGTTCAAAATATTCTTAATTTTCAATGTCCGTGAGAAATGTTCAGTTTAATTACGTCATAAATTTCTATTTTTGGCTTTAATCGAAATTATCGATTAAGTAATCGATAATTTTTCAAAAGTTAACGATTAAATTTAAATTAATCGATAACAGCCCTACTAAAAACCAAAATGAAGATGAGAAAATATTAACTATAGATTAGAAAATTTGTTAAATGTTACTTTCAAAACATTAAAGTAGCATATTATTGTTTTTTTTAATTGTTTTATTGAAACCATTCCAGTTGTTGTTCATAAAGGTTTGAATGTTGGGTTTCATTGCTGAAAAGTTTGTCTGCTGAATTAGTTATAACTATTAATAATGTCACTCAAGCAATTACTACTTGTCTCACGAAACCAATTTTTGATATTGCCACATTGCCTACTACTAATATGACCCTAGACTAAAAGAAGACATTTTGTAGTTTCTTAGTTTCTTATTTAATAATTTTATTTAGGAATAGGGCCAAAAAATTTGACCTCACTGACTCATTCGTTTTTCTTCTCCAACCATAGAACAGTTTCTCTTACTCAGTGAGTCAACCATTTTGTTAATCTCTGCACATCATGTTTGATACATCATTGAATGTCAAGTAGAACATTAGCATCATCAAATAGACGATCAGACTAAAGTAGTTTCTTTATTCACTGCTTATTAGGATTGCAACAACTTTTGTTTATGAAAATGGGGGGAAAAAGTAGAAAAAATTTCATAACAAATTTTTATTTATTTTTCATTTTTAGAAATGTAAATGTTGTCACTATAGAAAAATAAAATTTCAAATTTTAAAATAGCCTTCTAAAAATAAATTATCTTGCTGGAAAGCTATAATAACTGCTGACTCATCTTTTTTTAAGATATACTAATTCATATATTACCTATAATGCATCACTCTTCAAGCTATGTTTTTTAATCATCAAATCCAAAGCTTTTTAGTGCAGTAATATTTTTATAATGAAATGAACTGTTTAAAACCTTTCTAACTAAAATATTCCAAAAATATTTCAAGTGTGAAATATGTAAAAATAAGTTATCTGTGGTATTTTGTGTGACATCCCAATAGCTATAAAAAAACAAAACAAGAAAAAACAATTTTATTTTTTATTGCTTTATGGTTATTTTGTATTTACTTGTTAAGTAATTATTACAAAGACTGCTTTGGTAAAAGTGCTTAGTTTAATTAAACCATAACATCACTCTTTCAAAAACAATTTTAAAATTAGAAAAATGTTTGCTTTTTAAAAAATTAAATCAAGTTTAAAAATTAACTGAAGTAACTTCTCTATCAAATTTTTTGGGAATTTGAAGAATGAATTTTGCATCTGACATAAAATTTTATATTTAATTATTACGCTAGGTTTTTTAGTGTACTTCCAGCAAAGTGATAAATAAAAAGACTTAATATTATATAAAAACAAGTGTATTAAAAGTTTGAAGTACAATTAATCTAAGTCTTAAAATAATTTTTAGAGATTGTCATTCTTGTTATCCTATATTGATTTTTAGAAAGTACATGTAATATGATGTTTGGAAATATTTGTTGTATGCTAACATGGTATTCATGGTATCAAGTCATCCTATGTTCACTAGGAGTGCCAACATGGAGCTTGTTTACCTATTCCATCTGCTAAACCTATAGTTGTAAATGGTGGCTGGGGACCCTGGTCTGCTTACGGAAGATGTTCCAGAACATGTGAGAGTGGAGTCAAGACAAAATACAGAGAATGCAACAACCCCTAGTAAGTTATGGCAATGAATGTAATCTATTTCAAGCACATTAACTAAGTATTATTGAATATTTTATACCATTGGATAGATTAAATGTTTAATTCTTTGATATCCTTGGTAAAAACTTTATACAAGTTAACACATTTTTTAACAATTTTAAGATTAATTTGTCAGTCACAATTTATTTATTTACAGCACCAGATATTAGATCTATATTGTATGATATTAATTGTATTTATTAGAGGTGAATCATTAAAATATATATTATATGCATCCATTGTCATAAAAAATGATATTCAGTGCTTAATAGTTTCAAAGCAGAAATGGATTTACCCTAAAGAAATTACATCTGAGATAAAAATGGAATCACAAGTTGAAATAACTTACAATAATGTTAGTTTGTTAAAATAAATTTAGTTCCAAATGTACTTTAAAAAAAAAGATCCTTTAAGCACAATGTAGAGCTTTAATCAAGTGTATGTCAAGCAATGAATAGGAATTGTTCTTTTAGTAAATAACTATTTCAATAAATAATGAGTCATTTCAGGATATTCCCTTTAACATATTCAACTGTCCATATTAATATTAGTCTTCCAAACTTATAATTTACTCACAAAAATTATAATTTGATGTATACTGTTTTATAGTATTATTTCTTACTGAGTACAATACTTTTAGTTCAATAATTATCAACTCCAAAATAAATTGATGATTAAGCCTCACCATAAATAATTTTGTTTTTGTTTTTCAATATTTACAGTCCTGCTAATGGAGGTAAATATTGCCTTGGATCCAGAGAGCGGTATAAGTCCTGTAATATTAAGGTACATTTTTCTATTTTATTCTGAGGAAAATGGAATGAAACAATATAGACATCTGTAAACATGACAATTATTTATAATCATGTAAATTTATTTTAAACTAGCTAGTAAACCTGACTAGAGTTTCTAGTCCAGTTAATCTAGGAATATCTGACTTGATACATTTCTAGTTCAGTTAATCTAGGAATATCTGACTTGATACATTTCTAGTTCAGTTAATCTAGGAATATCTGACTTGATACATTTTTAGTTCAGCTAATCTAGGAATATCTCACTAGATACATTTCTAGTCCAGTAGAGCTAGGTATATCTGACTTGATGCATTCCTATGTTGTTGCCAGGTGCCCTGCCCACCAGATGCCAAGGACTTTAGGCAAGTGCAATGTGAAAGTGAACAGATGAAGAGAAAATTCAGTTATCTCTTAACCAATTTCACATGGACAGCAAAGTTTACTGGAGGTATGATGATTGGACATATGTGCTGGTAATTATGGACCATTGATTCACTCTCCCTTTATTTCCATTCTAAAAGTTACCATATCATTCAAAGTGAGATTTGAAGAAAAATATTGGGAGCTCTTTAAATTGTAAAAATTGACTAAACAACAATACATCAAAACCCAATAATACTTTTGTTTTAAATATCTTTTTAGCCAATTTCTGACTCACACCTCCCTTTAAGAAACTAGTAACTTTACTACCTTCACTTTGAATAATATTATTTTTGAAAAAAAGATTTTATTTAAGGATCAAAATGAACAAATTTTGATAGAAACTAGCAGGGAACGAGTATTGCAACAATTTGGATTTGCTTACTTAAATCCTTGTAAAAATAAATACCTCCATTTGTTGGTTTCATGAGCTAAAAGTCTCCCTCAAACTTATCAAAGTGGTTTCTATTTTTAACTGTTTAAAATGAAATTAAATTTTAACACTAATTATAGGAGATAAAAAATTAAACTAGAAGATGCGTGCATAAAATAATCCACCTATTTTTTTATATGGCTTATGGTTCCATTTTAAATAATTTTTTCAAAATGGGTATCACATTAGACTATTAAATAAAATTAATATTTGAACAACAATGATATTTCATGAGTGCTTTAATAATAAAATAAATCTCATTGATACTAAAATAATTTTCATTGTGTTCTACAGCTCATAAAAGAGATAACTGCAAACTGTACTGTGGTAACCATAACAGCACATCATACCTGGAGTTCTCAAAGAAAGTTATTGATGGCACAACATGTGGGCAGTACACAGATGATGTTTGTATCAATGGGCAGTGCTGGGTAAGGGATTATATAAGTGTTTTTTGGTTTTGTTTCCATGGGCAGTAATGTTGGGCAATGTTCCCTCTCAGGATCGTAGGTCCGTGTGCATAGAGAAAAAACTCGTGTGTGAAGTTGGGCAGCATCCATTTTTGTGTGCAATATTTTACAAAAATTGCTGCGCGGTAATTCTAAACTGCTGCGTGGCGTCAGTCAGATATCCGCATGGCCGTGCAGCTACGCAGCTTAAAAGAACATTGCTGTTGGGGTAATAATGAAAACACAGATTAGTTTTAATACAAAGATCCGAATAATGGAAATGAAAAGATTCAACACAATTCTAAACCTGAACTGTTGTTCAAATACAAAACAAACTGTTATATGTCTTAGTGAAACAATAACATTCAAGATAGGCAACAATAATTACTTATTGAACTCTGCCCAAATCTCTTAAAGATGATTATCGGGTTTTATTTTTATAATTGTTTCTTTTTTCAGTTGTTCCCGTTATTCTGCCTATTTCCAATTAAAGATCTAAATATTTTGTTTTATTATTTTAGATTTGTATTTGCCTTGCCTATGGCAGTCAGTATTGTCTGATTTGGTTTCTTTGATCCACTGAACAGGCTGTTGGGTGTGACCGCAGACTTGGCTCCACCAAGAAGAGAGATGAATGTGGAAAGTGTGGTGGTGATGGCTCCACTTGCCGCTTTGTGACTGGAGTTTTTAATAATGCCATATATGGTGAGTGATTTCATACTCATTAAACTTCAGGGAAATGATTTTATCATGCACTACACATTGAATGAAATTATATTTTATAGACACTTTGATAAACTAACAACACAATAAAAGCTTTTTTAAATATACCTTTATATTAGTACCTTTAAGAATAAATTTATCCCCTTTCTTTATATGCTCTAATGATTGTTTAAATAGCTACAAGTATTTTTTTTTCTTTTCTATTATGTTTGTTGATAAACTTCTGTATTCTTATGCCATATTGTTGTTCTTGATTCTTATCTCAATTAGGAACAGCTGTTTTACTTGTCTATTATACAAATTGTGATTTAAAATTTTTAGGATACAATTTTGTTACAAGAATTCCAGCTGAAGCTACTGATATTGAAATTCGTCAGTTTGGGCAGACAAGGCATGTGAAAGATGATGACAATTACTTAGGTAAAATAGAACATATACTTCATTTCTTAGACTTATTAGGATTTCCAGTGTTTACCTTGTGAGACTTAATTTTTTACTTGAAACATGAATTTTACTTTAAGTAAGGATACATGAATTTTGGGTAAACCATTGAAAGCAAACAATCATCCAATGATGTTGAACTATTTCAGCACTGAGAGATGCTAACGGAACATGGATTTTAAATGGAGAATATACTGTGAGGACAGAGTCGTGGAAGATAAAAATGAAGCAGGCATTGCTGGAGTACTCAGGCTCAGAACAGCTGGTCGAGAGGATTAATACAACGATGATGATCAAAGAAGATATCAACCTCTATGTAAGTGACACATCTGTGGTATTCTTACAGACAACCTCTATGTAAGTGACACATCTGTGGTATTCGTACAGACAACCTCTATGTAAGTGACACATCTGTGGTATTCTTACAGACAACCTCTATGTAAGTGACACATCTGTGGTATTCTTAAAGACAACCTCTATGTAAGTGACACATCTGTGGTATTCTTACAGACAACCTCTATGTAAGTGACACATCTGTGGTATTCTTACAGACAACCTCTATGTAAGTGACACATCTGTGGTATTCGTACAGACAACCTCTATGTAAGTGACACATCTGTGGTATTCGTACAGACAACCTCTATGTAAGTGACACATCTGTGGTATTCTTAAAGACAACCTCTATGTAAGTGACACATCTGTGGTATTCGTACAGACAACCTCTATGTAAGTGACACATCTGTGGTATTCGTACAGACAACCTCTATGTAAGTGACACATCTGTGGTATTCATACAGACAACCTCTATGTAAGTGACACATCTGTGGTATTCGTACAGACAACCTCTATGTAAGTGACACATCTGTGGTATTCTTACAAACTTTTGCTAAATTTTTAACACTGTATTAAGGATAAAGTGCTAAATCAACTTTTCATTACATGTATGTAATTGATGTTGTGGTATAATTTTAATCATTTTAAATCAATTATGTCATGAGAAAAAAGTTTGTTGGCCAGCATTAATATGATTTTAATTTGTTTGTTAATCAGGAGTTAACTCATCAAATGAGATGTCATCAATGAAGACAATTTGCCATGTTATTTCATGCTTTCATGGTTATCATAAAGTCTCTCAAGGATAAACTTTACAAACCTCATAAACGATTAATTTGTTATGCATCATTAAAACATAAAACCTAAAAGTTTAAAATAAATAACAATGAGCACCTAACTATTTTGAAAGATCTTAATAAATATTCATATGAGATCTTGACAAAATATTTATGAAAGCTGCTGAAACTGTCTGTCTAAAATGTTTGAATCCAATGTTTACATTTCAGGTCCTGTCTGTAGGGAAGCTTTACCCTCCTAACATTACATTTTCCTACATGATATCTGTGTCTGTCAACATAACAAAGTTTTCATGGAAGTCACAAGGCTGGACCAAGTGCAGTGCTCTATGCAATGGTCAGTTTCTGTTTGTAACTCTCAACTTGTCTTTATAATTTCATTAATGAGCTATTTTTCTCACCTGAAAATCAGACGAATTTCTGTATTTTACGGCCTGTGAGACACTATCGATTATAATATGCACCTGTACTTTCAAGCAAATTTTTAAAAATAGCAGTTTAATTTTAATACAACATTAATTTTGAGTATAAGATGCACCTGAATTTTGGAGGTAATTTTTTGAAGAAAACAAGTGCATCTGATAGTCCATAAAATATGATAGTTATGTTTTTGTTTGTGGTTTTTGTATGAAAATAACCTGTTACTGTTACATAAAAGAAAATAAGGTAAAATAACTTTATAGTTTCAAATAAATTGAAATCTGTTTTTATTATTTTGTACAAACTGTTTTCAGACTTGAAAATCTTAGTGTTTCTGTTTCATGTTATTCCTCTCTAAAATCGGTCATTACTGTGGGATATAATAAACGTACATTTGTGTTACAGAATGCTTCAAGGCTTTAGGTTAACCATAATGTGGTCTGACTAAGTCTAAGGGAGAGTGTAGCAGGCTTGAAGGCTTTATAGCCATTTTGAAAAGATTGTTTTGTTAGGGTAAAAAACTGCATATTTTTATTTCCATGATAATGGTTGAATATCAAAGCTTGAATGTCTAATTGTTTTTCAGGCGAGAGGAGAAGCCAGCCAGTATGTGTTAATGTGGAAACATCAAAAAGAGTCAATTCAAGGGAATGCAATGAAGAAAAGCCACCTGATCCTATCGTTGAGCGGTGTAACAGAGAATGCAAACTTCGGTAGCTTAACTATATTTTTTATACAAAAACAATAACCAAAACTACCAAAAATAACATTGTTAAATTTAACAAAGTGTTTTTATTAATTACTTAATTATTTTAAACTTCATTATGAAAATTAGCGTTCCAATAAAAAAAAATATAATCCATCTGTTGAAATGAATACTGAAAGAAAATTAGCTATTTGTTCAACTAAGAACTGTAATATTTCATTGATTATTTCTGTTTTTGATGTCCACAGATGGCACGTTGTCAGGCAAGAAGACTGTTCAGTGCGGTGTGGTAGAGGAGAGAGACAGCAGGTTGTACAGTGTATCAAAGACTTTGCCAACAAGACCATGGAGACTGTCAATGACCTGGAGTGCATCAAGGTACACGGCCCCAAACAGGAGTACATTCCTTGTCAAGGCCAGTGTCTGCCCACCTTCTGGACATACACAGAGTGGTCAAAGGTTTGTCTATACTCACTTTATTGAAAAAATATATAATGTAATTACAAATCCATTACTTGAACTGTAAACAAAAGACTACAGTAATTGGTATTTTAATATCTATTATATCACTTAATTTATTTAAAATTTCTATCCATTAATAAAATGTATTAGTTGATTTTCCTATTTTATAGAGAAAAATGCTTTAATGCGTGGGGCGCGGTGGTCGAGTGGCAGCGCACTGGACTGTCGTACCGATGGTCACGGGTTCGAATCCGTGTGAAGGCAAGGGTTTGTTCCCGGGGCCCAGGGCGTCCCTGAGTCACCCCGCTCCGAATGGGTACCTAACACTACATGTAGTTAGGCGGCTGGGTAATGCGTGGAACCCACAAAAGCCGTGGCCTGTGAGCGCTGCATCACTTGCCAAACAGATCATCTGTCATGGTCTGTGGACGCAACTATCTTCTGCATAGAAGGAGCGTCTGTATAGATAAGACAAGATAAGACAATTATACATTTTCTAACAATTAAAGTAGGTGCCGTCTACAATAAAATTGTTAAAGCAAAAGTTTATTCAGATCTAAAATAATTTGGTCTTTTTATAAGACTGGTGTGTGTGTCAATGATCCCAGCTGGAAACCTACAATTAACACCATTAAAAAATAGATTTATATGGTAATTTTAAACTTAAAAAAACTTTATTTGACATTGTTAATTTAACTACTGGACTTTGTACAACTAATTCAAGTACATTGTATTAAGTTTAATGACATTGAAACAGGAATCTGTATAACTCACATTTAACAAAATTATATTCTAAAAAGTTGTTCATGCTGTTGTAGTTGTACTGATGTTCTTTTTAGTGGTCTGGTAAATTTTTTAAATTTATTATTATCACCCAGATTGGCATTTATGGGTGAATTCATTTTTGTTTTCTAAAAGTTATGAGACTGAAGATTTGACCATTGTAACACGGCTTTGTGTTGAATTGTTTCAGTGTTCGGTAACTTGTGGTGAGGGCGTCCAGCACAGACAGGCCAAGTGCATCGACAAGAATAATAAAGATTTACCTGAGACTGAATGTAAGGACAAAGTTACTGTACGCACATGCAGATATAAGGAGTGTCCTGAATGGATCATCAGCAAGTGGCATGAAGTAAGTTCTCTCACGCAACGGTGACCAATCTTATTCTGGTCGTTAGATGGAATAGAACTGTTTGATTGGCATTGATGCAAGGTATTTTCTTTTAGCTTGTTATTATCAATGGAAGAAGTATGCAGTCTTGTATCAAGAGTTCCTCATGTTTTAAAAGATTTTATTATTTTATTTATTACTTTATTATTTTGAAAATAAACATTTAGTTAAGCTGAAATAGATGAACATGGGTGTACAAATTTTTAGTCTATCAAGAGTTAAAGATATGCAGATAAACAAGTTGACGTAAATTTCAACAACTAAACTATTGCAGTGCTCTGTCACCTGTGGCAGAGGGTATATCCAGCGTAAAGTTTGGTGCATGAGAGATGACCAGAGGGTTGATGACACAGAATGTAATGAAACCAAACCAGAGGACAAAAGAGACTGTGAGATGAGGAAATGTCCAGAATGGGTGCCTGGAGGGTGGGGCCCTGTAAGTATCACCAAGCTTAATAAAAGATTGCTGGTTGCTAATACTAATAACAGTAAGTGGAAACGCTGATAAATGTCTGGATGTGAAGAACTATTAGGGATTAAATAAAAACAAGTCGTGTTTAGTTTTCAGAGATATGATGTAAATTAAGTCTTGATGACATGTGTTGGTTATTTGTTTTCAGTGTTCTGTGACATGTGGTTATGGGGTCAGCATGCGTGCCATGAAGTGTGTTGACAACAGCAACGGCAGGATCAACAGAGAAGATGAGGTCTGTGACCCCAGCACGAGACCGTCAGACAAAAAATCTTGTTTCATGGGAGAATGTCCTACCACAACCACACTGAGAACTCTGGCTAAAGCTGCCTACTGGAAATATGGCTACTGGACAGAGGTCAGCTTAGAGTAGAGGATAATATCTAGTGAGAATGTAGTGCTCTTTATGGTGAACTAAAACTATAAAAAATGATTTAAAAAGTCATAAATTAAAGATAAAATCTATATAGACAGCTATTGAGGCAGTATATTTCATCTACAAGTGTTGGATTCTACTGCATTATTTTGTTTAAATTTTTAAGTTGTTAAACATATCCAGTAGAGAGTAAGGATTCGGATATCATTTCTATAAAAGGCCAATTAAATTTTTTTTTAAAATCTCTAAAGTAGATACCTTTCAAAAAAATAGGACGGCCTTTTCCCTCCCCAAAACTCCTCATAATAGGTGTTGTATTCCATAATGTACTATGAATGTGTGCTTTATTTAGTATTAATTTTGTGCTCAACAGTCTTCTGAAATAGGAAGCAGATCTATTTAAATTAGGACAAACTTGGTACTTCATATGGTTATTGTTACCGTCAATCAAGTAACATCGTTATTATTTCAGTGCTCTATGACCTGTGGTGCTGGCAAAAAGCACCGTGTGGTCAGCTGCATAGACTACAATGGCCTGACGGTCAAGGAAAGTGAATGTTCACACCTCCATCGACCCAACAATGAAGAGAGTTGCATGCTCAAACCGTGTGGCAACTGGCGTCTAGGGGATTGGACAGATGTGAGGATGTCATGAACTTTTTACTGTTTACTGTCATCAGATCAAATGTTTACATTCCCTTCATAAAATATAAATGTTTACATTATTATTTTCACATTTTATGAATTTTTTTTTAATATATGGGGCCATCCATATAGTACGTACGCAAGGAGGGGGGGGTCTTAAATTTACGGCATTTTGCGTATGCATGCGTATGGTGGGGGGAGGGGGGGTCTCGACTGAATGTGTACGTACGCACAACAAATTTAATTTGCATAATACTAAGCATAGTATCGTAAACCGCTCTGGCTGCAAACGGCATTCGAGACCGACTGAGTCAAGACTGATATGCAATAATGTTATATAATTTAGTTAGTTATGTTAGTTATGGCATCTGTCCGTCTACGAAAGACGATAGATTTATCTTTATTATCTGCAGCTCTTGGTGTGGCTGATGAGACCAATCCTTGAGTGGCAGTCTCTTCTGCATGACACACACACGAAAGCAGTGGGGCAGTGTTTCCTGTCCTTTCTCCTCGCTCTTTTCCCGACTGCTTCTGCCCTAGTTTGCTCCTCTGCTCTTAGTGATCCTTCTTTCACTATAGCCCGCCACATGGACCTATCCTCTGCCAGGTTTTCCCAGTTTTGTATATCAATGTTGGCTACTTTCATGTCTCTCTTGCATATGTCCACGTATCTGAGACATGGCCGACCAACCGACCTTTTCCCTGTCGCCAGCTCGCTGTAGAGCACATCCTTGGGTATGCGACCACTTTGCATCCTCTTGACGTGTCCAAACCAACGGAGGCGTCTTTGGCTTAGTATTGCTGCAATACTACTCATGCTTGCTTGAGCCAGGACCTCTGTGTTGGGGACTTTCTCTTGCCATTTGATGTCTAGGATGCGGCGCAGGCATCTGAGGTGGAAGCTATTGAGCCTTCTTTCATGCCTGGTATAGGTGGTCCAAGACTCGCATCCATAGAGGAGTGTGCTCAGTACGCAGGCCTGGTATACCTGCAGCTTAGTCCTTGCTGTGAGTTTGGCATTGGACCAGACTCTTTTGTACAGTCTAGCCATAACAGTTGCTGCCTTCCCTATCCTACTACTTATCTCATCTTCCAGTGAGAGGGTGCTCGAGATGTTTGATCCCAGATAAGTAAAACTGTCAACAGCATCCAAGTTGCAGTCGTCAATGGTGATAGTCGGGAGAGAGGCAGCATCCTGTGCCATAATGTTGGTTTTCTTTATACTTATGGTCAGGCCAAACTCTTTGCAGGCAGCGGAGAAGCTGGATACAAGGTTCTGCAGGCCGTCTGCTGTGTGGGATATTAAGGCGGCATCGTCTGCAAATAAGAGCTCACGCAGCAAAATCTTCCTTATTTTGGTCTTGGCTTTAAGTCGGGCAATATTGAATAATCTCCCGTCAGCTCTGGTGTGTATGTATATCCCCTCGCTGTTGTTCTTGAAGGCATACTGGAGTAAGATGGAAAAGAATATTGCGAATAGAGTAGGTGCCAACACGCAGCCTTGCTTTACTCCACTACTTACTGGGAAAGCCTCGGAGGTGGCACCGTTATAGCGCACTGTGCCCTGCATGTTTTCGTGGAATTGCTTGATGATGTTAAGCAGATGTGTAGGGCAGCCTATTTTTACTAAGATCTGGAAAAGGCCGCTTCTGCTGACAAGATCAAAAGCTTTAGTTAGGTCGACGAACGCGATGTATAGAGGCATATGTTGCTCCCTGCATTTCTCCTGCAGCTGGCGCAGAGAGAAGATCATGTCTATGGTTGATCTTCCGGCTCGAAAGCCGCACTGCGATTCTGGGAGTACACGCGATGCTAGGGTCTGCAGGCATGTCAATGCAACTCGGGCGAAGGCCTTTCCAACTATACTGAGAAGAGAGATTATATAATTTATTGCAAACGAAATTGTGAACTTTTAATTGCTTGGAAGTAATTAACATTTGATTCAGACCAAACGTTTACACATCATTAAAATATATCTATTGGGTTTATATTTACATTTCTTGAAATTAGATGAAGTTTCTCTTTCGCCCACCGGTGCCTTAGCCGTTATAAACACACAACGGGACGGCGATTTCACGCACCTAGGGGAAAGCGGTGTCTACATATTTGTGACGATGTGTTACTTGTGGGGGGGGGTGTTAGAGAAATGTGACGTCATGTCAAAACGAGCAACTTTAAATAAAAGTTCCACTTAAATATTTTATTTTTAACATGGTGTTTTACATGACTTCACACGTGTTACGATATTAGAACGCAGGCCTACACTAAAATTAATACTTAAATGACAAAAAAGTGATTTTAAACATGCTCTTTTTCAAATAAAATACAGCTTTTATGGGGGGGGGGCGAGTGAAAAGCTTTGTGACGTCATCTTGGAGGGGGTGGTCTAAGATTTTGTGACAACGCTTTACGAGGGGGGAGGGGGAATGAAAAATCTTCCAAAATCACGTGACGTCATTTATGGACAGCCCCTACTCGGGGCCGTCCGTAAATAACATTTCGCACCTAGAGGGGGGAGGGGATCGACCATTTGTGATGAAGGGGGGGGGGTAGTATAAGAAATGTCACGTCATATCAAAACGTGTAAATAAAAGTTGTACTTAAAAATTTGTCTGTTTACAATTTATTTAATGACGTTTTACATGGGCTTTGCGCGTGTTATGATATTAAAGTGCAGCCTTACACTAAATACATACTTAAACTTAAATGACAAAAGTGATTTGAAACATGCTAATTTTCAAATTAAAAAAATGTTTTTTTGGGGGGAATGGGCATTTTTGTGACGTAATATTGGAAAAGAGGGGGGGGGGTGAAAATCGGCCATAATCGCGGGACGTCATTAATGGACGGTTCCAAAGCTTTGACCCCCCCTCCCGAAAAAAAATCCGCATTTTCAAATATTTTAGTGTGCAATTTGATGTGCGTCACATTTCTTAAACACCCGCTTCCCCCTCGTCACAAATGCGCGACCCCCTCCCCACCCCCACCCCCTTTTTAGGCATGTGACGTCATTTATGGGCGGCTTCAAAGAGTAAAACCAATATCTTCTGACTCCGGCTTACTTTATTTTTTTCAAAAGGGGGAGGGGGTGAGCGAATTTGTACGTACGCATGGGGGGTGGTCCCAAAAATGTACAGGATGCAAGGGGGGGGAGGGGGGGTACAAAAATACGAACTTTGTGCGTACGTAATATATGGTAAAACTTAAAAAATAAACCAAAATAAAATAGCAATTAATTAATTCAAAAATGGCAAGAAGTCTGCTTTAGTATATAAACAGATGAAAAAAGAAAATATACATAAAATTGCTACACTTGGTAATGTAATGTATGAGAGGCCAACAAGCAGAATGTAATAAAACATCTGTAGTGTAGAAGGTTTATAGGCTTCGGTGACACAAGACTTGAAAATAAAGTCTCTAATATAAGCAGCAACATAAAGTGACAAAGGGATTATTCAACAAATGTCACTCATTAATGTCATGTTCATAGCTAAAGAAAGTTTCAATGATTTATTTATCTAAGCAATTCATTCATCAAATAGGATTCTTTTCGCAATGTAAAAAAATGGTTTTTTATTTATATTTATAATAGATTTGAAAATTGTTTGGAAACCGTGTGTAGCTAGTCTAACTACTCTAGCTAGTCTAACTACTCTAACTACTCTAACTAGTCTAAGTCTAAGTAAAAAAAAACAACGTTTTGAACAATTGATAAGATTTAGTTAATGTTTAATCAGTGCAGTGTAACGTGTGGAGATGGGATTCAGACCAGGTTTGTGGCGTGCACCTTCAAGGAGCAGCGCCATGATGAGAGGTTCTGTGACATCACGCTGAAACCAGAGACAGAGATCCGATGTAACAGGGGGACGTGTTTAAGTCATGACGACCTCAGCATTGCTGTCATCACCAGTAACAAAGTGGTCGGGACGAGCCACTGGAGAGTGGGCTCCTGGAGTTCTGTAAGAGTCACTTTAGTTAACTTCAAGATTAAAGATTAGTTTTAGCTCATTCTAGTTTGATAAAATTGGTATTTGCTAGTGTGGTTTTGTAAAAATACTTTTCTAAAAGAGATGGGTTGAGATAGAAGTTGTTATAATACTTATGTATAAGAGATGGGTTGAGATAGAAGTTGTTATAATACTTATGTATAAGAGATGGGTTGAGATAGAAGTTGTTATAATACTTATGTATAAGAGATGGGTTGAGATAGAAGTTGTTATAATACTTATGTATAAGAGATGGGTTGAGATAGAAGTTGTTATAATACTTATCTTCAAGAGATGGGTTGAGATAGAAGTTGCTGGTCAGAAATGGGAGTGGTGCAGGTCAAGTTATGAAGAAAGTTGAATAAATGTCTACCCTCTCACACCATTGTTACTGGGACTGTGATACATTTTGGACATCCTATATGGGCATGTACTAAAATGCTTTCACCTGTGTGGCAGAAGACAGGTGTGGTCTGTATTTATGATCCCATACTGACGTTATTGAGACTAATAAAAGTCTGCTCTGAGTCTGAGGGACGGTTCACTCGTCCAGTTGTGAGATGTGTTAACATAGTTAGCACAGGACATAACTCTTCAAACAAGAAGAATTGTTATGACTACCACTGTGTCTTACACTTCAAAACAGATTTCGCAATTCGCCAAATATCATTTTTTTACTGGTAGCAACACTTTTGTTTATATATATCAATTGGCATCATTTCAGGATTCACCTCAAAGCAAAAGAACTTCCATCTATTTCTTCAACAGATTTTAAAAATATTATTTGTTGTAACAGTCACTCACTTCCATACTGTTTGCATATTTAGATGACGTTTAGAACTAGTACATACATGTTTTATCTATTAGGACTTATAATTACTAACATTAATTTTTGTATTCTCCAAATATTTTGCCTATTTCCAGTTTACTAGTTAGAATTTGACACAAGAAATAAATGAATTGGGATTTTGATTTATTTATTATTCTTCTACTTCTAGTGCTCAAAAACATGTGGCACTGGCTGGGAAAGACGGGTGGTCATGTGTCGAGATGAGAAAGGGCCGAGCAATGAGTGCGACCAAACACTGAAGCCCGACGAGTTTCATGCTTGTGACAGTGGTCCTTGCCCCAGTTGGCACTATGACCCCACCTGGTCAAATGTAAGCATCAGGTCTTCTAGTTACCTAAACATACACGTTAGAGACTATTCATTGTAATTTTAAAAACTAAATAATAACATATGGAATTGAGCTATAAATGTCTTTTTTAACTCAATAGCTCCTGAAGGGCTACTTCCGAATCTATTTCATATTCTTAACAAAAGGGAAGCAACTTCATTAAGCTTTTGATTCCATTAGAGAAATGCTTTTATTTTCTAAAGATATTCGTTTATCTTAAAAAATCAAATGTTTAATGCATCAAGAAATGAATTAAGTTAATAATAATATAACATGCACTGCGAAATAATGAGGATTAAAGTCCGATAACGCGATTTTCGGCACCTCGGGTGAATACATACGTCATATAGATGCGTCAAACTAATTCACACATGGATCGAAAGTGAAAGAAGATAAAAACATCCAGTAATTTTTATTGAAATCTAGTAGAATCACACAATAGCCGGAAGTCTCGAGGAAAGCGAGATTTCGTGCTATTTTTAACTAAAAATACAAGAGTACGTTCCTAGGCGAACAGACGCATTTGGGCGCATCCGTACGGACCCCTATAACTATAAGGACGCATTTAGTCGCATCAGGAGCTAATGAGTTAGATGTATGTAAATGGTTGTTTGAGAATTGTTCAATATTCATCCTTGGTAATGTTTGGTAAATACTTTCCTATGACACAGTGCTCTGCCACCAAATGTCATGAAACTGGGCTACAGAACAGGCTGGTTGTTTGTCGACTCCCTAACGGAGACATTTTGGCCAACTCCAACTGTGACCACAGAAGCAAGCCACAAGAGAGCCAAGCTTGTAAAGGCTTATGTGAGATAGAAGGCACCTGGAAGGAGGGCCAGTGGTCAGCGGTAAGCTCCCATAATCCTCTCTCATCTCATACCCAAGGTGGTCCCACATTAAACCCCATTGGGAGGTTGCACTATCGCCTCCCTGCCCATCTACGGCGTCGAACTTTAGATAGAGATTATTTTGTTAGGTACAGTAAGTATTTTGAAGAAAAGCCAGAAATGACAACCCCTGCTGCACCAGTAGAAAATACCAAAGCCGAAGAAAGTACTCTTGGCAATAGCAGAGATGGCGGTATGGTGAACCATGAACTTTCAACAGATAGCTTCTACAGAAGTCACTATGGGCAGAGATCAAGTGATGGGCACAGAAGGTATGATGATGTGAGGTTGCTGGGTCAGAATAGGTATCCTTCATCTTCTACCACATCATCTCCCAGGAGTTATCTTTCTTGGCTAGAAGCTAATTACAGGTCCAGGACCAACACTGACTCGACACAAAGGGCAACTGAATCGTATTCCAACAACCAAAGAGATTATCATGGTCGGTCGGCTCAAAGGTCAGATGGAAATCAAGTCATATCACCAGATAGTCCTCAGCTAACTTACCAACATCCCCGCACAGTCAGTAGTAATGACAGCACACCCAGCAACTATCACAACAAGAAATATGGAGACACTAATTTTAATCCAAGCCATGATTTTCAGTCTCATAGACTGGGTTATCCAACGTCAAACCTATCTGACAGCAGTAGTCGGACAGCAATGGAGGAGGAACGTGCAAGCAGTGCTTCTAATCTGGACACACAAGCAAGATCTTCTGGAACCAATGACAGATCCAGTTACAAGTCAATTCTAGAAAATCAACGACCATACATTACAGGCCACAGGGGCATTGCATCAAATATTCACATCAGGAGTCGACCAGCATCATCCATCAATGAAAGAAAAAGCACATTTATTGCTGATGGACAAAAAAATGAGGGTGAAGATAAATTGAGACAGGAACAACTAACACAGTCATCGGTTAGATTACCCCATGATCCATCTGCCAGATACTACGACGCACGCAGAAGAACTTTTGGCTACCTGACTGAAAACAAAGAACATAAGATTCTCAGTGGATCAGATCTTACAGCAAACGTGTCGAGTAGAAATGAAAACAAGGTTTTAAATGACAGTAGCACAAATTTAAAGAAAAGAAATCGAATAAAGTCTGTAAAAAGTTCTAATTCAGACATTGTCAAGTCTGCCTCTAGAAAACTGGGTGCAAAACGCCAAGACAGAAAAAAGAGGAAGAAAGACGAGAAGCCTTTAGGAATACAACATGTTAATGATTTTGTGAAGTGAAATAACATAGAAGGTATAGAAGACACATGGCATAGGCCACTCATAATTTGGCTGTTTATATAGACAATCTTTTAAGGACATGAGGCTTAAAACTTAATTACCACAAAAAAGTTTGCATTACTGTTTATTTTTACACATTTTATTTGTACAAATATTAAATGCTTTTTTGGTTGCTTTTTTTCTCCTTTCTTTTAATAGTTATACATTGTTCTATAACTTTCATGTTTTTGTTCTTATATCAAAATTCAATAGAAATAGAATTACATGTACTTTAATTTTCTTAATGATTTTTAAGCCAAGAATTCAGTTTTCACAGCTGTTTAATATTTCACACTCTAGTGATACAACTTTTAGATCATCTTTTAAGTTGGGGATTATTTTCTTAAACCCTTCACCATCACTTTAATTGTTGACAAGTCTCTTGTAAATTAAAAAAAATATTTGTGAATGATGTTTATTGAAACTAATAGTTTCAAATCACTTGGTATATATAATATATGCTTTGCCTGTTACTTTTAGCATGTTGTTATTTTATGTCCAATGAACACTGAATTTTGTGGTAATTTTGTTGTTTAAAAGACATACAATTCTGGACATTGTATTATAATATTAGTCCATTATTTACATTATTTTTGTATTATACAAAGCTACCAAAGAATATGAAATTTTTAAATCATAACACTATGTCATTTTTAATCCTGTTTTAAATTCTATTCCATGAATTGGTTTACTATTTCCCTCCATGGTAAAGTATTGGTTTACTATTTCCCTCCATGGTAAAGTATTGGTTTACTATTTCCCTCCATGGTAAAGTATTGGTTTACTATTTCCCTCCATGGTAAAGTATTGGTTTACTATTTCCCTCCATGGTAAAGTATTGGTAGTGCAGACTTTATTCAGTGATTCTCATAATAACCCTAAACAAAATCAGAACATTGTTTCTGTTCAGATTCATCTTAAAATTAATTTACCCATAAAGTGATGTTTTAAATATTTATTTAAATGATGGTATAAGTAGGTACAGCCATTGATGATAGTCATTATATCCAATAATTTCTACAAATAATTAAAGTTTGTGATCTGGTCAAAGGTACTTTGAATCAAAACAAGTACAGTAAAACTGTATTGAATTATTGCAAGATCCATCAATTAAAGTTGTACATTTCTGGAAGTGAGTGGCTTTCAAAAACATTTCAAACTTGATTTAAATGAATAAGACAAATTTCATAAACTTTTCCAACTTGATTTAAATGAATTAGACAAATTTCAAAAACTGTTAGAACTTGATTTAAAGTAATTAGACAAATTTCAAAAACAGCAACTATGATATTGTTGGTCATTTCAGGACCTATACTGTTAAGTGCAATGATATTGTTAGGGAATTACGTGCAATACTTGTGTACAATCGTGAACATATTTATACATATTGGCTGATGTCTGTAAAATTTTTGTGGTTCACATGTACCCAAAGAACTCAGGGTTTAGTAGCCAGCAAAAATGCTAAGAGCACAAGTGGTCTCATTATGAGTATATAAGTTATTTCTGTGGCTTACTTGTGCTGTCAGCGCTCTTTGCAGGTTTTGTATAATTTGTATATAATATAAATATTTGTTGTGACCATGAAAGATGAACAATAACTTGACACAGACAAATAGGTGAGACAGACAAGAATGCGAGACATACAAGTTTGAAGTAGGAGAAACAGACAAGAACATGAGACAGAAAAGTAGGAGAAACAGACAAGAACATGAGACAGACAAGTAGGAGAAACAGACAAGAATGTGAGACAGATATGTAAATGTAGATGAAGCTTCCAGACCATAAGCTAAACCTTATTTAGTTATAGTTTCCTCTTTCTTTATTTGACCGCCTATTTTTTATTCTGCATTAAAAATTAAGTTCAAGCGTTTCCTAAAAATAGCACTGGTCATTTTTAGAGAGGATATTTGAAAAAGTGAATGAACTATGTTGGGATAGTTTGTCTATCCACATGGGATAAGTATTAATCCAAATAAGAAGGGACAGTTGTATTTCAAAATTTAAAAAAAAAGCTGCATTCAAAATAAGTCATTATTTGAGTCTAGTCTACTGTGTCACATAATTTGTTTGACAGAACAGAGCTGTCCCTGCTGAGTAATAAATTAGCTTTATATATGTGTCATTTCATGACAATATCAACTTTATATCTATTCTGTGTCATTTCATGACAACATCACTTTCTGCTGTTCATGTTGATCCCTAGAAGTTAAGTCTGCAATAAAAAATGTGTGTTCTGCTCTTATATATTTTTCCTGGGTTTCTCACATCAAAAGATGCAAGTTTGCAAATGCAAAATATTTATTTTGATCTAAAAGCAATGAGTTTGTCCCATGGCTATATTTAAGGAAAGAAAATATTTCTTAAACATTTCATACTATGTTGAATATCAGTATCGGATTTAAAAAAACACTTTGGTTGACTCTTGTCAACCATTTAATTAATTGTAAAAAAAAAGACTTAAAAAAAAGAAAAGAAATTGTTTGATAGAGAAAACAGTTTTTGTTAAGTGATAATAATTGTATGGATGAACCAATATTTATTGTTGAGAAAACACTTCTAGTAAGACTCCCAGGATTATTATCCCTAGAACTATGTTATCACCAGCAAAAGAATATTGCAATATTATAATGAAGATGAAAACAACTATTAACAGAAGGAACAGTCTTGCCCTAGGAAGGTCATTTTTAAAGACTTTTTTCCTCTACTATTTTAAGAGTATTTTTGACCCTTCAGTATTATAATATTGATACTGAGACTGTGATAAAGCTCCTGATTGTTGATTGGATGGGGGAGAGAGGAGCATAAATGTCTGCATACAAGTAGACATAATTACGAGGCATTGTTTTCTCAAATATCCTAGATTTCATAAAAGAAATAAATTGCTGTCTAATACCTATTATCTTTGAGCTTTTCTTGTTTCATGAAATTCAATTCTTATGTGTTCTGGAGCAGATTTTCAGATTAGTTAAAAAATTAATCTATAAATATAATAAAATGGATGAGTCTGACAATTTTTAAACAACTTTACTTTATATCATTAATCAGCTACATGTATTTGAAGGACTGAGTGGGAAAAGTACCAAACAGTGAATATATAAAGCTATGAGAAAAGTGATTCTAAGGTTTTTTTTAAATAAATTATAGTTGTGTTATTTAAATGACACTTTTTTGTACAGTTTTAATGAATGGCACATACATGAGTTATCCAGACAGTGTAATCAAACTTGTCTCTATATTTATTGTAAGGACTTTATACAAATAATCAGTGGGTCTGTTTGTTGGCGTGTAAACAGATTCATTTGGAAGTATCAGCATGTTTTAACAAGTTATTTTCAAGTATAAAATGGCCAAGTAGTGTTTTAAACCAAAAATCACTCTAATAACTATTTTATCATCGCATTTTATTCTTCTACTTCTTCTATGTAAACTGAACTAATTCAGTTATCTACCTTTGGTGAGCCCCACTAATCTCTGACTCAGTCAAGAATTAAAATCAGCTATATGTTTTAATATCACGTTTATTTAATTTTGTTGCAGTTGGCTTTGAACAATTTTCCCTTAATTGCCTTAATCCACTAATTTGCATATTAAAAAAAAAGGATCTAGGTAAAATGTATA
The DNA here is from genome assembly GCA_944989445.1 of Ampullaceana balthica. Classification (NCBI taxonomy): domain Eukaryota; kingdom Metazoa; phylum Mollusca; class Gastropoda; family Lymnaeidae; genus Ampullaceana; species Ampullaceana balthica. Next base: position 3,405,745 of record CALYLW010000005.1, on the reverse strand, counting down.
AAATTTAATTGAAATATTGCTAGCAGTTCATTTGACAAGTCTTTGATTCAGGGTTGTCAGTGTTACTTTTGTTTCTATACGTGTCAGATTTGGTCCTTAGAGAAAATTACATTATGCAAGAACACCACCGTATAAGCAGTTTATTTCTATCAAGACAAGTGAATGTTTCTTATGACAAAATATTACATGTGTTTGAGGATTGAAAGTTGTTAACGTTTTACGGATGTAATTATTATTATTTTTTAATCTAGCGTTACTATTATATGTACAATGTTCTGAAACCAAAATTAAGAATGAGGACATTCCGTATGGCTCTTTGACGTGTAAGTGTAAGCCTTATAAACTTTTAGCATTATAGTCCTTATGACGCTTTACGCACAAGTTCCTCACATTGAGGATGTGTACATCTTGGCCCTTTATTCCTTCCTGATATCATGGTAAAGGCAAAGACGTAACATAATCTTGAGGTGACGCTTACATTTAAGTAAAGCACTGTCCTATTCTTTTATTTCGGAGGCTCCCCCCTTCTTTTCCCCACCCCCCAGTTAATCACCAGTCACCCACTTTCTAAAAATGAAAAGATCTAGTCACCGGAAGCTACCAGGTACCACACAACAGTACTTCCGTCTAACAGAGTGTAGTATGGAAAGCCTAATGTAAATATTTATGGTGCTCATTTGCCAGTGTAGCTTCTCTGCCATAAACTTGAGTTCACGTCATTTTAAAAGACTTTTTGGTTCTGAACAGATGCTTTGGAAACCGAAGGACTATTAATCTTAAATAGTATGTAATATTAATATATGACTGTATTTTTTTAAAAATTACTTAAAGAAGACCCAATGACTTACGATATTTACCAAGATTATCGTAAAATAAACGAAGTACGTGCTGACTCTTTCTCTTCACCTACACCAAAACTGCTCTGACCAATGTTGAACATAAAGAAACATTACTCTGACTTTGATAAATAAAGTAAAACAGTTATTTACAAAATAAGATTGTGACTGAATGACTGTGTAGCTTGAATGTGTGCATTAAAACCAAATGATCTGGGATGATGAAATTTTTAGGACGATGTCAAATGTAATGGCCAGGTTAAAATTAGCACCCATTAAAAATGAACTTAAGGCAGATTTTTTTTTAGCCTTTCGGCCTAAAGTCAAATGCTCGGTCTATGTGGGTGACTTGAAATATGACTACATATTTTACAATGATAGAACACTTTGTCGCAAGTTCTTTCTTGAGAATATGGTATTAGGAAAATAACCGTTTAAATCAGAGCGTGAAACGATTCCTTGAAAAGGTTCATAAACTTTATTTAGGCCTAGAGATAAAAATAAGGTTTTAAAACTCGAGAAGATGACGGAGATATGCTAGTGGTTATTATAAAATGTATGTTAGTCTTTATTTTTGCCTTCTACGAAAACTATTGGTGTTTTTTTTTAAATATATATTTATCAGTAGGCCCTTTTTGTTACTATTACTATTACGTTTATTGGGTCTCACAGCTTTATTTTTCCTACAAACTTTAAAAAAAAATGCGATGGATTCAACTATTCTTAGATTAGAGAGGATATTACGGTGTCAAACCGAAGAAACGTCTCGACTCAGTTTTATTCCTTTATATAATATAAAACTAAATTAAAAACAACCAAACAACTAAATAAAATTAAATAATTCACTCAATGTCAATGTCTTTGCTTAATGTCATGAAAACTTCCTAATATCTAAGTGAGGTAACCACATAGTCGCTAGAGATGTCGACTCATAAACCTAGAGTTATAGAACTTGTTGTGTTGTATTGCCAGTATTGCGTTTATTCTATCTCATTAAAATGGCCGTTTCTTGTTGTTGTTTTTTTTTACAAAATATCTTGTCCACATTGACATTGTTTCATTGTATATACGCTATATTGAAACGTATAGCTACTTCTTGTTTATTTGTTGAATAATTTAATATGTATGGTTAATAAATGTTTGTTTTATACTTATAGTCCAACTATTTATTAATTAAATTGTATATATTTATAATTGTGACATATATTAAAGATTTTATCATTTATATTTTTATTTATTGCTGGTGATTCGAATATCAAATAAAAATTTTAAATTAAAAAAAAATCGCAACAGAAAAACCTAAGCCAGGAGACCGGGCAAGCAATCCCATAATGCAAACCTCTCGCTACTGTGGCCCCCAACTCTGTATTAGTTGCATCGAAAACCCGAACCGGGAGCTAAGAAACGGTCGAGGATGAAAATGGCACAACGAAAAGTTTATCGCAAATATATCGTTGGGCCATTTTCACTCCAACAGAGCTCTCGGCGGGTTCTTCGAAATGCTACTTCACACAGAGTGGGGGAGCCCCGGTGTTCGGGAGGTAGGGGTTGCTCACCCGGTCTCCTGGCCAGGTTTTTTAAAACATTTTTTGCGTGACCTTTGATCTCTAAGGTAACCCGACACCGCATATAATTTTCATGTCATTAATTGGAAAAGTGAGGCGGGGGTTCAGAGAGGGGGCGGGGTGTGGGCTTTGTTTGAGCCAACACGCGGGCCATGGCGTGCACCGGCACAACTTCCTGTTCAGTCTACCACGTGATGTCAGTCCACCCCCCATCCCCTCTCCTCAAAGCACCAATGGTGTAGAGTTTTGTCTTAAGGGTCTGGACGGCTTTAAGACCCTTTCGTTTCATTGGCTCCACCCCCCCCCCGGAACAAGCTAACCTGTCTAATGGGTCGTGGGTTTGGGGGGGGGGCAATAGACGCTTGTTCCAATGTACCTACCCCTGATCCTGCCGAGGTCTCTATGAGTCGAGGTGATCCCATGATGAGTGTTGTACACGACACAAACCATCAGATCTCACCAACTCGTGGATGAGTCGGTGTATCACAGGTGTTTGATACCTGCCCATGTCTCAGTATTGACAAAGTGTTGGAAGAACTCTATCAGTGTATTAGACTCAACAAACCTGATGATTTGAAATACTTGATGAAAGTTTCCTTTAATTTTTTTTCTTCTGGTGTTTTGTTGGACTTGAGTGTTATTGGACTTGTGTGTTGTTGGACTTGTGTGTTGTTGGACTTGTGTGTTGTTGGACTTGTGTGTTGTTGGACTTGTGTGTTGTTGGACTTGTGTGTTGTTGGACTTGTGTGTTGTTGGACTTGTGTTTTGTTGGACTTGTGTGTTGTTGGACTTGTGTGTTGTTGGACTTGTGTGTTGTTTGACTTGTGTGTTGTTTGACTTGTGTGTTGTTGGACTTGTGTGTTGTTGGACTTGTGTTTTGTTGGACTTGTGTGTTGTTGGACTTGTGTGTTGTTGGACTTGTATTATATTGGACTTGTGCGTTTGTAAAGTAGATTTGATGCCACTTGAATTTAAGGAATCCTTAAGAAAGTCAAAATTACAGTACAGTAAATTACTTACATAAAGTTAGGTAGTTACCCAAACCACGTTAAGTTTTCTCATTTGAAATAATGCCGCTGCATCTTTATTCAGTTTACCCCATGAAATAATAAGGATAATCACGTTGGTAAGGTCACGTTTCAAAACCGCGAGAACCTTAAACGCACTTGTGAACAGTGGGATGTGAAGGGTGGGATGTGAAGGGCGGGATGTGAAGGGTGGTATGTGAAGGGTGGACTGAAACACTGGCCTAAGATAAGAATACGTTTTTAAAAAATTACCCTGCCAATTGTGTTCATTAAAGATAAAAAGTAATGATAAGACATTTCTTATTCCGTATGCAAGAACTACACATACCAAATTTTCGTTCTTCTCGTCCGGAATCCGGGTGGGGAATGGGTTGCCTGAAGAAACCAGGAACACCAACACTTAATCAACATTTTTAATTCTCTAATGAAAATGCAGGACTAAACACAAACCATGGATAAGCGTAAGACGCATTAATCTCCTGTATAGAAGGAGCGTCTGTAACAGATAAGATAAGAATAATAAGATAAGATGATTGAAATTGTTTCCCTATTTGGTTTCCAATCATGTTACACTTATAAAATGTGTTTCGGGAATAACACAGACGTCAAAGGTACCATTGTCCACAAAATAGCTTGGTAGAGGGTCTTTTTTATACCTTTTAAATAGGGGCGTGATTGGAAAGCGTTTGAGAACCTGTTTGTCCTAGGTACTGAAATGATAAGTCAACGAAAGTTTATAGATAACTTACAGCTCTTAGCTTAACTATAAGATCCTGATAATATATGAACTGATGAGATTTTTTTTTAAGAAAAGAAAGTCTTAGACATTAGTCCTTGACCTTTTGACCGTCTGCCTGGCCTCCGTCTTCAACTTTAGCTTAGTTTGAATGTATTATTAAATGCTTTGGGAATCAAGACTTACAAAAGAAATGTAGATCCTCATACACCAATTTATCATACACCAATCTAACATACACCAATATAACATACAACAATATAACATACACCAATATAACATACAAAAATATAACATACACCAATATAACATACACCAATATAACATACACCAATATAACATACACCAATATCATATCTTCTCTTATCTTATCTATACAGACGCTCCTTCTATACAGAAGATTAATGCGTCCACAGACGATGCCGGTCTGTTGGCAAGTGATGCAGCGTTCACAGGCCTCGGCTATAAGGGTTCCACGCATTACCCAGCCGCCTTTATTTCCCTAACTAATGTTAGGTACCCATTCGGAGCTGGGTGGACTCAGGGACGCCCTAGGCCCCGGGAACATATCCTTGCCTTCACAGGGATTCGAACCCGTGACCATCGGTACGCCAGTCGAGCGCGCATGCCACTCGAAACATACACCAATATAACATACACCAATATAACATACACCATGCAATATAACATACACCATGCAATATAACATACACCATGAAATATAACATACACCAATATAACATACACCAATATAACATACACCAATATAAAGTAATATAACAGTTTTCAAGTCTGGTATTGACATGATTGTTTTTAAAGCTTGCTTCGAATCTTATTTTCTATAAATGCTCGTTTCACGCTTATTATTTCATAGGAATTTGTCATGTATTTGTTACATTTGAGTTAATTAGTTATTTCATTCACAGTTTTAAAAAAAAAGCTCTGTAATGAAACACTCTTTCGTGGCCCCTTTCTCAGCTAGACCCCAAAACATATTCTTTTATCAGGCGTTCCCACTACTTAACGATAGCGCCACAGTTGCTATCATTTAATCACATTGCCCAGCACGTTTCACAAAGTTTCAAAGCCCAACTCCACGTGCAGCCCGTCTCACTGACCTAATCACATCTCTGTGGGCCACACGCCGGGCCGGCGTCCACATCTGAGCAATCAACATGGAATCTATCCACACTAGACAGCCTGGGGTGGGGAGTGGGGGCATATTGTAGTTGGCTGGCAGTATATTGTACTTGACTTGAAGTATATTGTACTTGTTTGGCAGTATACTGTACTTGTTTGGCAGTATATTGTACTTGGTTGGCAGTATACTGTACTTGGCTGGCTGTATATTGTACTTGGTTGGCAGTATACTTTACTTGGCTGGCAGTATATCATACTTGGCTGCAAGTATACTGTAATGTTTTAACTGATGTATTGGGGACTATTTTAATTTACGCATTGAGGGATATTGTTACTGGCATATTGGGAAATATCCTAACAGTCTTATTTGGGACATTGTAACATAAAGAATTGGGGAATATTGTAATAGACATATTTGGGAATACTGTAACTTACGTATTTGGGACATTGCAACACACATATTGAGTATTATTGTAACTGACGCATTGGGGAATGTTGTAACAGAAATCTCGGGGAATATTGTAACTGACGTATTTTGGAATATTGTAACTGACGTATTTTGGAATATTGTAACTGACGTATTTTGGAATATTGTAATTGACACATTTTGGAATATTGTAATTGACACATTTTGGAATATTGTAATTGACACATTTTGGAATATTGTAATTGACACATTTTGGAATATTGTAACTGACACATTTTGGAATATTGTAACTGACGTATTTTGGAATATTGTAACTGACACATTTTGGAATATTGTAACTGACGTATTTTGAATGGCCTATGGTATAATTCTAAAGTCATGTTTTAAAGTAAATTTTAAACAGACGTCTAGCTGCAACACATATTACGGTTGACCCTAGAAACCAGAGCAAAAGTTGCAATGTGTGATCAGACGTGAAAACCTTAGTCAAATGGCAATACATAATGGCAATATTAATGAGTTCTCACAAATGTTCACTCAAAATAGTTTAAATGTTGGTAAACGGCGTATGCACTCATCATGACTGTATTCATTCCAAGATCCAAACATGCGAGATGTATAACATCCTAGCAACACATATTACGGTTGACCCTAGAAACCAGAGCAAAAGTTGCAATGTGTGATCAGACGTGAAAACCTTAGTCAAATGGCAATACATAATGGCAATATTAATGAGTTCTCACAAATGTTCACTCAAAATAGTTTAAATGTTGGTAAACGGCGTATGCACTCATCATGACTGTATTCATTCCAAGATCCAAACATGCGAGATGTATAACATCCTAACGAATACAGCCTCATATCTCAATTCTGTATAGTAATATCAAACATCTTTCTCTCTACCGCCTGTCTCTGGTTATTTCTTAAGTCTATCAATTGCACACCATTTAGCAAACAGGGGCTTGCAATTAATCAAATGTTTTAACATCAGCTCAGTATCTCTTCCCCCACCACCCTCATCCCCACCTCCCGTAATCAGGTGGGTATTTTATGCTCATCCAGTCATTTAATTCAAAGAGCCCCCCTCCCCTCCCCTCATACCTTTCCAACTCTTTTTACCACTTCCACCTCTAAACTGGCTGACTGCCCGAAAACTTAGACCACACTTTGAATTCGTTACCGTAGTCTCGTGAACCTTATAATTGTCTTGTATACGTGTCTGCTTGGGGCCAACATTTGGCTAATAGGCATATCGTATGTTCCAATTGATCTCATGATTTTGTTTGGTCTAGATGTTTTATGAGTTTGTTTTGTCTAATTCTTTTTATGAGTTTCTTTTGTCTAGTTTTTTATGAGTTTTTTTTGTCTAGTTGGTTTTCATGAGTTTTTTCTGTCTAGTTTTTATGATTTTGTTTTGTCTAGTTGTTTTTATGAGTTTGTTTTGTCATGTTGTTTTTATGAGTTTGTTTTGTCTAGTTGTTTTTATGATTTTGTTTTGTCTAGTTGTTTTATGAATTTGTTTTGTCTAATTGTTTTATGAGTTTATTTTGTCTTGTTATTTTTATGATTTTGTTTTGTCTAGTTGTTTTATGAGTTTGTGATCTCTCACCAAACAAACCCATGCGCTCAAAAAAGTAGTAGCTGCTGAATTAAACAATCGCACCCCCTCCCCCAACCTTTTTCTTTAAAAAAATATTTAACAAGAAGAAGAAAACTCTAATAAGAATGCAGGACTAGACACAGACCATTGAAAAAAAGTAGGATGCAATAATTTTCTGTGTAGAAGGAGCGCCCGTAACAGATAAGATAAGAATGGATTTAAAACTCAGTTTGGCAAAGATCCATTTCTCAATTCAGTAATGGGAACTTTTCTTTCAAATTGTCTGATCTTAGGCTGCTACAACTCGGCACTGGGGTTATATTCGTTTTTACGTTATATAAAAAATATAGCGTTAAAATATGCCCACATTATAATATGAAAACAACAAGAACAGATTTAAGACTAAGAATATCCCCTACCAATGTAGGGAGAGATGTATTGTGATATGTTGACGTTGTCCACTTCCCGGCCCGGTACTTTGGCTTATGCCAGAGTTCCTCTGTGCTCCACTGCCGTCAGTGCACTCCCTACCCGGTACCCAGGCTTATGCCAGAGTTCCTCTGTGCTCCACTGCCGTCAGTGCACTCCCTACCCGGTATCCAGGCGTATGCCAGAGTTGCTATTACCAAATTTACAACCTTTCAGCTTTTGTTTGTCCATTTTTTCTCTCCAAACTTTTCTGCTTGGACCACCTGCACACCCCTCCCCCCCTCCCCATAAACAAGTCTAAGTGTTTAAACCAGACGGGCCTTTCTAGACACCGTTAACAAGCCCGACCTGTGTCCATTCATTGTGTACACTATCCAGTCAACAGGAACTTTTCTATACGTTTTCTTTTGGGGAAGCGATCGTCTTTACAGTGACGCAATATCAACTGTAGACAAAGAAAACCTCAAAAGATAATCCTCCATGTAAACAAGGTATAATCTCAATATTAAGCAATAGATAATTTTATTTAATAAGCAATGGACATTCTTAACCGTAAGCAATGGATACTCTCAAATGTAGGCAATGGATAATCTCATCTGTAGGCAATTGTTAATCTCAAATGTAGGCAATGTTTACTCTCAGCTGTAGGCAATTGTTAATCTCAAATGTAGGCAATGCTTAATCTCAACTGTAGACATTGGATAATCTCAGCTGTAGGCAATGGATAATCTCAAAAGTTAGATACGTTTCTTATCTCTATCTGATTCCTTCTTTAGAAGCCTCGTGTAAAAAAATATTTTCAGTAAAATGCAGTCCCATAAGAATGGTTAGCAAAAATTAAATGTATAAAATGTCATCCATCAATCGGTACAATGTCATCCATCAATCGTTACATTGTCATCCATCAATCGGTACAATGCCATCCATCAAAATGTATAATGAACTCCTGTACAACTCAAAGGCCAAAATCAAAGAAATAATCTTAGCGTTAATAAAACTTTATATTAGATGTTCATGTTTCAAATTTGATATAAGATGTTGATGTATCAAACTTGCTATCAAGTGATGATGTTTCAAACCTGATATAGAAATTGATGTTTCAAAATTGTTTTTAAGATGTTGATGTTTCAAACTTGTTTTAAGATGTTGATGTTTCCAAGTTGATATAAGCTATTGATGTTTCCAAGTTGATATAAGCTGTTGATGTTTCCAAGTTGATATAAGCTGTTGATGTTTCCAAGTTGATATAAGCTGTTGATGTTTCCAAGTTGATATAAGCTGTTGATGTTTCCAAGTTGATATAAGCTGTTGATGTTTCCAAGTTGATATAAGCTGTTGATGTTTCCAAGTTGATATAAGCTGTTGATGTTTCCAAGTTGATATAAGCTGTTGATGTTTCCAAGTTGATATAAGCTGTTGATGTTTTATACTTGCTATAAAATGTTGATGTTTAAAATTTGCTGATCCAATACTCTCCGAACCATCTCTGTCTACTACGGGTCTGAATAACGTCTCTGTCTAGAGCCTTGCATGACGTCATAATGTGGCTTTGTTGTCGCACGTGCCAGACAGCTCCCTAAATATTAAGTCTCCGGCACGTAAAGGCTGACTTTAAGAAAGGTCAAAGGTCAGCTGGATATGTTCGTGGTTGCCAAAGGTCGAAGAGTTTATATATAGAGTTGCTGAGTCGTGCAGATGTTGTCAGATTGGGGCATGTGTAGAGAAATGAAAGCTGCAATATTTTAACATATTTCTTTGTCAGTCTTCATTTGATTTATGACAAAATCCCCGATTGTTTGAAGGGAAAACTTTAACAATATTTGCACAGAAATTTGCAAGATGTCTTAAATTCATTGTATGACATTGTACAGTATAAAGAAATTGAACATTAAATTTGCAACTGTGTATATAATATAACTTTTACTTTTACGGCATTTTAATCAAAAACAACATTAATTGTATAGACCTGAGATATTAATTGTACAGACCTGAGATATTAATTGTACAGACCTGAGATATTAATTGTACAGATTTTGTACATCAGTTATGTAGACATCCTTTATTTATTGTTTAGGTTTTGTTCATCAATTGTATAAACATTAAACATTCTATTACTACTGTGTAACATGGTACTTGGTACTGTACATCAACTGTATAAACATTAAACATTCGATCACTGCTTTGTAACATGGTACTTGGTACTGTACATCAATTGTATAAACATTAAACATTCTGTCACTACTGTGTATAATTATAAGTAATATCGTACATCAATTGTATAAACATTAAACATTCCATCACTACTGTGTAACAAGCTACTGTACATACATTGTGAAAATAAGCTAAGAAACCATCAATAATTGTTATTCCCATGAACATTTGATTTTGTCACACTAGACCATCTACTACATTTTTTATATTTATAGGACAGAATTTTTCTATACTTGTTATTTGATTGCTTTAACATGAACCAAAACCAACAATAAATCATTAATGATTATTCAAATTGTGTGTCAATAATTTTCTAAGGGGAATTAAATCCATATTCTTTAAGTCTTAAAGTACAAATCTGTTCCAATGGTAACCTCCCTTAGAGACATCTCTGAATTGTAACACTATTAATTAATAATTAGCACAATGAACAAGGGCCTATTCTGAAAATATAACACCCAGCCCAATTAACCCCAGATCTATAAATATAAACTGTGTCAATGACTTTATTGTAATTTATTGAGTTAAAAACTATAGAGAAATATTACATTTTAAATATTTAAAAAAAACATATTTCTTTTAAACCAATATTGTCTGTATTCTGCAGTGCTCCGTGACTTGTGGATATGGGATGAGGACCCGAAATGTAACTTGTGTTGACGGGGAAGGCAACGACCTTCCATATTACCACTGCACTAGGAAAAAACCCAGGAATATGAAAAGGTGCCTTCGAGGTCACTGTCCAAAGTGGCAGACTGGTCCCTGGAGCAAAGTAAGAAAAATTGGCCAGAAATTGTGAATTCTTCTGTAATAAACCTTCACCTTGTTTGTCATATCTGAGATGCAGTCATTTCTAAATAGTTCTATTACGCTCTAACTGAAATAAAAAGTAATTAGATAAAGCATAGACATTTTTCTCATTGACATTGATTGCTACAATGATAAATGATGACCAATGTCCAAACACACAGTGCTCCACCAGTTGTGGACCGGGTGAGAAGACAAGGGAGATAAAATGCAAAGATAAAAGACACCGTCTTGTTGATCCCACACTTTGTGAACATGAGCCCCGTCCCAAGACCACCATGGCCTGCCTTAAAAAAGAATGTGCTACGTACAGATGGGAAGTCGGCCCATGGTCTGAGGTAAACTTCTCAGAAAAATTTGAAAATTAATAAAGTAAAATTGCAAATATGCCCTTATAGGACCAGAACTTTAGAAAAATGTGAATGTTGATAAAGTAAACTTGCAAAGATGCCCTTATAGGAAAGCAATAGACTAGACCAGTGGTTCCCAAACTTTTTTGACCCACGGACCCCTTTTATAGTCAAAACTTGCCCACGGACAAGTGACAAAACTACATAAATCCCTAGTACAAAAATTACAACAATAAAAAAAGGAAGATTTTGATGAAAAAAAATGTATTTATTGAAATTTTAAATATATTTTATTAGTGTATGTGTGTACCTTTCAATGTTTGTGAGTAGCAACCGCAAATGACCACGAACTCTAATTTCTAGCTGGCTTCAATTTTTGTGATGAGATTCATTACGGCACTAAATTCACGATCTACCAAATGGGAAGACGGGAAAGCAGTCAGCGAATTCTGTGCAATAACCCATAATGCAGAATATAAAATTGGGATCTGTTTTGTAACTAGAGTTTGTGGTATCTTTGCTCAAACATTGGTTTAAGGTCCTCATTTGTGGATATTTCAATAAGCTGCTTCTGTATTAGAATGGATTCATCTGTGTTTGGGATCTTAGTTTGTGCACACGCAAAAGGTTTCAACTGCCAGTCGAGAATATCCAAGTGAAGAATGTCCTCAAAGCTTTAGTTAAGTACTGTATGAAGAGCCATTGAGTGCTGACAGTAAGCCAGCAAATCTTTATCTATATTTTACAATTTCAAAAGATTTGGAAACAGAACATTATCCTCTTTCCAAGTTTTGTATGTACAGAGAAAGGTTTGCAACAAACGCAGATATTACGCTTTTAGTTTTGGTTAAATTTAATTCGTCACCTTGTTGTTTCAAATTAGTTTCCTTAAATTTGGCAAACAACCCATTCATATCATTTTTTAAGGTTAATAGTGTCGCAAATCATTGTCTTTGCTTTCCAGGAATTCCAACATTGAATCAAAGAGAGAATCAAATCGATTTTAACATGGACTTTTTGATAACCAACGCACTTCTATGTGAATAAGTAAACGATTATAGTCTTCTTCATTTACGAAACAATGTTAAGCACATAATCTCTCATTGAAGGCATTCCTTTTGATTTTATAAACTGCTCTAATGACATAATCTAGTGATCCATGCAATATTTCCCTAAGATTTTCTGCAAATAGCCTAAATGATGTCGATGAATGACATAATGTATCGAGAATACATTCATTACATCTTGTCTTAAGTTTGCCAGAAAGTCAAGGGTATAGCTTAAACTTCAAAAAATATTTTTAATTCAGTAAATAACGTTTCGCCTTCCACTTGAGGTGCCTGCGTCGCATCCTTGGCATTAAATGGCAGGACAAAGTGCCAAATAGTGAGGTCCTGGTGCATGCCAAAACCCAAAGCATGTTCTCAATTCTTAGTGAAAATCGCCTAAGATGGCTAGGGCATGTAAAAGAAAGAGCCCGGGTCGCTTCCCTAAGGACCTCTCATATGGAGAGCTGGCATCGGGAAAGAGAAAGACAAGTCATCCATGTCTCCGATTTAAAGATGTCTACCAGAGAGACATGAAAGCAGCCAGAATAAACACAAGTGACTGGGAATGCAAAGCAGAAGACCGATCTACATGGCGATAAGTTGTAAAAGAGGGCGTCATAGTAGCCAAGGAGCGAATGATGGAGGAGGTTACAGACAGAAGAGCTAGGAGAAAGGCCAAAATATTGGGAAGCACAGAACTCGTGGGCAAAAGCTGTGGTAAAGACTGTCACTCAAGGATAGGACTGCACAGCCACTCTAGAAAATGCAACCCTACACAACGGTGATGCACCATCATCTCGCGAGACGGAAGGATGCCGATGAACGTTTCACCTTTCGTATATGTTTCCAAACATTTAACCATATTTCAAATATTGAACAAAACTGTATTGTCGGCATTTTTTCTTTGTCTCACTCATGCTCTTATATGTTGTAACAAACCACTGTTAATGATTATTACCGTTTTCAATGAAATGCTGCAGTTAAGTCCTTTTGACAAAATTATTTGATGATAGAATACAATTTAGACAAATATAACTTCTTGACACATGGAAATTTACCCAACCTTGCACCCCTCGTTGATTCATTTTAAAAATTTGTATTTTTCTGACCTACTTCTGCATTCTGGAATTCTGCATTTCATACGCATCAAACTTGACCTTTCAATAAACCAAGTATTTTTATTTGTTATAGCTGTGGAAATTACCGTAGCTCCACTTGCTTTTCTAGGAAAAAACAATAGTGTATTCCATGACTGATAGCACCTCAGATCGCATTTAATTAGTAGAAAAATCATTAATTTTATTTATTTTTATTTATTTTAATTTCCATAATAATAAAAATGTATCGAAAATTTTATATTTTTATATCCAACCTTGCGCGGACCCCCTGACGTTGTTCAGGGACCCCCAAATCAATTTTAATTTTCCACGGACCCCCTGAAAGGTACCGCGGACCCCAGGGGGTCCGTAGGGACCACTTTGGGAACCACTGGACTAGACTGAATTAAGTTTCATGTAAATTTAGAAAACTCTAGAAAACTGAATCTTGTAACAATTTTTATTTGCTAACTTAACTCAGTACTGAACAAATTGTTTAATAATTTGCAAAATCTACTAACTGAACAATATTTGGAAAATGGCACATTTAGGCTTCAAGGTTTTCATTATTGCCAGGATTAAATTTATTTTCATTTTAAATTTTTTAAATTTCTTGTTAAAATATATTCAATATGCCAATTACTGAATGAAATTTGTCATGATATAGTGCACCAAGACTTGTGGCTTTGGTCGTAAACACAGATCGGTGACCTGCATTGAGCAAGGGGGCAGCCGGGTGTCAGTTCATCTCTGTGACTCTGATACCAAACCCAAAATCAAACGGAGATGCAGTGAGTTCCCCTGCCCTTATATCTGGAACACAGGGCCTTGGAGCGAGGTAAGTTCTCCATGAATCCCTTGTCTCTAAAAAATAGAACTCATTCAAACACCATACGACAAAGTTTTGTAAGCAATTTTCATACATCATCAATAGTGGATCAATTTCATCTTAGTGTTATTAATGTCTTTAATATGAGGACTTTAAAATTTAAGTAGGTCCTTTATTTCCACATAATTTGATGCTAAAGTACATTATAGCATGCTAACCCAAAAAGTCCTAAAATTTGAGCCGGGACCATTCAGCTAGTCTCAGTTTTGTCCAATTTACACTAAGCTTATATAATACATCATGAATAGTGCTCTGCAACTTGTGGAGAAGGTAAGCAGACTAGAACTGTTGTCTGCCAAGCGGTGACTAAAGAAGGCTGGATATTGCCTGGAGAGGTCCACTATGGGTGTCGGCCCAGTGAGAAGCCTGTTCCCACTCGCTACTGTATCTATGGAGACTGTGGATCTAAAAACCATTGGTTGGCTGGACAGTGGGGAGAGGTTTGTTTTCATGTGCTTTTTTGAGCTTTTGGCTTTGAGATTCTAATATGCACTGTAAGGAAGCAATCTTTTAGTTTTGAGAGTATGATATGCACTGTAAGGAAGCAATCTTTTAGTTTTGAGAGTATGATATGCACTGTAAGGAAGCAATCTTCTTCAAACTTCTTGCCAAGTATTTTTCTGTTTATTGCCATAATCCACAAATTAAATGATTATAGTGAAAACTTAATAAATATTCACACACTTGTTTATGTAATTTAGTCCATGAATTATTAGGTTTATCTGAAACAGTATATCTAGGAGACTTTTTCTGCATTGAAATTCGTTCCAAATTTTAAAAATGTCAATTATTTTTCAATTACTGCTTTAAGTTTAAGTTTATATTAAACCTCATCTCAGTTATGTATATAAAAAGTCTTAAAACTTTTCAATTCAATTGTTTGTTTACTTTTCAATATTGAGAGAACCATCTATTGTTCAATGTCTTTCTTACAGTGCTCCTCACCTTGTGGTCACGGCACACAAACACGGCCAGTCACATGTGTCACCAAACACAAAGTACCAACCAAACGCAGCTCTTGTGTCCCACTGTATCGTCCTGAAATATCAAGATCCTGTTATAATGGACAATGTAAGTATCTGGTGTATTAAGATGATTTTTAGAGTTGCATTTAATAAAAATAATACATAAGTAAGAAATTGTCAAATTTTAGGATTTTTTCTATTTCCCCACTAAAGAAATATAATGGTATGAAAATTGTTAAAGAGGTTTAGAATAGTCCTTAAAAACTCACACCTGTCACAGATGTGACAATTGTTTTAAAAATGAGTCTTTAAATTTAAAAAAACAACATTTTTTTAAATGATGATCTGATGACAAAGATCAGGAGTCTGACATTAGTTAAATGAAGTTGGTCATAAAAACAAACCCAGTTTAAACTGCTACAAATAATTAAAGTACATTAGTCTTTCAATTATTTAAAGGTTATAATGTACAATATTTAGTTCAGGGGCTTACAAATGGACGGGGTATATATATGAAATATGATAAAGAAAAAATTATGCCAGTCCAACAATGTAATACACAACAATCAATCATTTGTCTAAATGAAAAACGTAGCTTATGTGCACCATCATGTCATTATATGTTTTAGTTAGGATATGAATGTTTTACATTGCATGAATTTATAAATATAAGTATGTGAAGTGCTGTGAGCTTGTAAACTACCCTACATAAATGATCAAATTATTTTTATAATTACACTATAAACATAATATTTATACAAATATAAAAGACTGATAATGATAGTCCTAAATCTACATTTCAAGTGCTTTTGAAATTTGTCATAGGATAAAATTATACCGCATTCCCACCCCACCCCAAGACAAAAATAGACCAAAAATCTGTAAAAGAATTTAAAATTAAGATGTAACTTTCTAATGAAAGGTGGAGAGTAGTGCCACTGTTATCTATAGTAATGTTGCACAGGCCACACTGACTTAGTAGGACTTATCTGGCCTAAAACATAAAATCTCTCTTGTACAGATGGCATTGTAACATCAAGAGAAGAGATTAAAATTGAAAAGATGATATTCTAATATCAAAAGACAAGATTAAATTTAACAGATGACATTCTAACATCAAGAGAAAAGGTTTCAATTGAAGAGATTTACTGAGTAATCAAATTTTAAATTATGTTTAAAGTTTTTTGATTTTTAACAAAAAAATGACAAGGGCTTATACAACTTTAAGTAATAAATTTAATTTTTTAAAGGTTATGCTTCATCATGCAAGGAATTCAAAAAGATGACAACTATAAGAAAGGACGACGACTATCATCTCAAAGTTCGCAATCAGTTGGTTAAGGTAGGTACATCTCTTCAATCACTCAATCCAACAATAAATGTTAAATATGACATGACAATTGGCCGTCAGATATGGCATCACTCTTGCACTGCTATAGATTTCAAGTAGTGTTGCTGAATCACATTACATTTTTTAGAAGTCATCTTTTACTATTATGTTATTGATAACCAGCTTTTCTAAAGTACACTAAAAGTGATCATTAATGCTTTAATTGTTTTCCAGATTTTTTGCAAGGACATGCGGAAAAAAGAACCTAAGGAATACATTTCTTTGCCTCAGGGACCATCAGAAAATTTCGCTGAAATGTTTGACAAACAGTAAGACTTTAAAAAAAATATTTAATAATGTTTTATTATATCTTACTATGACAGAAAATGCTCTGTTGTTTCTCTGATTGTCAAATATTTTCATGCATGAGGCCACGTTTAATAAAATTAATTTGTCTTTGTATAATTTATTCTTCAGACTAAAAGATCCGACTAGTTGTCCAAATGAAGGGAAACGTCCAGATGATAATTGCCCAGAATGCCGTCGAAAGCCATTTGATCAAGCTGGGAATTCTTCATTTTCTAAAATTCGAATCGACCTCAATACACTAACTGTAATAAGTAAGTTCTGAAATGAAATGATTTAATCAAATTTTACCAAATATTTATTTTTAAAAAAACAATTGGTGCTAATTCAAAAAATAAACTTTGTAGAAAGCACCTATGAAAGACCTATTAATGTATTTAACTATTTTCCTACCAGTATCTGACATGGAGTTTAGCACTTTGGAGTCTGGAAGTTTGGTTCCTTTTGCTACTGGTGGAGATTGTTACAGTTCCAGTAACTGTCCGCAGGTAGGCAGAAGCTAGATTATTATAAATTATATATTTTATAACATGAAAGTAGGGTGTAGTGGTCAAATGGCAAAAGTCGGGGAAGTAGGTGGCTGAAGAACATCACAGTAGGGGACTGAAGAACATCACAGTAGGTGACTGAAGAACATCACAGTAGGTGACTGAAGAACATCACAGTAGGTGACTGAAGAACATCACAGTAGGTGGATAAAGAACATCATAGTAGGTGACTGAAGAACATCACAGTAGGTGACTGAAGAACATCACAGTAGGTGACTGAAGAACATCACAGTAGGTGACTGTGCAAGTCCCTTACTCTTTTTAATTTATATAAATGATTTACCCAACAACATCTCAACAGGAACAAAAGTTAGGTTATTTGCTGATGATTGTATAATCTATAGAACAATAAAATCAGAACAAGATAGCTAAATTTTACAAAAAGACTTAGATGAATTGATAAAATGGGAAACTAACTGGAGTATGTCTTTCCACCCAGAAAAGTGTCAACTGTTAAGAGTAACAAAGAAAAAGAAACAAATAAATTCAAAATATTACATATCATGGAAAAGAACTGACCCAAACTAAAGATGCAAAATACTTAGGAGTCTTAATAAATAAGAAACTATCATGGAATCCCCATGTCAATGAAGTTATTAAAAAATCAAACAAAACCTTAGGCTTTATAAAAAGAAACTTTAACAAATGTAATAGAGATATAAAACAAAAATGCTACCTCACTTTGGTGAACCTGTACTAGAATATGCATCTTCTGTATGGGACCCATCCACCAAAGAAAACATTGATAAAATAGAACAAATTCAAAAAAGAGCTGCCAGATTCATTACTGGAGAATATTCAAAACTGACAAGAATAACACCATTAGTTAAATCATTAAACCTTGAAACACTAGAGGATAGAAGAACCAAGAGCAAAGTAGTAATCATACATAAAGCAATTAATATTCTAATTTAGAAATACAACACAAAGATAACTTAATACAACCCTCAGATAGAAATAAGGATAAAAACACCTTTCTTATTCCGTATGCAAGAACAAACACATACAAATTTTCGTTCTTCCCGTCCGGGAATTCGGGCGTGGAATGGGTAGCCTGAAGAAACCAGGAAAGCCAACACTTTATCAACATTTAAATCTGTAATAAAAATGCAGGACTAAACACAAAACACAGATAAGCATAGGACGCAATAATCTTCTATATAGAAGGAGCATCTGTAACAGATAAGATAAGATAAGAACATCACAGTAGGTGACTGAAGAACATGGAAGTAGGGGGGGGATGAAAGTAGGAGAGCTTATGTCATTCAATTATATTTTATTATTTCACCTTTTACCAATGCATTGACTCTATAGTTAAGTCTTCAACTATGGCTTTTGTTATGAAATGGAACATTATTAAAGTACCATAACATTATTTCATTTGTGATAGAACATGCTGAACGCATAGAGCAGATATTGGTACTTTATGTGTTTGTCACATGAAATTTACTTTTAAAACACACATCCTTTATATTAGCTGAATTTGTTTGATCATTCACTTGTAATCCCTTTAGATCTTTACTAGTTTTTAAAAACATTAAAAAAATTTACAGTTGCTTCTTTAAAATTAAATTTTACTTGCATTTTCTTTGACTATTCTCTAGTTCTATTTTCTATTGCCACTCACTTTCTTTCTTGTTTCATCTGTTTTTTGTTTTTTTTAATTATGATGTTTTAATTTTTTTAATTATTATTATTTTCTGTAAAAAGTATATTTCTCGTTAATTTCCTTTGGTCAATGGCCAGTTTGATTTTCCATGATATTTTTCTTTTGTCTTTTGTTTGCTTGCCTTAGTGTTGGATGATTTTTTTTCTTTCTTTTGATCTACCAAAGGGTCATTTTCGTATAAACCTGGTGGACACGGGTTTTATAGTTTCTGTCAACACAACATGGAACCTTCAAGGGAATCGAACTTCACAGAGAATTTGGAGGTTGAGAGTAAGTAGAAGAAGAGTTACTTCCCCTCTATTGTTATTTGTTTAAATTAAATCATAGTGAAAACACACCATGCTGTGCATTGTTATATATTTTTTCAAGAGAAAATCAATTGAATAATGTTAAATTTATTTTAAGAAGGTAAGCATGAAAATTAAAATAAGGTTGTTTTTTCATATCACTTTAAATACATGTATTAAATTTCTTGAATTACAATTGTTGAAGGTTTTATTTTCTCCTATTGTTATTGGTTAAAAATATTACCTTTATACAATGAATACTCTAAATGGTTTTTTAAATATTATACATTTGACAGGAAGGACAAATCATCAAAGGTGTGTGTGGAGGTTATTGTGGAGTATGTTCCCCAGACCCAAAAATTGGTCTCAAACTAGATCTCTTGAGATGACATTCATGGCATTTATTGACATCTAGCCAAACTCTGCGAACATTTGGTCTCATTCATGTCAATAATCACACTGCAGCAATCTAAATCCACCTGCTAGTCTTCAATACAAAATTTTTTAGCTCATAATTTATATTGTTTAAGTTTTGTTTAACTATTCTTCCAGCCCATATGTCTGTTCTTTGTCATAATGTAAAACATTTTTTTGGTTTCCAAATGCTTGCCAAATATCCCTTACCCTTTTAGATTTTAAGATTTGCAAATTTAACAAAGATTTCATCAGTTTTATTTTTAAAGTTTTTTTTCTATTATTTTAACTTGTATGTTTCTTCCATATGATTTTATTTGTATACTCTCAAAGAAATGATAGGCTAAAAATGCTATCATTTTTTACTGCTCCGTCCAATACTTGTTAGTCAGTGTAATAAAATAGTGTAACTAAGCAAGCTCATAATATTTAAAACATTTTTTAAAATTTTTTTTGTTACTCTTGATTTGACCAAGTGGTTTATATTTTTTATGACTGATTTTATAAATTCTTAGGTGGTTTAATCTGTAGTAATCAAAGAATTTCAAATATGAAGTTCATTATTTCTTGAAAGAATTTTAAACGTTTTTAAACATAATGTTAACTAGCTGTAAAATCTGAAGCAAGTGTTTCCCATGTTTCTGATTTAAGAAGTTTATTGTCAAGTCTAACTAAAATATAATTTTTTGTTGTTTAAATAACTTAAAGAAAATCTAGCAAAAAAAAATAATTAATAATTGTGAAAAAATCATTCTGTTAAAAATTCTGGGAATAAGCATAAGACGCAATAATCTTGTATAGAAGGAGCATCTGTATTGTATAAGATAAAGGAATATAGTATAAATAATAGAATGAACCTACAAATTATTTATGATTCATCCTCAAGCTTGAATTCAATTGATTTGAATATCACCATATCCATTTATATTTAATGAACTTACAGTTTGTTATTGTTTGACTTAATGACACTGGCATAATTTTTTAATTTGATTCAATCCTTTACTCACTGCTGGAATATTTACATGCAGTTCCGATTTCAAGGTTGTAGTCTCATTAGATATCTAATCTACAATGTCAGATTTCTAGTAAGAAGATAATTCTCACGAGAACTCATTGCTTAAGCTGATATATATTTAGTATTTGTTTCAACAATTCAGCTTTGTATTGCTTTAAATTACAGTTTTTGTGTATTTTGAAAACGTTTTTGAACATATATTGTTTGAATCAGTTTTTAATGTTTAAAATCTACAGTTTTTTATGTTTGAAATAACAATTTTAAATGTTTATAATTATATTTGTTAGATATTTTCTTTCTATTTATCAAGTAAAATGCTAGTATTAAGTTAATTTTTTTTATAAATATATAAATATATTTTTGCCATTTCATTTATTCATTTGATTCCACATTACTAAATTTTTATGTATACACTCAATTTATATATATGTATATGTAGCTATTTATCTACACAATCAATTCTTTATTTATATTTGTATATTTAGATCTTCATGTTTTACTTCTATTTGAGCTCATGATCATTGCTAGAGGTTTTTGTTTTTTACTGAATCGGTTTTACAAATATATTTATAATATGGTCAATGTTGTTTTAATCTTATCAATTTTACAAATTGCTTTAAATATTATTACAATTTTTTAATGTACATTACAAATTAATACAAATTTATTTAATCTACTGCTGACAAAATATTTTCAATATTTTTTTAATGTGTTAGTAACTGAACTTATGTGTTAGTAAATGAACTTACTTATGTGTTAGTAACTGAACTTATGTGTTAGTAACTGAACTTATGTGTTAGTAACTGAACTTATGTGTTAGTAACTGAACTCATGAATTTAAAACTTGTGTTTACTGACACTCTCCTACACTCAATGATATTTTCTTGCTTCCATTTCCTGGCACTTCTACACTCAAATAAACTGATTCGATCCCATTTTATTCTAGTTCTACTTTATGGTCAGATATAATCTGGCCTGCCCATTTATTCTCTCTAACCTTTTTTACACTCCACTATGTTTAGCTTCATCTACACTCACATCACAACACACAGTTACACTCACATCACAACACACAGATCCACTCACACTTTGCTCAGCTACTCTCACTGCCTCAGTTATATCAAGTATATTTACATTGTTGAAGAAACTGTCCTACATAACTGATTATTGTTCCTGTTATTAGCTTGAAATTTGTATGGGCGTTATTTATTATTGGTTCTATTTTTAGTGAATTGTTTGGATTGTGACTTTTAGTTCAAACAGCTGAGTCAATATCACATGTTCACAAAGCTGTCTTTTTCAAAAGGGATTTGTTGTTTTTTTTAAATTTAAATTTAGGAGAAATATAGATGTGAAACAGTCTATACTGACTAGGTCCATAAAACTCCAGATTATCAATGAGATTAGTCTAAGGAACAGAAGAATAATTTATTATTGTAGTGACACTCCCCCCCCCCATCCCCCCCCCACACACACCGCACACACACATCCAAACTAATCAAATTCCTCTTTATCTGTGTCAGAGTAATTGTCTCCACTTGGATAAGTTTTGTCTTCCCTTGGATACATTTTGAATGTTTCCATCAACACTGCAGCATAATTGTTAGCATTTATTGATGTCTATTCTATGACAAATATCAGTATTGTACATTGAGATAAATCAAAACTTTTCTATTGATGATTGTTCCAAATATTAAATGTTTTTTTTTGTCATGGGATTGGTGGCCAGTTTAGATTATTGAATCAAAGTGTGCAAGTTATTATATGAAAGTTATTATATGAAAGTTATTATATGAAAGTTATTATATGAAAGTTATTATATGAAAGTTATTATAAATTATATGAAAGTTATTATATGATTGACTAAGTCATGACAATTCATTGTATTATATGTACAAGTGCAGCAGTAGATTATTTAAATCAAAGCTATCAGGTCCTGCTGTTATTTGTGCAAAGAACCTCCTGAACTAGTCATTAAAATATTATTTTTTTTTAATGTGACTACTTAAAAAAGCCATCTTTTGTGTTTACTGAGTAGCTTTAGTTTTATAATTCACAGTTTATTGTTAATGGTACATGTAGTTGGTCTGTCTGATCAGTCATGAACATTTGAATCAACATATTGGTCTTTTTTTTAAACTTGATTTTCAAGATGGTTACATCAAGTCATACTGATGTTTGTCCTCAACGAAAGTCTTATTACAAAAGTTGATTCAAAGTCGTCTCATTAGTGCCCCCACCCAGGGGGGGGGGAGATGGGTGGAACAAGAGAAAAAAACAAACCCGTAAAAACAAAGTTTTTGACTATAAATCCCTTATATATGAGACATAACTAAAAGTATTGATTATGTTCAAACATGACAAACGTGAAACCAAAATTATCTCCCCTGGCTTTATAACTTGGGGATGGGGGGAGGGGGTGTGGGCATGGACGGGTGGCGTCAACGCGTTAACTCAACTCCTGGTGTAAACCACCTGGTTGAAACACGAGATGTGTTCACCGATGGCTGGCGTGAAGTCAAGTGACACGTAAAAGGTAAACAATAGCGACCGCTACATATAGTTTATATAGATAAACTAAAAATGCATTAATTTAATTACGGTACGTTCGATTGATCTGAAATTTTAATATGAGGCATTGTTAGGTGACACGCGTCTATGTGCCAAATTTCAGCTCGATGGCATCACAGAAAGTGGGTCATTTTTTACTTTTGTTTTTACGCCCGACGACGAACAACAGACAGAGACGGCGGTGAAGTTAATATAAGGGATTTAAAAAGGGGGTGTTCTCAAGCAAGTTATATTTAAATATCAAGTAATGTAAATATAAACAAATAGAGAAAGAGAGAGACAGCTTGATCAAGTCTTTCAACTGGCCTCCATGCGTTAATACATTTCAACTGGCCTCCATGAATTAATAAATTTCAATAAAGACTATAATAAAGAGAAATTATTTACTAAGTTTTATGAAATTTGTGCATTTCACTTATTAAATGGAAGAGTAAGGATGTATTATAAGAAACGTATTTTGAAATGAAAGAATAAAATTATGTTTTTTATAAGTGTATACATATTTATATTTGATTGATCAAATAAAACTTAATTTTGAATTTTTTTTTACAGTATTCATATTAAGGATGTTTACCTTAGTAGCACTAAATGTCCTAGAATTTTACTGAACTTATGAAAAATACTAGCTCTATATCTCACAGTAGTGAATGAATACTCATATATCTTATCTTATCTTATCTGTTTACAGACGCTCCTTCTATACAGAAGATTATTGCGTCCTACGCTTATCTATGGTTTGTGTTTAGTCCTGCATTTTTATTAGAGATTTAAATGTTGATAAAGTGTTGGTTTTCCTGGATTCTTCAGGCAACCCATTCCACGCCCGAATTCCGGACGGGAAGAAGGAAAACTTTTATGTGTTTGTTCTTGCATACGGAATAAGAAAGGTGTTTTTATCCTTATGTCTATCTGAGGGTTGTATTAAGTTATCTTTGTGTTGTATTTCTAAATTAGAATTAATTGCTTTATGTATGATTACTACTTTGCTCTTGGTTCTTCTATCCTCTAGTGTTTCAAGGTTTAATGATTTAACTAATGGTGTTACTCTTGTCAGTTTCGAATATTCTCCAGTAATGAATCATGCAGTTTTTCCAGTAAATTGATGTCTCAAGAATATTTCAAAAGGGACTGATAAATAAAATTGTTATCAATGCAAATCAAATTATCTTTGTATGATCTATGTAAAATAAATCTCTCTCAACTGGTAAGAATGATTATGTAATATTTAAGTTTGTTTTAAATGATAGTGTAAATTTAATAGTTTATATGGGATATTTATGAAAGCTGTTCGATGTAAATAAAAATCATTTATTTTATAAATAATGTATTTATTGAACGTTCACCACATGATTTATGTTAATTAATTTGATGGCTCAGTCATCCTTGGTGTTGCAGATAATAAAATAAAACAACATCCAATCCAATGTTTGCTCACAGTAGAATAAACTAGTAACTAGATTATCATTTGTCTTAAAAACGTCTTGTCAACTATAACCTACATTACATAGAAGGTAAAAAAATGAGTTTGTTTATCAAACAATAATCATGCCATTATTTTTCTATGTTAGTTGCTTTTCTTTACAGTTGCTCATTAAAAAATGTATTTGTGGATAATAGATAATTATAAAAGTTTTAAATGTCTAATTAAATTATTACATACTTTCATCTTGTGTTTTTATCGTCCTTTCATCTTAGTAATTATCATGAAATAATTTTATTGTTTAGAATTTTTAACTGTTTCCAGCTTAAATTTTCAAAGAAGGCTTTTGAACTGTGGTGATTTTGAGCTTTTGACGCTAATTGTATTACATTGTAGATAGATAAGTTAAGTTCAAAGGGAGGCAAATCTAACTGCCATGAAAGCTACATGGCTCAATAAGTCTTTATTCAACATTAACACATTTTATTTTGTATATCCAGTATGTTGGAAACACGCCATCTTATTCTAATTTTTCTTATTCTTTTTATTCAAAATGTTCTTTTTTTGTGCTTTTTATGTGTTTCAAAACTTTTTGTAGTATCAAAGATTGTTTAAGATATCAGACTTATTAAATAAGTTTCACCCTGGATCTATTATATCTGAACAATGCGTAATACGTCGTCAGGTTTTTTGCTATGCATTTATTGACTGTTAATGCTCACAATTTATTTGTTGCATAAACCATTATAAATTATATTTATTTATTAATAGATTGAAAATGCGTTTAAAATTGTATTTAATTAAATTGGCATGCTAATAATGGTATATATTTTAATGAGCCCTTGACCTTACTTGATTTATAGAAGATTCTTTTAACAACATTTTAACCAAAAATAAATAATCCAAACTTATAGTAAATGGCCCAATGACATAAACTGATTTGAAGTTAAAACATTTTAGACTTTTATATAACTAATTGAGTTACAGTTTTTTTCCATTAAATTAGTTAACTAACCATGAATAGTTTTAATTTTAAATAATAAAAATATTTAAAAATTTCTGAGATCAATGATTGAATTTTTAAAAATCAAAATAACCAACATTTCATCATTTCAACTAAATTATTCTGTCACATACTATAGGAAATTTAAAAAAAAACTTTATTTCCTGAATATGTAATATACAAGATGTGATCCGCCAGATAAGGGCAGCTAACAACCCCCGCTCAAAGGTAGCGGCAGTGGAGTGTGGCTTTCCTTCTAATTATATTAATAGACATAACATTCTTTCCAAGTAAGGCAGTAGGCAGTAATAAATCTGTTTAAGAATACCAATGGTGCGAAGGACGCAATAATCCTCTGTATAGAAGGAGCGTCTGTTACGTAAGGTAAGATCAGACCTGCACCCATCTGTATATCATCAAACTTTTCCACACCCCTGAACAGTGTCAATTTTAACAATCCCCTGACCCCCCCCCCGCCACACACTTTATAGTTGCATAAATATTGGAATTTTCTGGAATGTTTCATTTAATCAAAATGGCGCACGATGATAGGAATCAAACTGTGCTTGTGGTATTTTTAAAAAAAATAGAATCTCTTTCAGCGCTAATAGGAATTTTATCTCGCTTTTCTATATTAACGATATTTTGACTCATCGACAGTCAATAAAATTATTAATTTTGTTAAAACTTTGGAGTCTCTTGAATGTACACATTTCAAATTATTCAGTTTCTGTAAATACACGTACATATAACTTTTTTTTAAACCCCTTATAATAACCTCAAAAGGGGATTTAACAGCCCATTTTTAAATAATGTGTTTTTCCCGGGATTGTCTATCTTTGAATTGACTGAATAATATCTGATTGTGGCAGATGAGAATGTCAGAAAGTTTGTGTTGCGTCATTACGTCTGCTTCACCGGGGCACTGAGTGTTGGACATGGAAATGTTCTGACTGTGGGTGCTACTCCCATTAGAGCAGTGAATGCTGGCCGTGGATATGACGTCACTGGGCCGTGGATATCACGATTAACACGAGTGCTCAGGTTATGCATACTTGTACTTCAAGCCCATCTAGTGTACATATCAAATGTGTACATGTTGCGCTTGTGAATGCTTGTACTTCTAGCTTATCGAGTGTACATATCAAATGTGTACATGTTTAACTTGTGAATGGTTGTACTTCTAGCCCATCAAGTGTACATATCAAATGTGTACATGTTTAGCTTGTGGATGCTTGTACATAATGAATGTGTACAAGTTTAGCTTGTGGATGATTGTACTTCTAGCCCATCAAGTGTACATATCAAATGTGTACATGTTTAGCTTGTGGATGCTTGTACATAATGAATGTGTACAAGTTTAGCTTGTGGATGATTGTACTTCTAGCCCATCAAGTGTACATAATGAAAGTGTAAACGTTGAGCTACAGCATGAACTCTGCAATATTGGTGTGAACAATTCTTTATGTATAGAGACATTTTATGTTTAGCATTTTAAGTAATAAAAAATATGTATACAACTTATGATCATCCCATTGTATTTGACTTTAAAACCTAAGAATTCTAAACTAAACCATACACAATGTTGCACCTTCCATACCATACACTGTGGGTATACTTTCATACCATACACTGTGGGGCACCTTCCATACCATACACTGTGTGTATACTTCCATACCATACACTGTGGGGCACCTTCCATACCATACACTGTGTGTATACTTCCATACCATACACTGTGGGGCACCTTCCATACTATACACTGTATGGCACCTTCAATACCATACACTGTGTGTATACTTCCATACCATACACTGTGTGTATACTTCCATACCATACACTGTGTGTATACTTCCATACCATACACTGTGGGGCACGTTCCATACCATACACTGTGGGGCACCTTCCATACCATACACTGTGTGTACACTTTCATACCATACACTGTGGGGCACCTTCCATACCATACACTGTGTGTATATTTTCATACCATACACTGTGGGGCACCTTCCATACCATACACTGTGGGGCACCTTCCATACCATACACTTGAGTGAAACCTTCCATACCATACACTTGAGTGACACCTTCCATACCATACACTTGAGTGAAACCTTCCATACCATACACTTGAGTGAAACCTTCCATACCATACACTTGAGTGAAACCTTCCATACCATACACTTGAGTGAAACCTTCCATACCATACACTTGAGTGAAACCTTCCATACCATACACTTGAGTGAAACCTTCCATACCATACACTTGAGTGACACCTTCCATACAATACACTTGAGTGAAACCTTCCATACCATACACTGTGTGGCACCGTACAAACCAAATCTTTTCCTTCGACTGCAGGCCAGAATTCCGTTAACCAATTTAATACCCATCTTGGGAGAGGTTCTTTGACAG
Source organism: Ampullaceana balthica (assembly GCA_944989445.1). Classification (NCBI taxonomy): domain Eukaryota; kingdom Metazoa; phylum Mollusca; class Gastropoda; family Lymnaeidae; genus Ampullaceana; species Ampullaceana balthica. The sequence goes on along the minus strand of CALYLW010000005.1, from coordinate 3,377,578 downwards.
AAAGTAAGGCGCCCTGTCATAAAATCATAAATCCTTTTAGAAAATCAGGCACCCTGTCACAAAATCAGGTGCCCTGTCAGAAAGTCAGGCAAACGGTAAGAATGCTTGAGTTTCTGTATTATGTTCGCGAAGAGACGACCAACGATATGTAAGAATGTCATCCAAAACATGCTCATATTTCCAACCCAACTTTCTTGTCTACACAAGTCTCTGGGAGACTTGAACCACTCCCCACCCACCCCATAGTGGTGGACGTTTGTGTTTAGTATTGTCCAGCACAAAAAGACAAGGAAATAAAATAGATACTTTATTATTTTTTATTTTACGCTCGGAACTTTTTGTAAAACCTGACTGTACGGAATACAGGTTTAATTTCCTGTTTTTAATGAAGCATTTCCGGGACACCCCTCTCCCCCGGCCCCCCCCCAAAAAAATATTGAAATAAAAATTAAAAATTTAATAAATGTCAAGGTTTAGTTAGTATCAACATAAAATCTAGTAATTGTGTTTCTATATCGGTGGTTTTAGATTCAAATGGAAGAATTGTACAGCAATGAATGGATAATAAATTATAAATATTCAATAATATGTAAGGAAAGAGTTGATGTTTTACTCTCAGACTAATCTGATTGTTCGTTGGTCACTTACTTCAGTATTGGACATTTTACAAACAGGGAAGGGGGGGGGGATGACCAAATGCATAAATTTAGGCAGTGGTTCCCAAATTTGTGTTTAAAGCGCGTTTAAGGGGAACTGCTATTTGGTACACAAACATTGTGCCGATCATTGCGCTAAACGGAACCATTGTCTTAAGAAAATATCTTAATAATGGAGCTGAATTATAGTTGACCCTTGTGGCCACTATGTTGTATTTTGCACATGTTGTATTGTGAACATGTTGTATTGTGCACATGTTGAATTGTGAACATGTTGTATTGTGAAGATGTTGTATTGTGCACATGTTGTATTGTGAAGATGCTTGTATTGTGCACATGTTGTATTGTGAACATGTTGTATTGTGCACATGTTGAATTGTGAACATGTTGTATTGTGAAGATGTTGTATTGTGCACATGTTGTATTGTGAAGATGTTGTATTGTGCACATGTTGTATTGTGAAGATGTTGTATTGTGCACATGTTGTATTGTGAAGATGTTGTATTGTGCACATGTTGTATTGTGCACATGTTGTATTGTGAAGATGTTGTATTGTGCACATGTTGTATTGTGCACATGTTGTATTGTGAAGATGTTGTATTGTGCACATGTTGTATTGTGAACATGTTGTATTGTGCACATGTTGTATTGTGCACATGTTGTATTGTGAAGATGTTGTATTGTGCACATGTTGTATTGTGAAGATGTTGTATTGTGAAGATGTTGTATTGTGCACATGTTGTATTGTGCACATGTTGTATTGTGCACATGTTGTATTGTGCACATGTTGTATTGTGCACATGTTGTATTGTGAAGATGTTGTATTGTGCACATGTTGTATTGTGAAGATGTTGTATTGTGCACATGTTGTATTGTGCACATGTTGTATTGTGAAGATGTTGTATTGTGCACATGTTGTATTGTGCACATGTTGTATTGTGAAGATGTTGTATTGTGAAGATGTTGTATTGTGAAGATGTTGTATTGTGCACATGTTGTATTGTGAACATGTTGTATTGTGCACATGTTGTATTGTGCACATGTTGTATTGTGAAGATGTTGTATTGTGAAGATGTTGTATTGTGAAGATGTTGTATTGTGAAGATGTTGTATTGTGAAGATGTTGTATTGTGCACATGTTGTATTGTGCACATGTTGTATTGTGCACATGTTGTATTGTGAACATGTTGTATTGTGCACATGTTGTATTGTGCACATGTTGTATTGTGCACATGTTGTATTGTGCACATGTTGTATTGTGCACATGTTGTATTGTGCACATGTTGTATTGTGAACATGTTGTATTGTGAACATGTTGTATTGTGAACATGTTGTATTGTGCACATGTTGTATTGTGCACATGTTGTATTGTGCACATGTTGTATTGTGCACATGTTGTATTGTGCACATGTTGTATTGTGAACATGTTGTATTGTGCACATGTTGTATTGTGAACATGTTGTATTGTGCACATGTTGTATTGTGCACATGTTGTATTGTGCACATGTTGTATTGTGCACATGTTGTATTGTGAAGATGTTGTATTGTGAAGATGTTGTATTGTGCACATGTTGTATTGTGAAGATGTTGTATTGTGCACATGTTGTATTGTGCACATGTTGTATTGTGAAGATGTTGTATTGTGAAGATGTTGTATTGTGAAGATGTTGTATTGTGAAGATGTTGTATTGTGAAGATGTTGTATTGTGCACATGTTGTATTGTGCACATGTTGTATTGTGCACATGTTGTATTGTGAACATGTTGTATTGTGCACATGTTGTATTGTGAACATGTTGTATTGTGCACATGTTGTATTGTGCACATGTTGTATTGTGCACATGTTGTATTGTGAACATGTTGTATTGTGAACATGTTGTATTGTGAACATGTTGTATTGTGCACATGTTGTATTGTGCACATGTTGTATTGTGCACATGTTGTATTGTGAACATGTTGTATTGTGCACATGTTGTATTGTGCACATGTTGTATTGTGCACATGTTGTATTGTGCACATGTTGTATTGTGAACATGTTGTATTGTGCACATGTTGTATTGTGCACATGTTGTATTGTGCACATGTTGTATTGTGCACATGTTGTATTGTGCACATGTTGTATTGTGCACATGTTCAATCCAGTTTGTGCCTTGCATCTTCTACTCTTCTAAAACATGACCTAAATGGCCACCTAACATGACCTAAATGGCCACCTAACATGACCTAAATGGCCACCTAACATGACCTAAATGGCCACCTAACATGACCTAAATGGCCACCTAACATGACCTAAATGGCCACCTAACATGACCTAAATGGCCACCTAACATGACCTAAATGGCCACCTAACATGACCTAAATGGCCACCTAACATGACCTAAATGGCCACCTAACATGACCTAAATGGCCACCTAACATGACCTAAATGGCCACCTAACATGACCTAAATGGCCACCTAACATGACATAAATGGCCACCTAACATGACCTAAATGGCCACCTAACATGACCTAAATGGCCACCTAACATGACCTAAACGGCTACCTAATGTAAGCAACCAATCTCTAGTTTTGGAAAGACAACTGGTTTAAATATTGCATTCGATTTTTTGAAAGTTTTCTCGATGTTTGTTAGTTTGTTAAATCATCTTTCAGCCTTTCAGGAGAATATTTTCTCTGTGTGTACCTGGAAAAGGGGGGGGGGCAGTGTGGCGTATTTTCAATGGATATGGATGAGGGCAGTATGGATGAGGGCAGTATGGATGAGGGCAGTATGGATGAGGGCAGTATGGATGAGGGCAGTATGGATGAGGGCAGTATGGATGAGGGCAGTATGGATGAGGGCAGTATGGATGAGGGCAGTATGGATGAGGGCAGTATGGATGAGGGCAGTATGGATGAGGGCAGTATGGATGAGGGCAGTATGGATGAGGGCAGTATGGATGAGGGCAGTATGGATGAGGGCAGTATGGATGAGGGCAGTATGGATGAGGGCAGTATGGATGAGGGCAGTATGGATGAGGGCAGTATGGATGAGGGCAGTATGGATGAGGGCAGTATGGATGAGGGCAGTATGGATGAGGGCAGTATGGATGAGGGCAGTATGGATGAGGGCAGCATGGATGAGGGCAGCATGGATGAGGGCAGCATGGATGAGGGCATTATGGATGAGGGCAGTATGGATGAGGGCAGTATGGATGAGGGCAGTATGGATGAGGGCAGTATGGATGAGGGCAGTATGGATGAGGGCAGTTACACCAGCTTCTGAACTTGCCGTCTTCTGATGTAAAGAAACAAAAAAGTCGAAATAAAAATAAAAAAACTATATATAAATGAATACATTAATAATTTACATTGATTTACACGAAATATTTGGTAAATGTTAGTGAATATTATTAATATTTAGTTGGTCTTTTTTTAATAAAAAAAATAAAATTTAGTTTTGATCACGTCGCTGCATTTTTTTTTACAAACTACATGAATTGACTTCATTAAATTATTTATGAAAATTAGACTGCATTTATTTTAATACGTAGTCATAATCGCAGATCATGGGGGATGAACGAGATGCCCCAAATTTTGGGGATTAGTTTGCAAATTGCCATGGCTTAAAAAAACATACAATCGGAGAGGCCCTCGTAGTAGAATACATTATGGATGTGTGTTTGGAAATATTAGGTGAAACTGCGGCAAGGAAAGTAGACCAAGTTCAACTCTCAAATGACACATTTAGTTCAACCCATCGACAGTATGGCTTGTGATATTTAGGCACCGCTAATAAAATACCTGAAATTGATGAAGTATTTTTCTCTGCATCTCAATGAATCCACATAAATTTGGCCATTCTGATGGTATATATTGGTGCAAAAAGAAAAAAAACAACACCTCCAGGCCAGGGGTTTGCGAACTTATTTGCCCGACACCCCAATATTATAAAATTGTATGTTGTCATTACCCCAAAGAAGCAGAGTTTATTTAATTATATAGGCTCCTAATGAGTATGCATTACCCCCAGAGTTCCCTTGTTACCCCAAATGGGGTAATTTTAAATTTACCCCTGTTCGCCGACCCCTGCTCTAGTCTATGCTCTTGTTTTCTCTCGTCTTGATTATTGTAATTCTCTTCTTTCAGGTTCACCAAAGCAAGACATTGAAAAGTTATACAGAAAGTTGAAAATTTCAGCTGTCAGGCTAGTTCTTAAGACAAAAACACGACAATTTTACTCCACTCCTTTATTCACTTCAATTACTCCCTTTTCAAACAAGAATTAATTACTAACTGTCTGATCTCTGTCACAACATCGTTTCTGATCTCTGTCACAACATCGTTTCTCACGTATACCCTTCCTGGCTTATCGAACTTCTCACTGTTTAATCATCCACTCGCTAGCTATGGTCTTCTGCAGATACACGTATTCTCTCTGTTCCTAAGACGCAAATTAAAAAATTTGGCGAAAGGTCTATGGGGTAAATGACGTCGCGCACCTAGGTGGGGAGGTGGGTCACACTTTTGTGACGATGCGTGACGAGGGGGAGGGAGGGAGGGTTGAAGAAATGTGACGTCACATGAAAAGGGTAACTTTAAATAAAACTTCCACTGTATTATTTGGTCGCTTACAATTTATTTAATGATTTTTATATATATATTTTTTTAAAAACAATCAGCGCTTCTCAAAGTGCCAAAGAAATGCAATATCTGTAGGCCATCAAACGCCGGTTGGCGTAAGTTATCAAGAAATGAAAATTAAAGCTAATTATAATCCTTAAGTTTGAGAACCCATAAGAGAACGTATAAAAGCGTCGTTTGATGTTGATATCAAAGCATTTGTGATGTAACCGCAGCTCCGTTTGGTTCTCTTACGGTAGGAGTAAGGCGAACTTATTTGCCCATTACCCCAAAATAAAAGTTTATGTGTGCGACTTCCCCCCCCCCAGACTCGAGGTCCTGCTCACATGACTCGGGCAGGGATTTGGGGGAGCGTCGTTAGCGAAAATGCAACTGGTGAGTTTTACAAGCATGATAAGTATCTAAAAATGATATGAATAGGATTATGTGTAGATATTTTAAGTCAAAACGACACACACTATCAATTTTTAATACTTACGTATTTTATTTTTCTTGGGGGGATCTATATGATCCAATTATAAAAGTTTTAAGTTTGATGTAATTGTTCGATTGGTTTTGGGTCTAACGCCCCTGGCCATTCTAGATATAATAGTATTCTTTAACTTTATTGAATGCATCAAATTCTTGACATCTCAATTCGAGAGTAACACAAAATGAGGTGACCAGATTTTCCGGGGGGGGGGCAAAGCGGGACGGGGCCCCTCGGACGGGGGGGGGGTCAACCAGGTTTCTGTAGCAAAAAATCGGGACGTCTGGTCACTTGAGCGGGACATGAAGTCTTAAATCGGGACGTCTGGTCACCTTACGTGTCGGGATCACCGGCAAGTCACGGGAAGGCCGTATCAAGGAGTAAAATGTAAATAACCACAGAATTCGACGCACCAACTGGCTTAGCTAATAATAAAGCAATTTAAATTTATAAAAAAATATCACCCTTTTGAATATTTGATTAAATTTTTAAAAATATTAAGTAATTCGTACCCATAATCAAAATAAAACTAATTGTATTGAAAAAGCGGGACAAACGGGCGTCCCGCCGGGACAAGTGAGGGTCAGCGGGACATTAGGTCTGAAATCGGGACCGTCCCGCCTAAATCGGGACGTCTGGTCACCTTACACAAAACAATTTTTCTTCTTAGCTCAGTTTTTAAGGCATTAATTTTAAATATCACAGAAAGGATACTTGATATGGTGAAGTTATGTGGATTAAGATTATTGTCACTCGTTTCAATATAAATGAAAGTATGGTGGATTTAGGTGTCTTCGTATAGTACGTAGGTAAGAAATCTACATAGTAGTCAAATTTAAAAGATGCATTTTCTGGAAGGAACCGGTTCAATAGTGGGCATATGTTCGAAGCGTACACGTACAAATTACGGTACAAATGACGTATTTTAATATATCTAGTGGATATAAAGTAAGGTGGGTTTTTGTTGTTGTCTTTTTGTCGGTTTTTTTTTGGGGGGGGGGTTTGTGTGTTTTTTTGGGGGGGAGGTGGGGGGTGTCAAAGCTTTGTGACGTATTTTTGGAGGGGGGATATTACTTTTTGTGACGACGCGTGACGAGGGGAGGGGGGTGAAAATCGGCCAAAATAGCGTGAAGTCATTTATGGATGGCCCCTTTCTCTTTTTGTGCCCCAAAAACAATGGAATTCTCTGCCATGGCACATTCGCATTATTTCAACTACTACGGCCTTCAAGACTTCACTAAAAACACTTCTCTTCAAACTTTACTTTCAAAATTAATTAAACAAGGAACATTTCTTTAAAAGATAAAAAAAGCAGCTTATATGCACCATGATGTCATTACATGTTGTATTAAGGACATGAATGTCTTATATTGAATGAATTGATTGTTATGTATGTTACCAACTTTATGCAAAGCGGCGTGAGCCCAGTTGCTTGCTGGGGTACAGAGCTTTATATACTACCAAATTATTATAATTATTATATGTGCGATATCAATATAAAGATGACTGGAAGCACGAGTACTTTTTAAAAATTAATTACCGACTACTAAAGGTAGCTCACAATTTCATTGTAGACAAATATCAGAATTTTAACATTGTTTTTGTTGTGTGTACGGATGGCGTTGTGGCCATGACTGGGTGGAGTTCTGGGGTTGTCCTCAAGATCAAGGAATTAACACCAGAATGCAAGTTAGTCCACTGTTTTATTCACCATGAAAGTTTAGCCATCAACATCCTATATATTAAAAGGCAATGTGCTGTCCGGTTATCGATAGCGATAGGTCTCTCAAACTCCTACAGACTCCTACAGCCAATCAATAGCGGAGAAAAATTAAATCTCATTTACATATTGAATGACATTCAAAACGAGTAATTTTTGGTGCATTTTTTTTCCAAGAGTTTATTTTGAGGGATGCGCGTTGGGTTTTGTAGTAAAAAACTTAATTTTTACGAGTTATTTATTATAACGATAATGTATAGTATTTTTGACGTGATACACATGTATGACCGGTCGAGACGGCGGTCTCTCGACAAACCGCAGTAGTGGTGAGGTAGGGTCTCTGGACAGACCGCGGTGTGGTGGGGAGGTAGGGTATCTGGACAGACCGCGGTGTGGGGGGGGGTAGATAGCGTCTCTGGACAGACGGGGGTGGGTAATGTTGTTATAACTATAATGTATAGTATTTTTGACGTGATACACATGTATGGCCGGTCGAGACGGCGGGTCTCTCGACAAACTGCAGTGGAGGGGATGTAGGGTCTCGCGCCAGACTGCGGTGTTGGGGGGGGGATAGGGTCTCTGGACAGACCGCGGTGTGGGGGGAGGTATGGTCTCAGGACAAAGCCTCTGGTTGAAACGACGACTGGTGACGTTTCATTTTATTTACCACGTTTTTATTAACTTGCTTTCGTGTCTGTCTGTCCGAATTTTTTGAAATTTGCCAACATAAAATTAAACCATTTCTGATGGTTCTAGAGAGCTCAAACGTTTACCAGAGATAGATCTTGGCTGACAATACATTGTATCAAAATTTCAGATCGATTGAACGTACCGTAATTAAATTAATGCATTTTTAGTTTATCTCTAAATAAGCATATGTTACCCTCTGCCGTTGTTAGATTTCATGTGCAGAGTTTACCCCGTGACCTCATCGCCGTGGTATTAAAACGTTGGGCGGGCGCTGATAAGGTGTTTGGTAAAATAAATAGAGGTAAAAAAATATTTTTGAAAACCGCGTTACTATTAGTGGACTAAAAAGAATAAAATAAATAAAGGTAAAAAGGGATTTTTAAAAACCACGTTTTCATAAGTGGACTAATAGGCAAAAATCAATTGCGTAATATGGCTCGGACAATTAAAAAAACAACGCGTCTTAGTATTGAAAATGTTAAAACGTGTTTTTCTCATCCCATATTTTCACCCAACATTTTCGGCTACAATTATATTTCAACAATTTTTATTTATTGTAACGTACATTGAAGAAAATAAATATTTATATTCCATAACATGGCTATTAGGCCTATTTATGAACTTTTTGTTAAACATATGGATATTTATGATGTAATACGACATTTATAAAGTCTCGAAAATTGCGATAGTTTTCTCTCTCCCCCCCCCCTCCACCCTGGCCACCCCCGCCCCAACATAAACACCACTCTCACAACTAACATAATAATAATTTTTTTTACTATTCATATGATTAAAATGCCTGTACTCAGTCTCAACATATGTTAGTTTTCTTTACTTTCTTAATCCGGCCCGTTGAAAATGGCCCTCTGCAAAAAGTTTGGACACCCCTGGTCTAGAGGGCTGGTTGTCAAGTGGTTTAGAGGGTTGGTTGACAAGTGGTTTAGAGGGTTGGTTGACAAGTGGTTTAGAGGGTTGGTTGACAAGTGGTTTAGAGGATTGGTTGACAAGTGGTTTAGAGGGTTGGTTGACAAGTGGTTTAGAGGGTTGGTTGACAAGTGGTTTAGAGGATTGGTTGACAAGTGGTTTAGAGGGTTGGTTGACAAGTGGTTTAGAGGGTTGGTTGACAAGTGGTTTAGAGGGTTGGTTGACAAGTGGTTTAGAGGGTTGGTTGACAAGTGGTTTAGAGGGTTGGTTGACAAGTGGTTTAGAGGGTTGGTTGACAAGTGGTTTAGAGGGTTGGTTGACAAGTGGTTTAGAGTGTTGGCTGACAAGTGGTCTAGACTCTAGAGGGTTCGTTGACAAGTGTCTTAAAGCGGTGGTTGACGCGGTTTTGAAAGGTCGTAAGTGTTCAATGAAATATTTTTTATCGTTGTCTCCCACCCACCACAATAGCAAAACACCTCGTCGTGGCCCTTTACCCCTGATGGTAGCTTTCATTTTAAAAAATAACATTTATTGATTATTTGATAATATTGGCTCCTCATATTGTTCAATTAAACCCTCTCCTTCTCCCCCCTCTCTCTTCCTGTGGCCTCCCTCCTCCTGTCCCGTGTTTCCCGTGTCCCACCAGTTCACCTTAAAAATCACTCCGCGCCTTATCTTTTGTCTCGTTATCCATTTGCCTGATTTCCAAGTGAAATCAACTCGACCACTCAATGAAACTGACTTATCTCCACAAAGGTAGGCTAAGCAGGGTTTCTTGCTGTTTATAAAATTATATTTTTCCCTTTAATTTCTATGTTTTCTACTACAGATGTTTGCCAGTTATGGCAAAGTTAACTGTGAACATATGTTAAGTTAACCCGTCACTATTGCCTTGATGAATGACTATCCACCAATAATAATATCAATTTACTATTATTAATTTTTTGACATTGTATATTCGACATGGCCTTGAGTGCCTTGAGTAGTTTTCAGCATATTGTGACAAATTACAATCTCACACTAGCAGATTATAAACCCTAACCTTAGTGATTCATACGTTAAATAATGAATATTGTATTGTGGTTAAGGCCTAGAGTAGTGTTCTCAGAATATTGTGAAAAGTTACAGTACAAAGCATAACAAATTATAAACAATGACCATATTGATTCTTACGTTAAACTTTTGATTATTATATTTTGGTCCGCATAAAATTTGTTTAATTCAAACATCCAATAATATTTAAACACGTTTTGTAGTTTCGTTCTGAGATTTGGGATGTTACGACCGCAATATGATTGAACCGGGAAGCCAAAGAGGCAATAGGTTTAACATCTAAGCTGTTCTAGTTGTTTTTGTTTTTTTAAATCAGATAATGGATTATCTGTCTTATCTTAGAAATCCAGATTTTTACTAGTCTTAGTTTCTTAAAATAGGCGATTGAGTCCTACATAAATTTAAGGGAACGAGCTTGCTGTATTTTATTCTAAGAAATAAGTGTATATAGTATATCGAGCGGGGCCATCTATTAGTCCATGTTCGCTTTCTAATCCCCGAGAGCAACATTTTAACAACATTTATTCCCATGGCCGCGTTATCCATACACAAGAGCAAACATATACAAAGTTACAAAGCCTTCTTCTATACTGTCTGGGATTCGGGCGTAGAATCGGTTGCCTGAATAAACATTGAAAACCAAACACTATCAATATTTAAAACTCTACCGGTTATAAAAATGCAATACTAGGCATAAACCAAGGGATGTATTCAAGTTGGTCACATTAAACTTCTATGATTAAATATCTTCTGTGGAAGAGGTAATAAAATGAGATAATTACGATCGAGTTTAATGGGGGAATTCCATTTTTATTTTGATTGGGACTTGGGAATGCGTGGGTAGGCAAAGTGCTAGCTTCTTAATTTGTTTTCTTGATGAATTTTAGTTACATTGTTGTTTAAGTTCACGTAGCTTATTTAGGTCTACTGATACAACTTCAAATTTAAGTTCTTCATTTGTGGATTATTCAATAAGCTGCTCCTGTATTAGTTTGGATTCATCTGTGTTTGGGATCTGAAATTGACCACGCGCAAAAGGGTTCAACTGCCAGTCGGGAATATCCAAGTGAAGAATGTTTCAAATATTTGGTTCAGGTCTGCATGAAGAGCCGTTAAGTGTTGACATTAAGCAAGAAAATCTTCATCTCTTCTTTGCAAGTTCGAAAGATTTGGAGACTGAGAACATTCTCCTCTTCCCAAGTTTTACAAAAGCAGATATTATACTTTTAGTTTTGATTAAATTTAATTGGTCACCTTGTAGTTTCAAATTACTTTAGTTAAATTTGGCAAATAAATCATTCATAAAGGATATGTCATTTTTGAGTTAGTTGTATTGCAAATCATTGTATTTGCTTTCCAGGAATTCCTACATTAAATCAAAGTGAGCATAAAATCGATTTAAATATGCAATTTTTGATAACCTACATACTTCTGTGCGAATAAGTAAACGATTATAGTCTACTTCATTTTCCAAACACAGTTGAGCAAATAATCTCTCATTGAAGGCATTCCTTTGATTTTATTAACTGATCTATGACTATGACATAATCGAATGATCCATGCAAACTTTCATTAGGTTTTTATGCAAATAAATGATGTTGATGAATGACACAATGTACTGAAAACGTATTTGGTACAGCTTCTTTTAAGTAGGCTAGAAAGTCAAGGGTATATCTTTAACTTTAAAAAAATCTTTTTAATTCAGTAAATATCGTTTCACCTTTCTTATTCGTTTCCAAACATACTTAAAATATTCAACAACACTGTATTGTCGGGATATTTCTTCGGCTCACTCGTTCTCTTATCTGGTTTAAACAAACTAATGTTAGTAAAAAAAAATAATTATGGAATGCTGCAGTAAAGCCCTTTGGAAAAGAAATTGTTTGATGATATGATACAATTTCGGTAAATATATGTTCCCGACACATCGAAAATAAACCAGCCGTGATTCACATTAGGAAAATTGTATTTTCTGACCTACATTAAAGGAATTTCGCATTTCTTACGATCAAACGTGACCTTTCAAAAAACCAAGTATTTTGATTGGTTTTAGCTGTGGAAATTACTGCAGCTCTACTTCCTTTTCTAGGTGAAACAACTTTGTATTCCATGACTGATAGCACCTCAGATGGTATTTAATTAGTAGAAAAAGCATTCAGATACTATTTAAGGAGGGTGAAACTGTCGAAATAACTCGACCCTCAACGGGTACTTTGGTGTTCATCATCGGCATTGCATCTAATGCTCTGCCCAAGATCCTTACAGCGACTGTAATCACATGTGACTAGCACCAAACACCTAAGATATCAGACTTCGGAATTGCCTGCCAGGAGTTGTCGGTTTCAGGTTGCGGTCAACCCTAATCGTCTGTCGAGCCACGTAGAAGCCAACCCCTTTTCGGCAGCCACTGTGATGGATTGATGATTCCTTCTTCTTTGTATACGTTTATATTTTTTTATTGCAAATAACTATATTATCCACATCTTAAGCAAAAATGACTAAAGATTTTATTAGTTTAATGTTGTCCTAAGACAGAAATCTCGTTGTTCGTCCGTCGTGGTCGACGATGATCACTCTCATCATATTTGCTGGGCCGCCTCATGTGTCCTCTGGTGGCTTATTAACCCTATTCTGGCACGAAAAAGGCGTCCGCATGTCGGACAAGACGATGATGATGATGAGAGTGACTTGTGCTGTGACTTTGTTTAAAGTGAGGAAGATTCGCGCAACACGTTAACCTCACTCTCTCGCCCAAAACCATCTGATCCAGCAGCAAGACGTTGTCGAGACAGCTGGGAATGGGGTTGGGTGCAGTGGATGACCAGTACGTCCTATGTGTCTCTTCATGCTCTACTCCACAGTGCTTTGCTGTGTATCGCCTCTTGCCCGTTGGCCCATAGAAGAACAAGCGCGCAGGCAGCCGAAAACCAGTCTTCACATGCTGGGTAGACAAATCCCACTTCACCGACAGAAATCTTACATCACAGTTGTAACTCATTTAATTTACATGGGAATTCATTTCATGACTAATTTCTTCTCAACTTAACTCAGGTTTTTGAGACTTGAGCGCTTTGGGCAAAATTAATTTTATTATTTTAATATCAACCATTAGAATTTAGACAAACAAGTGCAGCCTATACTTGGGTAAATTCTCTTCACCGGGGACTATTTCCGGTGTGACGAATATTTTTCACCCTGGTTCAATTTCGTGAAAACTTTCGCAGCCATGTTTATTGCACTATCTATAGCTATGCCAATACAAAAGTCACTATTCTTCTTCGTGTCCCGGTACTGAACTATTGAACAGAGAATACAGCCATATGAACTAGATAGACATATATATTTTTGAAATTGAAACTTGAACTGTATTTCAGATGAAATTATATATAAACGGTTTGTAAAGATCAAATTCCGATTGATGATTTGAAGAATGAACGAGTGATGGGCCAGTGATGGGTACTTTATGACTTAGTGTTTGAGAACCGCTGTGCTTGGCTTTGTTTTCACTTAAAATATTTATTGACGCCCAACACCTCAAACCGTGATAAGTGATTGAAGAAAACGGAGAATAAAATCAATAACATCTGGGGAGGGGGTGTGGAGAGCATAGTGGGGATTTTATGGGGAGTAGTTTGGGAGGGAAATGGGGATGGGGTTTGGGGAATATTGTTTTTTAATCTATGTAGTTTCAGACAAAAAATTCAACGATCCCCGATAAATGATAACTTTATTACACAGTAACAAATTCCTCGATTATATAATGTTGTATGTCGTCATTTGTGTGACTGGAGGCGTGGTATGGGTGTCATTGAATGTCTGTAGAAAACAAACTCCCCATGCACCTTCCCATGCACCTCCCCATGCACCTCCCCATGCACCCCCCGTGCACCTCCCCATGCACCTCCCCATACACCTCCCCATACACCTCCCCATGCACCACCCCATGCACCTGCCAATGCACCTCCCCATACACCTCCCCATGCACACCCCATGCACCTGCCAATGCACCTCCCCATACACCTCCCCATGACACCCATGCACCTGCCAATGCACCTCCCCATGCACACCCCATGCACCTGCCAATGTACCTCCCCATGCACACCCCATGCACCTGCCAATGCACCTCGCCATACACCTCCCCATGCACCTCCTTATGCACCTGCCAATGCACCTCCCCATGCACCTACCCATGCACCTCCCCATACACCTCCCCACACACCTCCCCATACACCTCCCCATCACTTCACCAGCCCCCTTCATACACACACACAAGACAACAACAGCCTACTTGACTAAAAGAACCGGACACATGTCGATGGTGTAGTTGAAATAGAAACATTTTATTCATTCAAACTAGGGGTCAAGTTTTGGAGATATTAAATGTAAGCCATCTAATGGCCATGTTTGGACAAGATAGAATAAAGGCCATATAGTGGCCATGTTTGGACAAGTTAGAAGGGAGGCCATCTAGTTCCCATGTTTGGACAAGATAGAATGGAGGCAATGACAAGAGCTGGTCACTTGACAGGTTATTACAACAGGACATCTTTATAATCCGTGTCATAAAGATCAGGTTTCCTGTTGGCAGTCAACACGACTGGTATGTGAGAATTGGAGGGGGGGGGGTAATCCTGGTGGAATGAGGTCATTGGGACCCACTGGCCAGTGGCTAAAACAGGACAATAGAATATGTTTGAAAAGAACAAAATGTCACAGTACTCTTAACCCCATCCACCTAAACGACACATAATAGCACAGTACTCTTAACCCCATCCACCCCAACGACACACAATAGCACAGTACTCTTAACCCCATCTACCTAAACGACACACAATAGCACAGTACTCTTAACCCCATCCACCTAAACGAAACACAATAGCACAGTACTCTTAACCCCATCCACCTCAACAACACACAATAGCACAGTACTCTTAACCCCATCCACGCCAACGACACACAATAACACAGTACTCTTAACCCCATCCACCTCAACAACACACAATAGCACAGTACTCTTAACCCCATCCACCCCAACGACACACAATAGCACATTACTCTTAACCCCATCCACCTCAACAACACACAATAGCAGATTACTCTTAACCCCATCCACCTAAACGACACACAATAGCACAGTACTCTTTCTTAACCCGATCCACCCCAACGACACACAATAGCACAGTACTCTTAACCCCATCCACCTCAACAACACACAATAGCACATTACTCTTAACCCCATCCACCTCAACAACACACAATAGCACATTACTCTTAACCCCATCCACCTCAACAACACACAATAGCACATTACTCTTAACCCAATCCACCTAAACGACACACAGAAGCACAGTACTCTTAACCCTATCCACCCCAACGACACACAATAGCACAGTACTCTTAAACCCATCCACCTCAACAACACACAATAGCACATTACTCTTAACCCCATCCACCTAAACGACACACAATAGCACATTACTCTTAACCCCATCCACCTCAACAACACACAATTGCACATTACTCTTAACCCCATCCACCTAAACGACACACAGAAAGAAGCACAGTACTCTTAACCCTATCCACCCCAACGACACACAATAGCACAGTACTCTTAAACCCATCCACCTCAACGACACACAAAAGCATAGTACTCTTAACTTTAACCCCATCCACCTAAACGACACACAGAAAGAAGCACAGTACTCTTAACCCTATCCACCCCAACGACACACAATAGCACAGTACTCTTAAACCCATCCACCTCAACGACACACAATGGCATAGTACTCTTAACCCCATCCACCCGAACGACACACAATAGCACAGTACTCCTAACCCCATCCACCCCAACGACACACAATAGCACAGTACTCTTAACCCCATCCACCTCAACGACACACAATAGCACAGTACTCTTAACCCCATCCACCTCAACGACACACAATAGCACAGTACTCTTAACCCCATCCACCCCAACGACACATAATAGCACAGTACTCTTAACCCCATCCATCCCAACGACACACAATAGCACAGTACTCTTAACCCCATCCACCCTTCAACCCAGCTCAACGACACACAATTTTGTCCTGAAAGATCAAAATGTCATTTATAAAGGTTATAAGTATAAATTCATCTTAGTCAGTTACTATACAAAAAGATAGTATGAAAAAACTAAGTGTTTAGGGAAAAGCGTTTTTTCTATCAAGTTTACATTAGAGACCAAATTGTTACAAACAGTGGCACATCGGACCTCACAATTGTGTGAATCCAGGAGAATGTGCATTGTTTATTTTTTGTGAAATTAAAATTTACCAAAAGTAATACCCAATAAGTAAAAAAATAATGCATCTCTCCTGGATAGCGACGATTTTAAGATCCGCTCGGCCACTGCTTGAAACAATCATCGTCACTAAATTAACATGCGTAGGCGTGCGATTATCTTTGTTAGGGCTGCCACTTGTAAACAATCACACAAACATTTCAACTATTCTGTTCTTCGGTGGTACCTTGATGTCACTCTTACTCTAAATTTTACAATGGCGCCCCACCACCTGGTTCATAAAATCAACTTTTTCGATGCCTTAGTCTCGACATATATTTATAATCCAATCCATGCTTACTACCATTTAGTAAGAAACATAACTGATGACACATTTAAACGTGCCACTCAATTCAACTTTCTGACCTCCAGATATTTCTGCTACAAACTGGCCCCGTTTATAGACATGAGATGTTAAAATATAGCTGGCTTCATCGCTCAAAGTAAGAGAACTCCTTTAAAAGGCTTGTCATTTCTAAAAAAGGAAAAATGTCATAACCCATTGAGTAATGTTCTATTTTTAGATTACATTTTTGCGCAAAAAAATTATTATGAAGCATTAATACAGTCAAATCAATAAGCTATCAAAATTGTTAGCATAGTAAAATTACGAAACTGTTGTTTCTTGTTCAAGTCCAATAACCTGTCTTAAATTAATGAAGAATTAACAAATAGCTGATAAGATACTTCCTTCTCAATGTGAACTACATTTACATATTGACTCGTGTCTTTTATTAAATTTTATGAAATTCGTCCCCCAAAAAGACCCTAATACTTCTATTAATAGATTTACGCCATATTATGATAAGACCTATTTTGAGTCACATTATCAACGGATTGCATTTCGATGTTTTATCTCTTAGATCTGAGAGGATTTCTCAAATAAAAATAACAGTTTCGATATATTGGTGGTGTGGGAGAGGGCTCACCCAGGCAGTAATTTTGTTGTAACATTTTCAATTTTGTGTGTCCCATAACCTCATGGTCGTAGGGGGTTCTAATGTTTCCATCAGAACTTTCTCGGGGCTTGGTAGACCTTTGCGGCGTCCATCGCCTCTCCAGGTCAGCTGAGGACTTTTTTTAGCGATAGTCATTCATCAACATTTTTATTGTGGCTTTAACGTGGGCTAGATCCCACGCCCCTCAGCTTGTAAGGCGAGTGCAATATTGACTACGCTATCCAGCCGTTGATTACGTAACTCTAAATAAAAAAGTTAGTGTCCTTTGTAACAGTTAGTCATTTGTGTTCAGGTCTTTGTTGTTGTTGTTGAGCCTTCTCGTCCATGAGGGGCATCCCCGGATCATCGTCGCCAGTCCTGACACGTCCAATCAGGACAAAACCGTTGTATGTGTTTCGTTTATAAATTAAAACCTTATGTTAGAAATAATTTTGAACACAAACTTAGTATGTCACCTGCTTCGTCTTCTGTAAGCTTGTCAATACTGTTGTCAAACATTCCACTATCACCGAGTTTTGAAGGGGAGACCGCGAATGAAAGAAAGTAAACAGCTTTTTTCCCTTCTTTTAAGTCTCCAGACAAAGCCGTTGGGGTACATGTCAGTTTTACACGACTCCTTGTGTCGGTTATCTTCGTACGTTAGACATGGACTGTTGGTTTAACGGCCGACTAAATTTTCTTTTTCCCGTGCGTGAAATTTCAGAAGAGGAAAATCGTCTGTTAACCGTTGCTAGGCAACAGGAGTAGATAATTAATGTATGGAGGGCCAGTGTTGTGTTTTGTGTAACCGATATTCTTAATACATTTTTACCCATCCATAAATATTCTCCTAACTATCCTATTATATTTGACTAGATTGTGCCAGGGCGCCGTGGCGCCTGCGGCGCCCACTTTTTTTTAGGGCGCCTATGGCACCAACCTTTTTCAAAAGCCCAACTAACTTGTCCTTTTTTGTTAAATACGAAATATTAAACTTTCTGAAATGTACGCAAAGTATTTAATAATAGGGGTTGTAGGGCGCCTACGGCGCCCACTTTGTTTTTTGTCAAAAGCCCAAGTAACTTATCCTTGTTTGATAAATACGAAATATTAAACTTCCTGGAATGTACACAAAGTATTTTACATCTTTAATTTATAATCATCATGCGCACCGATGCACACCTTGTATTTTAAAATATAAGTATTATAAGATCAAAAATGACGTCCTATTAAATATTTTTAAGTGCTAATCAACACACGATTTTTCAACTGCTATAGACTGTTGTACATCGTTCCTCAGAGTTCCACATCCTTCCCAACAGGGAGTGACTTGGGCTTTTATATTATTTATAACTTTATGTTTTATTTGTTGAGGAATATTATGTATACAATATACTAGGCGTAACTAGGGTTGGTATCACCCAGTGCGGTAATTCATGACGTCACCCCTTCACGACTTACCCCATAGACCTTCTTCGAGACTGCCAGTGCATAATAATGGGGACATGCAGAATTTTACAATTAGGTGTCACCCCTTGTGATGGTGTCACCCGGTGCGGTCCGCACCACCCGCACACCTAGTGATACCTGTGTATATGACATTTTTTGGGCCAAACTTTACATAGGCCTATTTAATTTCCTATGTTCAAAACCTGGCCAGTTTAACTATGTTAATAAACCATGAAGTGTAAGATAGCGCCAGTAGTGACATGCTGATTCTGATTGAATTACATCTCATTGTTTAGCCATTTCCGCAGTGGCGTAGCTAAGGGGGCGGTGGGGGCGGTCCATCCCGGGCGGCACTCATTTAGGGGCGGCATTTGTGGGCATTTGAAAAGTACAACCAATACCGACAACCACCCTTTTTCTTTTGAAGGGGGAAAACCAAGGTGAAAAAAATATTCGTAATTTCGAGTCTTAATTAACGGATTAGCACAACATTTGTTTGATTACATAGTGGATATTATTTCTAACGCAAAACCGTTCAAAAATTTTTAATCGCTCAAAAAACGTATCCATTTGTTTGGAAAACTAAGCGGTATAAGTCACAGATGACGCTTTTATAAGAAAACTACCCCAAAAAAACACAACACGGCCGGGCCGAATAATGTGTGCTATTAATATCGCCACGACAGTTTTTCGAGGAATTTCGAATTCGCAGAATGATGCGCGAACAAGTACTTACATGGCATGGTGGCTCAAATATTCAAATATTGTGTTTAACTTGCAAGTAGTAATTTATATTACCGTTTCAGTTTTCAGTAAATTATTGTAAGGTAAGTTATTAAAAAAATTAATTTACTTTGTTTTTATTGCATTAAAGTAGCACAAATAATTTGTGTTTCATTAAAATACTGTTATTCATTTAAGCATGTTACGCCTATCCAATTAAAGTAATAGTAATGTTTAAATAATTTTAATTGATCTATTTATGGAAAATTATTAAGATTTATGACAAGAATATGTAAATATTCAAATTTCTCTCTTAATAAACACCACAATAGGCATAATAATTTCGAAAAAGACATATTTTAAACTTTCAAGCGTCTTGGAAAAATTAACATCCGAAGAAGTAACTAGGAAAACGAGATCAGATGCTGGAATTTTACTCAATTCTATGCAATCTTTTTCTCTTCTATGTTATCTCAATTTATGGGAACCCGTCATTTAAAAAAAAATAATGTAAGCCATTGAAGGGAACAAAGAGATGTGCTAATACAAAATGCTGTTATATAAGCCAAACAATTTGTGAAGAGATGGAGATATCAACTGAACGCCTAGTTAGAAGGATAAAAATATGAGTAGGGGAAATTCAGAAGACGTGGTTCTATCTTTAAAACAAGAACTACAACGAGAGATGTTTTTATCCATGGATGGAATTTTAAAAGAAAAGAAATAATGCTTTGATGAGTTGCATTTCCTTGCAAGAAAATATTCGTATATAACACCATGTAACCTACTAAATGAAGCATTTGAACATCCAATAAATTACTTTATTGACTTTGACAGTTCATTATGGAAAGAAAAAGGATCCAGGTTTTTATGGATGTAACTACACTACAAGAAGAGGCATTATGTTAGAAAAACGGGGGAAAAGGCACCTTTGATCTATTAAAATTTATTCAACAGTATAGATTGGAAAATTCTGTATCCAACATTGTAATTTTGCTATGAAATTTTTCAACTATTGCTATCAGTGTCGCTAGTTGTGAAAGGAGCTTCTCCAAACTGAAGTTGATTAAAAATTATCTTCGTTCCACAATGAGCGATTAAAGACATCAAAATCTTGCAATACTGTCCATAGAACAATATATTACAAATGATTTTAATTTTGATAGCGTAATACACGATTTTTCTATATGAAAGTTAGGAAAGTAAATGTATAAATATGTTAACATACTATGTACAGAGTCGTAACTGGGTTTTTGACGCCCTTGGCTAATTTATTTTTGGCGCCTTTAATTTAAATAAAAATTTAAAAATTAGAGATTTAGCGGCGCCCTTTTGAACTGGCGCAGGCCGGCACCCTTGGCAACTGCCCCAATGTCAAGCCGTTGGTTACGTCACTGCTAATGTATACAATTTCTTTGTTTGTAAAAAAAATCATTTATTTATAAATACAACATAAAAGAATAGTAATAGTAATTGGTAATGTTTTTTGGGGGGGGTGTAAATTTGCAATATGTTTTGTCTCATGCTGCGAGCTCAGTAACTTTCTTGTGGCCTTTTAAAAAAAAGTATCTTGTATTTTTATAAATGTGTATTCTTAGGTATACAATCTTATGCGGCCTCTTTTATTACTGCTTACATAAATATGGCATGCAATGGTAAACATGTTCCCCAACTTTACTTCGTTTCAGTTACAATTATTTATTCACGTTCATTAATTTTTTTAAAACCATAATATAATCGACTAAGCGGCCGTCCATAAATGAAGCACGCTATTTTGGCTGTTATGTAACCCTCTCCCCCCCTCGTCACACGTCGTCACAAAAACGTAATCTCCTTCTTCAATAAGAAGTCACAAAGCCGTATTTTCTGTTTGAAAATGAACATGTTTCAGATTAAATTTTTTGCCATTTAAGTATGTTTTTAGTGCAAGGCTGCACTCTAACATCGTAACACACGTTTTACATAAACGTCATTAAATAAAGTGTCAGTAATCACATATTTAAGTGGAAATTTATTTAAAATTGCGCGTTTTGACGTGACGTCACATTTCTTAAACACCTCCGCCCTTCGTCACACATCGTCACAAACCTGTGACCCCCCCCCCGAGGTGCGTGACGTCATTTATGGACGGCCCCTAAAAAGGGCGGCAAATTGGAGACCGCAAAAGTTCTAGCTACGCCACTGCATTTCCGAAGTGTTAAGATGATACTTATGGTGATCTTTTATTCCACAATTCAAGATGAAAAGACAGAATACAACCAGCTATTTTTCAAATTTTCTTTAAAGTCGACAAATATTTGAAGCACATGTAGTTACGTTCACATGACAAATGAAAGCCTGGATGTCTAGCAATTTGACCAACACACTGCTGGACACATGTAAAAACGCATTGATGTAAGTTAGTGTGATGTGAACCTTGGACACACATATTTAATCTCGGAAACATGAGTTCTCACCCCTGCCTTGCGTAACTGTTGGGCGATTGTTATCTTTACATTGATTTTTCGGGCGAATCACGATTGTTTATGTTCCCAAAATAGCAGGTAGTAAGTAGATCAGTTGGATAATACAGCTGGTAGATGAGTGGGGCAACTTAATACTTAACCATCCTGTTACATTAGCATCTTACTACTAAAGCTGTATACAATTCTGTGTGGCTTGAGCAAAGTCAACACATTTAAACAATCTTTCAAGCCACTAAGTAAACGTTACTATTTGAGAAATGAATGTAAGGGGAAAAAAAACAAGTGAATATCATTCAAAGAAGCGAGGACCTTTATTAACATATCAAACTTTCTTAGCAGAAGGGTAACAATTATCCATGATTTAATGCCATTCAGGCTTCTGCAAGGACATTCATGGTCAGTTATAAGATAGAATGTTCTGGTAAAGTCTGGATACAGTATAGCGATGTCCACTATAGCTATTTCTGATATAAGTAATCATTGGTATTGAAGTGTCTCATTTACTTTTGGACTGTCGCAGTTTTTCTAGAAAACGTAAAAACTTTCCAAAGTGTTACTTCGCTTCCAAAGTGTTACTTGACTCACACATAACAAAGTTCGTCCTCTAAAAGTTGTAATTAAGTGAATGAGTTCGTTCTGAAGTACGTGGGTGAGTATACTTGCGTAATAATGACATCACTTCATTCAACCAGACATTGATTTAATAACAAACGTAGATTTCAAAACCTTATCCATATATTAACAACTATAGTTTACTAGACGCCCCGCGGCGTAGCATACGCCGCAGACTTGCTCATGGAGAGTTCTTTTACCCCTTTAATGCACTTTTTAGGGCGCCTACGGCGCCGACCTTTTTCAAAAGCCCAACTAACTTGTCCTTGTTTGATCAATACGAAATATTAAACTTTCTGAAATGCACACAAAGTATAGGGGTTGTAGGGCGCCTATGGCGCCTCCTTTGTTTTTTGATGTTATAATTAACCATAATAAAATCCTCTTTTTTACATTGTTCCCTTTTCCAAAATTAAAATATCAGCGAAAACAATGACGTCATATAATTTTTTTTACAGCGCATATTTAATTTGCACACCTTTTGATGCATTGGTGCAGTAATTTGGTGCGCTGCTTTCTAAAAATAGTATCTGTTGCACATGCAGCTTCTTGTTGCCTCGCAGGGTCCGACCACAAAGAGAATTATATGTATAGATTGAAAGAGCGAAGATTTATAGCACTTCATAGTTCAAGGCTCACGATATTAAGTTCACAGTTCAAGTTTCATGGTTCAAGATTTGTTGTAATGTTATTGGGTTACAGAAGTTCTACGGATCCCCATGTAAAAACCCAAATATTTCGAATTGTATTAATTTTATGTAGAAACATACTTGAATTTCAGACGAACATGTAAAGAATGGTTCACTAATATATCACCATTCACGCATTTTGTTAGGATTGGTTCAAATATTTTTCTCAATTGGTTTACACATTTGTCAATATTGGTTTACGTTGTCACTATTGGTTTACACATTTGTCACAATTGGTTTACGTTGTCACTATTGGTTTACACATTTGTCACAATTGGTTTACGTTGTCACTATTGGTTTACATATTTGTCACGATTGGTTTATACATATTTCGAAACTGGTTCACACGTGTAATAATATGTCAAGGCCTTCACTTATGTTTGCTGCAGAAAGCTAATGGACAATATTGACGACAAGCCGTATGTAAAATCAAACTAATGTCCTTCAGCTCATCCCTCTGGGAGGGAGAGAGGGGGGAAAACTCATGTGAAAATTCAATAGAGCTCACTCCCGTCGATTTCGTAAATTAATTTGAATATCACAACTAGTCTCTGTCATAAATAGTTGCTACAAGAACTCGGTGCGACCACAACAGGACCGCTACGGAAACTGTCTGCCACAAGAATTTGGTGCCAACCAATGCATGATAGTATAGGTGATTACTAGTTAATCAAGGATAATAATTTATATTCAATGTCGCTATTTGGTAGTCAAGGTTAATACTCAATACCATACAGTCGATGTTAATACTTGCGTGAGTTAATGTTTGCTTGCCCAAGTTAGTACTCGTGGCCCTGTGTTTGTCTGGTAACACATACTAGTAACCTGGTGGCCCCATGTAAGAACGTACTGGTGGTCCAAGTTAGTACTTGTGTGGCCTCATGTTTATCTGGTGGCCCATATTAATACCTGGTGGCCCCATTTTGCCTGGTGGCCCCATGTTCGTCAGGTGGCTCATGTTTGTTAAGTGACCCCATGTTTTTTTTAGTGGCCCCATGTTTGTTTAGTGGCGCCATATTTGTGTTTTGGTCCCATGTTTATTTGGCCAGTCAGTTAAGTAACAGTTTCTGACATGTTCAGAAAGTGCGTGACATCAAGGCGACGTTATTCTTGCGAGTCAAGTGTTGCGTCCTAAGATGTTTACATCGGATTCTGAGTACAAAACATTTGAAAGTGTATCAAGCCCCACTTTGCCATGGACAACAGTTGGCATTGTCATAATAATAATTTCACCTGAAACTGTCACATTGTTTACTGCTAGAGTAGAATCCGTCGTTATTGTTTTTTAACAAAGAAAATATTCTGACTGACGAAGGAAAGTGAACACTGTCAATACCACTAGTATTATTTTATCTTCTTATCTGTTACAAACGCTCCTTCTATACAGAGGACTATTGCGTCATACGCATAAATTAACCAAATAAATAAATGCATATCTTAATTTGACAGAAATATCGAACATAATAAACTTTAGCTTAATCTCTTGTCAAGCTCGCGACGTTATATTGGCATTATAGTGTGACATGGGTCAGTATAACGGCGTCAGCATAACGGTGTCAGCATAACGGTGTCAGCATAACGGTGTCAGCATAACGGTGTCAGCATAACGGTGTCAGCATAACGGTGACAGCATAACGGCGTCAGCATAACGGCGTCAGCAATGCGAGGTCCAATACCCTTCAAGTGGGGGTCAATATGAAGATTGTCAGTATGAAGATTTCAACAGTCAGGTAGAATTATTTTTATATTTTGTTATACGTTTAAAAATGGCAACATTGTTTATGTTCTTTAAAGGTGTTTAGATGACTTTATCTCTCAAAACTTGTGTGTTCTGATTAAGAGTTTAGATGACTTTATCAAGCAAGACTGTTTATGTTGTAAAGGTGTTTAGAAGACTTTGTCTCGACAGACTTTGCCCTCCCACTTCCACCCACCAAACATTTTTGGACTTGGTAATTCGTGGAGGGGGGCATGCCACTTATTCTAATTAGTTTAATACGGAAAAAACTTGCTATCAATTTAGCAATACAAAAGTACACAATTAAACTGTATGAGTATTGCACATGTGATGAGATGTTAGCAGTTATAATACATAAGTTTGGAAAGATTCAGTTGATTGATGTGTTCCTGCGATTGTGTAAAGTGGATTCAACAAATTGATCAGGAGAATGAGATGTTCGCCGTAGGCGTTCAAGTTCAAGGTCGCAGAACGCAAGTTTTTATTGGCGTGCACAACTGAATGTCTTTCCTGTGCTCTGTGCGTAAGATGCATTTACTCGTCATATGAGAATATTGTATTGAGTGCTAATTTAAGGAAGGTCTCAATTAGTTCAGAAATTTCCTTGATGTCTGAACGCTATAAAACTGTCATTATTTAAAAATAATTTTCATATCAACTTAGTAAAACCTTATACAAAATATCAACAATTAATTTGAAGGAAACGTTTAATACATGAAACGAAGAATGGAAAATGGCCTAAAAATAAATATTTTTTAACTGTTGAAATCAAATTTTCCAATGATGATATTGTCTACACCACAGCACGTCAAATACGTAGATGATAATAATATTATAATTTAATTATAATGATATAATAAGAAGTGTCCACACACGGCAGTAGAGGAATAGGCTATTTCAATTCTTGGATTGAGAATAAAATTAATATCATATAATTTGTTGGACAATGTGAAGATCTTGGTTAATTAGCGCAATCGCCATCTTTTATCATCAATATTATCATTATATTATTAGAGTCCTTGAACTATTTGACCTCAACGCGCCTCTTAACAAGACACCAGAAACAGTTTGGCAATCAAACAGAAGTCTTGATACAATGCTCGACAAGACCTCAACATTTTGAGAATACCTGGTCTTCGGTTTATCAATCATAAAATCTTGGCTACCACGTGAACAACATTAAGTGTTTGAAATTCCTGTCAGAAATCGGCCTTATCTCTGCCGCGGGATCAAAAGCTTACAGCCAAGCTTGGCCATGCATGCAGCGAGTTCTTTAAAAGCCATGGGGAAAAATGGAAATTACAAAATGATCCTGTCATATATGAGTTGTCGGGGACAAAGCACATTACATTCACTCGGGTTAAATAAAATTGGCGGGGAGGGGGCGCGGCATTTAGTAATTGATATCCATGTGTTGTTTTGGAGCCATTAAATGGACCTGTCACCTGCTTCATGTTGGGTCACGTGGGATTGTTGTTTACCAATTCATAACACGAGACTCCCTGACATGTTTTTTAACAGAAATAAGTTGTTAATAAGTATTCCATCAAAAAGAGTATGACGAAGGATAGGGATGTAGAAGGGTGGGGTGCTCCGCCCCCTGATGGTATGTGTTTTTTTTTATATTTCGAAGTGCGACATCATCAATTCAACTATTGAGTTATTCTGTTGTGAGGGGGTGGGAAAAACTAATTACCCCCCCCCCAAAGGGTTGTTTAAAAGCCACGCCGCTGCTACAAAAAAAAGGTAGCATATTCGAACCTATAACGTTGGAAGGGTTGAAAAATTAGTTTCGTTGTTCAGTGTGCAAAAAAACAACAACAAAAAAACAATCGTGTGCAAAGTTGCACAGCATCCATTTTGCAAAATTTTACAACCACAGACACAGATATTTATATTGTCTAACATACTCCCGACCCCCTCCCCACCCCAATAAAAAAAAATTCAACAAAACATTTACAAAAGGAGAGCGAATTATTTCGTTCTCAAAACAATATTTACAATTGTAAACATCCATCAATCCGTCCGTCCGTCTGTCTGACTATCTGTCTGCCGGTCTGTCATCTGTCTATATACATGCATATCTCTATCATATATTTATTTGTGTATCTGTCACTAAATAGCTGTCGTAATATTTGTTCTTTAGTGAATGTCACTTTCAATCTGTCATTTAATATCTGTCATGTA